>WBMV01002889.1:1755513-1798277 GCA_013396655.1 Campylorhamphus procurvoides
TGTACCCCAAAACCCTATAAGTAAAAGAACTCTTCTCTGCTTTACCCACATAAAGTTGTTTTGGAAAGTTTTTTTTCCCCTTTCCTTAAGGCAACATTGATAAGTCAGTGAGAAGGGAAAGAGAATAAACCATTACTGATTTTCAAAATGTGTAAACACAACAGGGTAATGTGCATAAAAACATCAGGCCCTTTTTACAAACACAGTTGAACTGTGGCCTCAGTTACCTGTAATTTTTCACATGCATTTCTGAACTATTTTAATTTCACTTGCCTCAGGTTTTCTCTTAGTTTCCTCTTTTTCACTACATGCTCACAGTGAAGAACAGTTAAAATGAAAGGGGTTTATCTTTCTTAAGTATGCAATAGTACATACCTGACAAAAAAAAAAAACACCCTTACAAGATAAGACTGTCTTTTTCATTTCCTTTAAACAGATGAAAAAGGGAATTGTTGCACACATGAACCAATTAGATAAATAATGAATTATGTGAAGGAAGCTTCTTCAAACAAAGCAATATTCATATTTTCAGCAGTTATTTGAGATTTTGATAGGAAATGGAGCCTAAGTAAAAGGAAATCAGGAGGCAGTGGATAGTACCACCTTTTCCAAATGTGCCAGAAGTTTTTGGTACAACCTTAGTGAAAATGCAGGCATAAAAGGGGGAAAAATGCCTAAACATGAAAAACAACAGTCAAATATGAAAGCTGTAAGAAAAGGGGAAAATTACAGCCAATAAAACAGACTAAGTTATTCGCTTTGTATTTACTGTTGATATATTTGAAAATATTGCAGTTTTGTGTCATCATTACAATATTTGTTTTACAACAAGTTAAAGGTGATATTAATGCCTTGAAAAACCAATGACCGTACTTTAAAAAGAAAATACTCAAGATCCCCTATGTTTTAATTACAGTAAATTATGTTTGACAGACAGAAAGTGCAACCATTACCAATGTTAATACCATCTCAAAAAATCTGTGTAAGTAGTGAGCTGGAAATATATCTGTAGGGAAATGTATAAAATACTGCATCTATTCAAGTGGGAAAAAAGTCTTTTTGTTATACAATATTCTGCTCAGTGTACAAAGTGACACCTCAGAAACACTCACTCTGTAATTGTTACCTTTTTGGCAGGTTATAATTTTCTTCTGAAGCTGAAGGCACAAATCGTTGAGATGGTCAGCTTGCCAATACTTAAGAAACACTTTTCGGACTCCTATCTAGAATACAAACAGCAGGCAAATCTTCATCATCAACAAAAAGGGCCAAAACAATGACAGGTAAATAATGACAATTTGTTTAAAATCCAGCAAAGAGTGGAAATAAGATCTGCAATTTAAGAACAGTATAACAATTCTTGAACAGAGAGGCAGCATCACTTGGTTGAGTAAAAAATGTATTTGGAAAGGATGAGCAAGCTGCCAGACATATAGTTCCACTTCAGTTCCAAAAACATCTAGAAGGAATACTACAATCTTCAAGTTAAATACAGGTTGTGGAAAAAAAAGCATTCTGAATCTAATTAGGTTATTGTGTTAACATAAGAGAAAATAAAATGTAGCTTTTATAAAGCAGAGGGGTGTGTGAATGGAGAAAGGTGACAAGACATAAATTCATGCATAGAAGGAAATGGTAACAGGTATCTGCCCTTTGTGGAACAGGAAGAATTTAACTGAAGTTGGACGATGGGAGAAACTCACTGTCATTAATGACAGTGATTTCTAACATCCAGTAAAATTATGAATCCTACTTCCCGGCCTTGCCTACTGAAGCTGTGTTGTGGGTCTCCTTTTAGAATCAAGGCTAATCAGACAGAAACACAGGGATTCATTTGTGAAAAATAGTCTCCTAAATATTGATTGAGTGTATGATCATATTCTGGTGTTGTGCAGCAGCTTGGTTTAATTCATCTAGTTCTTGAAATAACAGGCATTAGATGCTCTTACCCCTTTACAGACAAATTTAGCTTGTTAGATCAAAAGGAAACAACTTTCTTTTGATACCTTCTGAACAAGCTGAAACAATACTTTAAAATTCTTTCCTGTATTATCTTCAAAAGCATTCCTTTTTCACAGATTAAAAAAAAAAAAAACCCAAACCACATACAATCTAGCAACTCTAAATCCAGTAAGCAACTGGGAAAAAAAAAAGAGATAAACAATAAAACCATTTTCTTCTTAGGAATTCTGTAGAAGAAACTTTCCTTCAATTATTAGAACTAAAAGGACTAGTAACAGAGAACTGTGCTACCCAGTGAAGATTCTAGTTCTGCCTATTATTTTTGTATGGCTAATAGACATACTGATTAATTAATATGAATCTCATTGAAATTGCAGAAATTCATGCTAACTCTTGCATGTCTCCAGCTCACAAGCTCACTTAACCATCCTGCTGTGTTTTTTAGTTTTAATCTGGGAGACAGGTATCAGCAGAGTTATTTGCACAGCTTTTCAACTCAATATTTTTAATCCAAATACTGTCAGATATATATCCTGATAGTGTGGAGTGACAGAAAGCCAGGACATACATATCTAAACTCCATTAACAAAATTCAGAAATGACTGTGCCACATTTTTGTCCCTTGGATTCCCCTCTATCCATTCTAGAGAGCTATTTTGAATCAAATGCTTTAAAAAGTCTGTAATTTTGAAGTTTGAATTGACAGACGATGATGTAACTGTTAGTCTTTTAGTTAAAATCAGATACACTCAAATGGCAAAATTGGAATAATTTCTAATTTTATTTTTTCTGTTAGCATCTCTTTTCCCAGTAAAATAATCCCTTTTGAACTATAGCAAAGGACGTGGAGGTAAGGTGATAAACATTTTGCTTGTCTTACCATCATATAAACTCATAAACTGAGGCTTTCTTTGCATGGTGGAAAATGCCTGGAACAGCTGTTTTAGAAACCTGTGCAGCTACAAAAATCATAGAGTCATAGAACAGTCTGGGTTGGAAGAGAGCCTAAGGATCATGTAGTTCCAACCCTCCTACTGTGGGCAGGAACGCATACTAGTTTAACTTAGCTATCCTAGAGCAACTCCTCTATTCAGACTAGCTATTCTGGAATAATCATTCTGTTTGCCAACTGAAGTTATTATTCCAGAACAATATTAATTTTCCTAGATTCGGCTTCTACAGGGGTGGTAGTTACCCCTGTAAAATGATGTCTTTATACTTACTTAATAGATTATCTTGAGTGATGACTTCCAATTTTTAACTTCATGTTTACCTGAAGCAATCTTCCTGAGATCCAATTGTGCTCTCATACTTTGCTCTTAGGGACATACATTCATCCTCATTTTTTTGACCAGTGACTTCCAACAAAACTTTTCACTTTTCTTCTTGTGCTTTCAAAATTCTCTATTTGCCTGCTTATCTTAGCACTCTGACTTCCTCTTTCATCTATTCTGGAAGCTGCTTCTTTCCTATGGCTTGCTAAATTTCCTTAGGAATGTTTCGCTTTTCCCCCTTGTTTAATCAAAAAAACTCTAAGAAATAATGATCAACCACATTCTTCTTCAGTTTAAATTTGCTTCTCTTTTAGACATCTAATCTTGCATCATGAATAAGCAAACTTTCCATGTTTTCCTAACAAACTATCTAAACTTTATCCCTGTCTTTCCAAACCGTATTCTACTTTTGTGCCTTCAACTTTCTTCCAGAACATCTTGACTCTTCCCACCACATCTACTCTGTCCCTAAACCCTTCAAATTGTGTAATAAATGCTCATCAAGCAATTATTTTTCCATCCATCTTGTCAAACCACATATTGACATTGCTTATTACTAGCTTTAGACACTAAAGTCTTCATCTTCTTGCTTACATCACCTTAAATCTAGAATTCTTCTGTAAGAATAACTGAATTATTATTCATATGGTTAACTGTAATTAAAGTATCACGTGGTTATTATGATTACCGTTTTATCTGAGCAGCTTTCAGACAACCACAGCCAGGACACAAATACTTAATAAAATTATATTTCTCTAGTCTGACTGTATTGTCTCTTTATACTCCACTTTTTGTTTCCACAAACCCTTCACATCAAAGCGGAATCTTTTTCTTCCCCTCTGTTTCAGACCTATGCCAAATCATCCACTTTTTCCTCATTTCTGCCCTTTACCGTTCATTGTTCAAGAATGCTTTATTCTCCACTTACTAGAGTAATAATATGGAACTCTGAGAGTAGAAAAGGGGATGAAAAGTTGCATTTTCAAACCTTAAAAAAGACCTGATTACCAGCAATGCCCACAGCAAAATTAACAATCCCATTTTCAATTAGTCTCATGACTGACACACAACTAAACACTGAGTTGCAATTTATTTTGCACTGTGCAGTCACAAAATCAAAGTCAAGAAAATTTTTGAAGCTTATGGTCAGTTTAGCTACAAGTGGCTGGCATTGCAGAGTCGCAAAGCTAGCTAAGGGGCATGCAAAGCATTACTGCTCTTTTCTTGCATCCTACACCCTAGGAACAACATAAATGGAATTATTGTGGCATCACTTATGCTATGAACTTCATTAGTAGGAGCCTGCCATAATTTTTAAGTGAATGAAGAAATACAAAATGCCAATACAAATCCATTTTTTACACTCAGATAAAAGTTGTTTATAGATTTTACATCGTTTGCCAGGTCTACAGAGAGCAGGGCTCTAGACGGCAACATCTACAGCAGAAACTGCTATAACATTGGATTATGCTAGTAGTGCTGGAGATCTGTGTTGCTTAGTCTTTGAGCTCAATCTGATACTCTTTAAAGCTGACCAAGAATAAACTAGTCTCACTGCCTTCAGTACAGTTCTGGTGTTCAGTGAAAGCAATAATGCTGAAAAATATTGGAATTTCACATGTCAGATATCAAAACAGTTGAGGCTGCCACCTGTCTTCATTCTGGTCTCTTCTCTAATCACAAAATGCTTCCCACTTGCCTAGGGGAAAAAGGTTCTAATATTCTTCCACTAAAACATCTACTTTTCAATACTTTCTGGACTACAGAGTGCTCTCATCTGAGTCTGAAATTTTAATGTCATTCAGGTTCCTGTAAAAGTACACCATCTGTGAATTACAGTCATAGTTATTTTAATTAGAAAAGCATTAGGGTTTTAAATGTTATTTTTCAAAATGACACATTTTTTAAAGATTGAGTAAAATTGTCATTGATGACTACCAAAGCTTCAATTACTGTTACAGGCGTCCTTTTCTTTTTTTTTTTTTCCTGGAAGGAAGGAGAAAGAATGGGAGGGAGCTGTTCTTTCTTTTCCTTCTCTCTCTTTTTTTCTTTTTTTCTTTAATTTTACAGAAAAGGTGTAGGATGTAGAAGTACAGACATTCAAAACTATGGAATGGATGCTGAGATGGTGTGTAGGTGGCATGGAGGCAGTATTAGCTCATACTTAATAGGTGTCAAGGGAATCTGTAAAGCTGTTCTTTAGTTTAAAAAAGGCAATTTGTGGGAGTGCTGTGTGTTTCTGGCAGTACTTTCAAAATAGCTACCTACAAAAGACAGAGAACTATAATCTAATGATATTTTACACAATGACACACATTTTCACAATGCATTAATGAAATGTAGAAAAAAAGCCTTAAAACTATTGTAAAATGTGTCTTCCTGCAGTGTACATGTCTGTAAAAATGTAGCGTCAAACACATTTACAGGGCACTGATCTTTGAGGACTGAAATTTTATTTTTAAAGGCTTACACTCTCTACTCTGTTAGCTTTTTATCATACATTTTAAGAGTCCTCCTTAGTGTCTAGTCTTTCCAAACTAGTGACCTTGCACTGTGGTACCTACTGAATAAACCTACATTTTAGCATAGATTATATATGGCCTTTATAATATAAACTATGTGAGAAATCAGGTGTTCATGCAAATGACACCAAGCGTTTATGTAAGTGCTTGTCAGGACTTGGACTTTAGGGAGCAAAACTGTCATTTATCTATCTGGGAAAGGGCAGAAAAATGGTCATTCCTTTTCCAAAAACTGTGCAAACCGCACAGTTCTTCACACTAGTGCCTCACAGTTCTTCACACTAGTGAGGCAACAAGAACTGCCTTACAGGAAAGGAAGTGATCAGGAAATACAAAATGCATGTAAGAAACACTCAGTGGAAGAAACCCGACCCCAACCCCAGTTTTATCTCAGGGGATCTTGATATTACTGGACCTACCATTTTAGTTTTCAAAATTCTAGAAATAGCTGTAGCATCAAAGCGTGGTGGTATAACCTCCTTCCCAGGCCTGCTCTACAGTATCACTACTATACTGAACCTATCCACTCCTTTGTGACATATGAAAGTGTCTCTTGGCATGAGCTGAGAAATACAAGCACCAGGCAACAGGGACAGCAATGGCACAGAAAGTAAACCCTGAGGTGGAGACTGGAAAACTAATCCTAGACAAATATGGAAGGAAGACTGGGACCAAATATGAAGCAAAGTATCTAGGAAAGTAAAAAGAAATTAAGAAAACAAGTGATATGTATCAAAAGAGATAGAAGGACAGGAGAGATGATGGGGAGAGAGAAAGAGGGAGGAGACGTGGAATCCAGATTTGAGCTGCTAAAGACATCGGAAAGAAAATAGTTAGCAAGACTAGTAATAATAAGCAAAACCTAAAATGTGGATGGAGAGGGAAAAATATATTCTAGAGGGGAAAAAAAGTAGAAATAGGAACAAAAAATAGAGCTTTGTGTTGAAAGAGTGAGAGCTTGTGAGAATTCTGAGGTCAAAGTGAACCATCCATCCTATTTTCTGGCTGAGGAGATAGGATGGGTTTGTACTGTGTGGTACAAAGCCACTGAGAAAGCTTGTGTGCAGTGGCTGGCCCAGGCCAGTCTTTTGGTAAAATGGGTGAGGTCCAAACTCACTTTCTAGTGATTTCTGCTACTAACAAATTATTTGCAGTATATAATGGGGTGATATAATGATACAAAAATAAAATGGGGCAATATAATTTTACTGACATAATTCAAAGTATGAAGAAAGAATATACACTGGTGTTTTCATAATTGACTGTTAGTCTGGAAACCCCTCTGGAAGTTTTTTTAAATTGTCTAAAAAAAATCGACTCTTAAAGTGAGATATTCAAAACAAGTAGGAAATTGTCTTCCAGCACAGTTAAAATACTAATTGACAAATGAATGAACTGGCATACAATTTATGAGCACTAAAGTTTTCCTACTTGAGGGGAAGAAAAGAGGCAAGAATCCCTTATATATTAGATTGCTTGCAAAGTACTCTAGCACTTCAGCATATCAGGTACAAAGTAACTCATAGTGTGACCACTTTAATTCTTAGCCAAAATAAACAATTCTGTTTCAAAAATAACTTAAAAGACTCTCTGAACTAAGCATAAAATTGACATATGTATGATTTCATATAGTTCTGCTCATTTCTCTGATTTAATCATATGCTACTTATGTTTTATATTCTGCTATTTAATCATAAATATACTTTTCCAAAAAAGGGCTCTGCTATGCTAATACCGTATATTAATACATTGCAATTGAAAAATACTTAAAGACAGCTTTATCAATAAATTAAACACCCATAGATCAGTACTGAAATATGGTTCTCTCCCTGGTAAGAACTTAGGATCAGACTTTGCTTTACCTCTGCAGTTCTGGAAGTTTTAGAAGAATTTAAAATCTCTAGATGGACTTCCAGGATTACACTTTATTGAGGGCTTATTCTTTGCATTAGCATTCTTCTTGAGTGGAAGTTTAATAATACAGTTGGCATGGATCATTTCTCTAGAAACACTGCAGGCTCCTGAAACAACTTCAGCAGTGTCTGTAGTTGTGAAAATGTGAGCTGGCATTGACACAGTGTCTGTCTCATGCAACTAACTGATGCTGATTTGGAGCTCATAAAAGCATTCTGACTAACTCTCCTGGTACTGCTTATTTAATTCTTTGGAATTCTTTCAGTCTTTGGATCACCCCATTTCAAACATAATACTTATCTTACTCTAGGCAAAGTGAGTGATCACTCGTGCTCAGAATTCAAGGCTACTGATAAAAAAGAATCATTGTGGGTTAGAAGAAGCAGACTAAAAACTGGAAGACAAAGCTTTTATTAGACCTTTTTAAGGATTGCTATCTTTTAACCAGACAGGCATTTCTAGCAGACAAAGGCTGAAAGATTCACTTTCAGTGGTCTGACCTTTTCAGTGCTTGTATTTAACAGTTGTGCTGTCTAGCAAGAGCAAATTAAATTGATGTTTTGTTTTTCTTCTGGTATAATACAAGTTGCTTGCATTTAAGCAAGCTCCATCTGAAGTAACTGAGAAGGGTTAATTGCAGACCACTGAGCTCAGCTAAACAAAACGTAGAGCTCCAAGTTTTGATGAGAAAGCTCAGTAAGCTATGAGCTAACTCTTTTTTATTGAATTTATATTTGCAAGCTTAACAGTGTGAAGAATGATAATCCAAACAAATGAAAGTTTCCTTATGTCAGTAAAAAGAGCCAAGGACTGTTTGTGCTCTGTACTTCTCTGAAAGCATGATAATGTTTGCAAGTTAAGTCATGCTATTGGGATGGTAGATTTTGCTTAGCTAATGCATCACTGCATGACAATAAGTGAACATAACACTGAAAACATGGATTTCCTAATATAAAGACCTTCAGATGTTCTGGGGAGCAGGAGATTCTTCTTCTTTACATGGATCAGCCAGTACATTCACTCAATTTAACTCTAAAGTTACTAAATATCATCTGGCTTCTTCTAAAATTAACATCAAAACTCTCACTGACTTCTCCAGGGGTTAAACAAGCCTATTACTTTCACTCTGGCTGGAGTAGCAATGGTTTGTTTTGATTTAGAAATATGATTTTCTCTTACATTGGATGTGCTTAAAAGTCACAGCAAGTAGCTAAGCTTGTAGTGATCAAGTATATATTTAAGCTGAAAGAATACCTTATCTAGGCTGCACACAGAGTCAGGATGCAAAAATTACCTTTCATTAGTAGCTTTGCACTTTCATAATTCCAGTAGTTAAGGTAAGTACATGACTGAAACTGCATGGCATGTCAGCTTCAATGAAACAGCTATTCTATTGTCCAAGTTTAGTTATCTCCAGCTCAGCTTACCCAATGAACAGCAACATTTCATAAAGCTATCAACACTTCAACCCCTATGTGACGAAAGATGACCTGGTGGGGAAGAAGAGCAGCCTGGCTTAAAATAGGGAGCTTCTGCTGGAACTCAGGGAAAAAAGAGAGTTTATGACCTTTGGAGGAAGGGGCAGGCAGCTCAGGAAGAGTAAGAGGAAGTTGCTAGGTCATGAAGAGAGACAATCAGAAAATCAGAAGCCCAGCTAGAACTCAATCTGGCCATGCTGGGAAAGATAGTAAAAATTGCTTCTATAAATACATTAATAGCAAAAAGAGGGCCAAGGAAAATCTCCATCCTTTACTGGATGAAAAGAAGAAAAGGCTGAGGTACTAAATGCCTTCTTTGCTTCAGTCTTCAACTGAAAAAAAAATTATCTTCAGAGCAACCAGCCCCCCTGAGCTGGTAGACAGGGTCAGTGAACAGAAGAGAACCCCTGTAATACAGGGGGAAGTAGGTAGTGACCTGCTGAGCCACTTAGATGCTCACAAGTCTATGGGACTGGATGGGATTCATCCTATGGTGATGAGGGGGCTGGCAGAAGATTTTGCTAAGATGCTCTCCATCATTTATTCTCAGTCCTGACTAACCAGGGAGGTCTCAGGTGACTGGAGGTTGGCCAGTGTGATGACTGTCTATAAGAAGGACCTAAATGAGGAAGAAGGGGACTACAGGACTGTCAGCTTGACCTTGGCTCCAGGGCAGGTTATGGAACAGATCATCCTTAGTGCCATCATGCAGCACATACAGGCCCATCAGGGGATCAGCCAGCACAGGTTTAGGAAAGGCAGGCCCTGCTTGATCAGCCTGATCTGCTTTTGTGACCAGGTGATCCATCTAGTAGATGAAGGAAAGGCTGTTGTCTATCTGGACTTTAGTAAAGCCTTTGATAACATCTCCCACAGCATCCTCATGGAAAACCTGACAGCCCACGGCTTGAACAAGTGCACTATTTCCTGGGCTAAAAACTGGCTGGATGGCCAGATTCAGAGAGTGGTGGTGAATGTGACTGCTGCCACATGCAGTTTACAGCTGGTTACTAGAGAGGTTCCCCAAGGCTCAGCAGGTCAGTCCTGTTTAATATGATTATCCATTGTTTGGACTGAGTCACTCTCAGTAAGTTTGCTGACAAGTTATGTGGGAGTGTTGATCTGCCATCTATCAGGAAGGGTCTGGGGGTATGGACAGGCCAATTGTATGAATTTCAATAAGGCCAAGTGTTAGATGACATCTGGATCATAACAATCCCATGCTGTGCAACAGGCTTGGGCAGAGTGGGTGGAAAGCAGTCCAGAGGCAAAGGACCTTGGGGTCCTGGTCAACAGCTGACTGCACATGAGCCAGAAGTGTGTCCAGGTGAACAAGAAGGCAAAGGCATCATGGCTTGTATCAAAAACAGGCTGACGAACAAGACTAGGGAAGTGATTGTTCCCCAGTACTCAGCACTGGTGAGACCACACCTTGAGTACTGTGTTCAGTTTTGGGTCCCTCACTACAAGAAAGACCAAGGTGCTGGAGCATATCCAGAGAAGGGCAACAGAGCTGGTGAAGGGTCTGGAGTGCAAGTCCTGTGAGAAGCAGCTGAGGGAGCTGTGATTCAGCCTGGAGAAAAGGAGGCTGAGGGGACACCTTATCGCTCTACAACTACCTGAAAGAAGGTTGTGGCAAAGTGGGGGTCAGCCTCATCTCCCAAACAACTAGTGATAGGACAAAAGGAAATGGCCTCAAATTACATCGGGGGAGGTTCAGATTGGATTGGACATTAGGAAGTTTTTCACTGCAAGAGTGGCTAAGAATTGGAATAGGCTGCCCAGGCATGTGGTAGAGTCATCATGCCTAGAAGTGTTCAAGAAACAACTACATGTGGCACTTAGTGCCATGGTCTAGTTGACGTGATGGTGTTCAGTCGAAGACTGGACTCAATGATCTTGTAGATCTTTTCCAACCTTAATGATTCTATGATTCTATGATAATAAATACTTTCATCTAACACACAAGCTGCTGAATCAAGCACCAGGTGTTGGCTACCTGATAGTATTTGCTCTTATGCTTTGCTAAATGGTAGAAAATAAACTGAAATTGGACTCTGGTGTTGGATCTTCTGCACTTTTTCTCCATTTCTAAACAGACTGCACTATTTACAAGAGAAGAAAGAGCTTGTTCTGTGAGTAGGGTCTGGAGTTTGTTGTTTTGTTAGTTAATAAAACACCCTCCAAACACTTATGTGATAAGGAAAAAATAAACTGTCAAGCAGAAAATAAATACAAAGAGATCATTTTCTTTACACATTTTAGGCTTTTACTTCAGAACACTTTCCCCTCATCAAGGTTAATATCACCTTTCTCAAAATGGGATGCTGAGGTACATTATCAGAAGGAAGTTAAAGTATCATCCAGATTCAGTCAGCGGAAAAGTTCAGAATTTTTCTCCCTCTGCTGGGGTGTTTTTTGGCAACCTCATCTCCTGATGATGACATATAAGCAGGAGCTTGATTTCAGATGCGTTGTGCTTTCTCCTAAACATCATCATGTTTGATAAGGCTTTTTTTGTCCATTTATCTACCTGAATTTGCACCAGCTCTTCAGGGAATTGTAGGTAACAGTGTTGGGGAAGACAATTGTTGATTTATTCATGAACCCCTGCAACAAATAGATTTACAGTTCCAGCAGTGACTCATTTGAAGTAGTTACTGCTGGCAACAGTGGCTGAATAGACTGGTTATATGTGTAACCCCCTGCTTCTTGGATGATTTTTAGTAATGCACTATAGATGACTCCTTTCTTCTGACTTTGCTAAATGACATAATTCTTGCTCCCTAAATCCTTTTCGCCTTCCCTTTTGTCCTCCCTCCTTCTCCCTTTTAAATTTCTTCTTTTTTTCAGAATCCTTTGCTGTAAAAGCATGAGAGCACACGTGACAACTGCAGATTGTGTAAGCTTCCTCATCTAGTTTGTTATTTAAAGTTCAATTTTCGTGATTACTCAAATGAATTAAAAAGATAACAGAGAATGAGACATTATGTGATACAGACATTAGTCACTACTGCTGATAGTTGGCTATATGGTTTTGTATCACCTATACGAAGTATGTTGGTATCAAGTTTGTATTCACTGGGCATTTAAGAAATTGGAATTAAGAGTGAATTTTCTCCTAAAATTTTCTTCTGTGATTTTCATCTTTCCATTTTTTTTTTTGTCACAGCTCTCTGTGGCTTCAAAAAGGTGCTTGGAAAAGGTCACTCATTTTTTTAGACCTTGATCCTTTAAACTTAGTCTGTTGTCACGTGCTTCTTAGTCACTGAGTGACAATGGCAGCACTCTCACCCCCATTCCATTTAACTTATCAATGTCTCTGAAGAGTTTTGTTCCTTTCTGGTTTGAAGGACAATGCATTATGCACTGCTGTAGTTTTGCACATCTGACTCTTCCTGGTGTTAATGAGATTCTGGAGTCAGAACCTCTAAGATCTGTTTCAGATCACAGGCTTCAGTCCTCTGCATAATGGAGAGACTCTCTTTCACAACTTTCTTTTAACATTTTTGTCTTCCAAGGTTTCAGGCTTGTTTTCAAATGCCAGTCACTACAGAATCACTAGTCTTTAGCTCTAGGTCTTCACTGATGGCCAATTGCTTTTTTTGTGCTGTAAGGCAGGTTCCTGGCTCCAGGGAAAATAAATTTCACGGGCATCCTGTTCTGTGTTTCATGACTGGAGCACACTATGCAATTACTGTTATCCAACTTTTGCCCAATGTCAAGCTTGTAGCCCCACACAAGCTCTGAAGATGAGTGGTACTCTCATCTCCAGGTACTTGTCAGGGAAGATACAGTTTATTGATGTCAATGATTTTTTTTTCACAGGGAGCCTTCTGTCAAGGATGCAGAACATAGACTACAGCTCACTTAAAAAACCGGGGTAGGGAAAGCAAGTCTGGCTGCATATTGTTATCTTTCAGGGTCTTTGCTATTGAGGGAGTGGGACTATATTTGTCCGCTACTTCCTTTAGTGAGTAAAATGGAACCTTAAGAGTAGTTTGGTCAAAGAAAAGTTTTCTTAAGTGTCTGAGTGCAGGTGATCATGCACGTGTGCTTCCAGCCTAGTGGGGGGCCTACCTTTGTTCCTGTTACTACTAAGGAATCTGGGCCACTGAGAAAGACCCATGTGTGTCACAGTCCTTGCCCTTCATAAGCAGTGGCAGAAACTTTTTCCTGACATCTTAATACTTAGAGGTCATACATGAATTAGAAGACTCCAAAACCAAAGAAGCCTACAGAAGTGCCCTAACATTTGTCCAGTCCCTAAACTTCATACTTGTCCCTGAAATCGGTCTGGATGCTCTCTTATGGAATAGATTTCAGTCCTCCTAGGCTGGAAATAGGCCTGAATCTGAAGCTCATGTCACCTGGAGAAATGCTCTACACAGTAAGTCACAGAAAGCCTCATTTCTCTACAACAGTTTCTATACTATGCAAGGAAACACCATTTTCTTTAGAAAGTGCATATGCTAAAGAAATCAGTTCTGCTCCATTACAAAACTACCCAAATGAGATTGAATACCCTGGGCGAAGGGAGACATTCACATTGCAATGCTCATGCTGATGAGAATTAAGTATGATATAAATCAGGTAAGGAGATGAGACAGGAAGCTGAGAGTTTCCTGCTCAGTGTTTGATGCTTTTTTTTTTTTTTTTTTCAAATTTACTTAATTTACAGCAACCCCTGATACTCTAGTATATCTGTGGATCACCATGCTGGCAACTACAAAGGCATTGGCTAGATGCTAAATCTAATTACTTTGTTTGGGTCTCCCCTATTTTGACAGTATAGCATTTAGCATAGTATTTTAAGAAAAGAAAAAATGTAGGGCTTTTTTGTAATTCAAGAACCATTCAACCACTGAAATGTATATACCAAATATCTTCAAAAACCTGGATACCAATTTATATGGTATACCATGCTTAATTGAAAGATTTTCCTTCCCACAGGAATACACTGATTTTTTGACACAATGATCACAGCTACTTGTATTCTAGAAAAATCAGAAAATCAGTTTGATAATATACCAAAGTATATATTAAATGTCAAAAGAATATACTGGTGCAAAGGATCTGATGGCTTGCCACAATGGAAATGACTCAGCTAGCTTGTTTAAAGAATGATATTTTAATTGCTTTGTAGATCACAAACCTGCCAGCCTTGTAATTTACACTGCTGAAGAACAACACGACATCTCTCCTTGGCAGACAATTTCTTCTCTCCTGCTGCTGTATCACACAAATCTTTATACCTAGAAAAATCACCAGAAGTAGAGTTACTGTAATGTTGGTCTGGCTGACATTTTTGCAGAAATTGTCAATTTTCCTTTGACTCTCAAATCTTTAATATTCAGACTGGAAGCTTGGGATTCTGATAACAGGGAAGAAAACAAGAAGGCAAATCACTTTAAATCTTGTATGTTATTTGACATAACCTTGGTGAATAACAGTGTGGGACAAGTGATGCCTAAACCCCAGATTTTCTTCCTATCAGCTCTTTGGATGCTTCACTGAAAGTTAATCCCTCCCCAACCATTGGTACTGAATTGGGTCATTGAAAGTAGGAAAATATGCTTTCAGTGTGCATCATACGACTTATGCCTCCTAAGGAGTAATTCATAAGGAAGTGACATTGATAAAAGTATTTTTCATCATTTTGAAATAATTTTTCTTAATTTTGAGCAAAAAAATCATAAAAGAAAGGGACCTTATGAAATTTGATCAGTTTACACTATTGGAAAGAAGTGCAAGAGGAGACTTTATTACAGCACTTGATTTCAAAGACAGAAAATGCTGGATATTCAAGGTTCTTTGATGTACTAGATAAAAGAAGGAAGGAAACTTTAGTAATGCAAAATCCATTAACTTACAAAATTCAAATTTTAACTATGGACTTATTACAATGTTTACTACCAACTTAGTACTAAAGAAATTGATGACTTTTACACATCTTGATGCTACATATTATTACTATACTTTCTCAAAGGTATTGCTCTGTCTAGGCCTGACTACATGTAAGGAATTGGAATGCTTTTTCATTATAAATAGGTTTTGAAAGCTATATACTTTGTAAACATGTCACTTTTGATTAAACTTTCAATAAAACATGGATAAGGTTTGGATTTTGTGTGCTAACTGCATTTCCCGACATTTTATTTATTTAGTTCTTTGACAGCTGAATTCACCTGCAGCTCTGCTGCGGTCCAAAACTGTGCTGTCCTGGGACCAATTGCACAGACCATGGTAGGCAAAGCTGCAGTGCTGGAATAATTCCAGGGACTTCAATGGTCCCAGAAGCTGTGGCAACTTTGATGCAACATCTGCAAATAAACTGCTGTAGGAGCAAACTTCACCTAGACTTCTAGTTTCACGTGGCTGCACGGACCCTTGGGGACCTCAGCTCCTGCAGTATGGAGATGTTCTCTGGTCTGGCAGCACATCTGCTGAGGACTCCATGGCTAAGTCTATGCCAGTAAATTAAATGTGAGAGGCATAGAAACCATCTGGCAAAACCCCAGCCTGCTGATTTATTTATGCATGTAATATTATGAAATCTGCTATGTTCTATTAAACTCTGTCACCTTCCAACAGAGTGTAGCCTTCTTTGACTGGTCACTAGCCTGCCCTAGTTCCCAAATTGTGCCTAGGAATTGTTTGGGGAAATGCTGGTAAGAAGGTCCAAAACTTCACCTCAGATCCTTCTAGTTTCTCACACTCCAATCAGCAGTAGGGAACTGGGGCCAGCATTTTCCCAATAGCTGTATGGTCACAAAGACATTTGTTTTACAGCCTTCTATTACAGCTGGGGCCACCTTGTTTCCATACTTGTATCAGCAGTTTTCTTAGAAATCATGGGGAACCAGGGGGGCGAGAGAGACAACTGTTGGAAAGCTTAGCAACTGCTGACTAAAACAAAGATGATTCAGCATTGACTCCCAATGCTTGAAGAAGTAACTGCAAAGTCAGTCAGTCTGAAACTTCCTTATAGCAAAATCCCAAAGAAACATTTAATTCCTGAAACAGAGCCAAATTAAAATTTAAAAGGTTGAAATTCTAAGTTTGGCTCAGGTTTACTTTAGATATATGCAAATCATAGGATTCAAGGACAGCCAAACATTCTTTACAATCTATATACTATACAGGAGACCAGACAAAAATGATCCACTGTATTTCTCCAGCTTTAAAAGTCTCTGAAATTCCACTACATTATCATGGAAGTCTATCAGAATTCATAGTTTCCTTCTATACATTAAAGCATACTCTATCTTTGAAAAAGAGTATTGGCTAATGGTTGTGGGTAGCAGACAAAGAGCTAACTATAGAAATCTATTTCTGCCATAAACTTCTGTGAACACAACAGGACATTTGGAAGATAATATACTTTTCCCTATGTTAGGCACTGAAAAGCTATGCTCCTAATCCAAACTAGTCACGTTGTTCTCAAAGCAGTCTGGGAAGACTGGTATTTCCACAGGGTGACTTGTTCGATGCATTCTAGATATTTTTGCTAAAATGAGAAGATATTGCCCTCTGGAGGTGCCTTTCTCCACTGACCATAGGTGGCCTGAGAAGTCCAGACTGGATGCTTGCATTCTGGGTGACTGCAAGGAGGCTCACCTTTATGTCTACTTGTCTGACTGAGCTACTCATCCTGCAGAGTAACTGACAGAAGGACTAAGAAAACTTATTTCTCCCATCTCTCTTGTTAAAACTTGCTGGTTAAACACCTAGAATGAAAAAGTATCTTTAGGCCTGGTGTTATAATTTGCTATCAATTGTTTTCATTTTGTGTAAGACTGCTTAAACAAAAACAACACAAAGTTTGGAAATATCTTTCAGCCAGAATGGTTCCCTGGTTTGATTTAATCCCATGAAATGAACTTCAGCTGAATTTGGATTGGCAAATTAATTGTCTAGACGTTCTTAAGATTCAGTAAAATAGAGTATTTTGGTGTCATATTCCCCATGTAATATTGATCTTTACAATAGGTCAGATGAACTGTGTACTGTAAGACCACCATGACTTTCCACTGCGTAAAAAGATGCGCTTGACTCTAGCCTAGACATTGTATATGGGAAAAAGTGAATCTCCTACCTAGCTAAGAAGGTGATAAAACCCAATATTTCAAAGCATAGCCAGAACAACTCATTCACTAAGGAATCCAAAATAAAATACAAAACAGGGAAATCTAAAGGATCTTAATTGTCTCCACCACCATGTCAAGACTAATGTAGTGTGGATTAGAAATAAATGCAAAACATCTTCTATATACAAGTTGAGACAGGGAACACTACCATGGGCAGGGGGCTTTCCCCAACACCCTTCAGCAAGACATCAGTGTGAGAAAAGCTCCATTTCCCCCACTTTTTCCTTAGCACCCTCCTTGTCCTTACTTGTCATTTTCAAACACCTAAATAGAAGAAAAATGTTCTGGCTAGGCAGGCTTGCACTATGAGCATGTACAGACTGGCCAGGATTCTCCAGTGTTGCAGAAATGTACTCTGACCTCTCTTCCTTTGCTTCTGAATGGTACCCTGTATCAGGGTACTTTTTGTTTGTTTGGAGTAGATATTGCTGCCAATACCTCCAGGTAGCTTGTGAATATGGAAAACTCAGTTCTCTTGGGTCTTCACAGATAAGGATGTTATCTAATCATTTTCTCCCTCACTTCCCTAAGTGCACAGTTGACAAGATCCAGCAGGCTGTTTTACCCTGAGACAGAATATTCTCCAGTTCAGGTTATGGCACAGTAACCCACAGTAATATTCTAAGGCTCAGCACACTATTTGATTTACACGGAATGTGCACAAATAGGCTGTAGGGCTGTACTCCCAGTTCTGTATGCACAGCGGATCTTTAAGCATTGGAATAAACACCACTCATCGGTTTCAGTAGCACATCAACATGATAGAAGATACTAAAGGAAAGAACATAGCAAACACAAAGGGCAAAAAACCAAGCAGCTCCAAATCAATAGCTTAATAAAACCACATAGATATCTTTGAACTGGTCACAAAACTACTTTGTTTGTTTGTTTGCTTTTGCTATTCTTTTTCTCAAGTCTTTCTTGTCTAGTTAAAAAAGGAAGACAAAAAATAATAAAGTTAAAGGTAGCTGTTGACTGCAATCCAATGTCCTCTGTAGGAGGATAGTTTCTAACATGAGAACTCAAATCTTTCCTGAAAGCAACTCCTTTTATTCCATGTCTTTAACTTGATGATTAAAAAATAAAAATTGCATATGACTGGCAGGTAACTGCTTTATAAGAATGCTAAGCTATATAGTTTTCAGTTTTGAATATCCAAACACAATTTATACAAGGAAAAACAATCACTCCTGTCAGTGTAAATCATTATGTTGTAGTTTCATTTTCTCTTTCTTTTGTTTACTACAATGTATCCTGATCACCTAGGTAAACTGGTATGATTCAGTAAGATCTATTCAAAAGGTAGTGAATAGAAGGCAGCAATCAAAATTAAATTGTGTCCTGAATTTCTGCTGGAAGAAATGTAAAAATTGCCATTACAAAGGAGTAAAATCAGGTTGTGCTGTCTTGGTAAAATCTCTTCCATTTTCTAAACTTCCTTTTCTCTTTGACAGCCAGTAACTGAAGCATTGTTGATTGTCTGTGAAGCATGTGAAAGAAATGGACTTTGTTTGCAGAACTTGCCTCTATGTGCTCATAACTCAGGATTTTCAGTTTTGTTTGTTTGGATTTGGGGAGGACGGGGAGAGCGGGTTAGGCAAGGTTTGTATTTGAGAAGTTTACCAAGTGATAGTTGAAATATCAAGCATTTATGTACTGAAGAGCAATATCTTTTTTTTTTTTTAAGAAAACAAAAGGATGCCTGAAAAATTTTCAGCAGAAAACTTACAAAAGAAATCAGCATTAAAGAACAGGATGAATTTTTGATTAATGTTACCTGTATATAAATGATACATTTTCATTCATTCCACTTTCCTATGTTATATTCCTTTTTTTTTTTCTTGAAGGAATACCCTAATTATTTCTGAAATACGAGGAACATGGGAAACTCCAGATAATTAGAAAAAGGGAAATAGATTATTATAGTTTCAAAGAAAATAAAAGTGATTCTGTCAATCCCTGTACAATATATGTGACATAAAGTTCTCATTATACAGCATAAACATTAACAACTAAAGCAGGGTTGAGAGAATAAGTCTTTGGATGTTGAAAAGAAGATGCCTTTATAAATAACAGATTACAGCAGACAGACTCCATTTGTGACTTTTTTATAGAAATAAAAAAATACAATATAAGAAGACTGTAAGTTTCACCTTTTTATGAAATTTTTTGCACTGAGACTGTTTCAGAAAGACTTATAGAAATAATTCAGATTGCTGCAAAGGTGAGGATGAAATGCAACGTGCCTGAAACAATAAGTATATATAGCACCAACACTTCAAAGCATCTGCCTGACATACCAGTATTAGTTTTTTTAATATCTAAAATGCTATCAAGCAACACATGTATTAAATGGCAAGACCTGTAGACCAGTAAGAACTGAGGGAGAAAATAAAATTAGAGCACTTTTGGAAAGGCTCTGGGTGAATCTGGCACACAGACATTTGCTGACAAAAAGAAACCCGGAAAGTAATAATGCTAAAGGTGATCTTACAGCAAACTGATCAGGTACCTTACTTTTGAAACACTGTTTGTATATATGCCACTGGAAGGCAAAAAGTTTCTATATGGTGAAACTGACTTTTTCCTTCAACAGTTAAAAAATCTATTCCTTTATAAAGAGGTATAGGGAAATACATAGCATGCTTTAACATGTCTACGGAAAATGGGTAATACATTTACAGTGACAATAAATGGTATGTAACTCGGATAAAAGAAATAAAAGCGGAAAAAACCTCAGAAAATCCCCAGAACAAAATTTTACAGTTACCTAAATGTGGGCCAGCTGCTGGGTCCATGTGGGACTCAGACTTTTGACAGAGGATCATGACTATGAAATCCACTGGATCAGAATATCTTTGCAGAAGAAGTGACCATTTGGGATATTTCAATTAAGACTGAATAAAAAGTAAGATAAATTTCTCAGAGAAAGATAATATCCTATGTCATATGATAAAGAAATGAATTGGAAGAATTTTTTTTTCTTAAATTTTATGGGGTTTTTGCGTTAGGTTTTGTGACCTTTACTCTTTTCTAGACATCTGAATTTCAATGTCTGGAGAGAAGTAATGAAGATATGTGTGTCTTAATCCTGGAATATTTATTCATATACTTCCTGTAATTAGGCAGAAGCTTCCTCATCTCAGACAACACGGCAGCAGAATGATAAGTAGAATATAAATTATAGTTCAGCACTTGGGATTAGTGGATTTAGCTATGCAAATAAAAAAATGAATTCACAACATCTGCTAAAGATTTGCGTTATAATACTTTTGTACCATCTTACTTAGAGCTGATATTCCCATTCCATCTTGATAAAACAATGTGAAACATATTTATTTTAAAAATTGGCAAAAATCACATTAACTCAGAAATACGCTAGCATTGAGCAAACAAGCAGTTCTATTTCATTTGACTAACTCAGCAAATGTTTACATTTAGCTCTCGATAGGTAGGTCTTTTCCACAGCTAACTGCCTTGTCATGCTTGGGCACTCCACAAACATGCACACAGGGCAATAAAATGCTTCACTGTACACAGAATATATGCACTGTAGAACAAATTTAACTTTTTTTATTAACCTGCTAATTTGATTCTGTTTAACACAGAGGTGACATAGGCTGGTGTATAATGAAGCTAGCTTTCTTTCTCCACAGACACAGCCATGTGATAATTGAGCATCAAAATTAAAAGTCCTTCAGTGGGCTTGTACAACTTTCCCACTCGGTCTCCTGGTGGGGTTGCTACTTCATCGACTCATTATTTGTCAAGAAAGCACTGCCCTGTGCGTTGGAAAATACACCAAGATAGATGTATATTGTAGAAGTAGAAAGCAGAACCAGAGTAAAATGGAAACTGTGGTATAAAAGGGAAATAGGATTAGATTTGCTGTTCCACCTAGATAACACTTTGTTTTTCCCTTTCTTTTGTGTTTTTTTTTTCTCCTGTGCAACCTGTACTCAGACAGAGGAATGGAAACACACCCTTCCCACAATCCTCACTAGTAGCTCAGACAAGCTGTATTGGGACTATGAGGAAGCATTTTTGGACCTTCCTAAACCATACGGCAAAATAGCTTCTCTAGGGGATCATGTCTGCTTCTGCTCTTCTGTGGGAGCTTCCCTTGTGCCTCTGAACCCTGTAAGTACTATCAGTCTGGGCAATAGGGACAATTCCTGGCTCTGAATTGTATAATGGTTAGACAAACTGCACTCAAGCAACATTTTTCATGATAGGCTAAGGCTGTCCCCTTGGCATACTGTACCATTTCTGGATCAGATTCTGCTTTCATTTACAGCCAGAGTAATTCTACTGAAAGAGATGATGTTAAATTAATGCCACATTGGTCTAAATAAGAAAGCAAAGTAAGATCCAGTGATTGAAATATGTAAAATAATTTTACGTGCATGCTTGCATAGATTTTGTGTTTGCTTTCAGATGTCACCAGTGTTAACTGCTTACTATTATTAAGCCTGACTAGGAAATCTAGATTTAGGAATTGTCATTCCAGGTTATTCTGCTGAAGATTAAACAGTTGTAAAGAATATCAAGACATGGAGAAAAAGGGTGTCATGAATATCTGAGTTGAGTGGAAAGAATTTAACAGCTGCAGAGCCACAGGAAGAAAAAAACAGCAGGAGAGTCACAGTTGTTTTTGAGTGTGGGGCAGCTGGACTGCATCTATGCAAGTCCTGTGAGCATAAAAACCAGCACTCAAGAGCAACTAATATTTTTCCAGGCATTGAAAGCAGGCAATTATAGTTAATTAAGCAATATATACAAAGGAATTATTTTAAAACTACACAGTAAAAATAATCTATCTGTGTGGCAATTTTCAGCTTAATTTGATAATTCAAAGTTCCTGCATGGTGCCACTGGCATAAACTAATGTGTTGCATACTTACTTCTTTAAAATATTTATTTTAAATATATGTTGTTTGTATTAATTTAAGAGGTCAACAACTTAACAGGCATTTCCTTAAAAGAGTTTCAGTGTGTAAGGATTAGTGAAGATATTAGTAGTTTATAATATTTTAACAGGTTTATTTCTATGTCAAGCATTTAACTGAACTTCTTATTACCACATATAAATCTACATCCATTATCTTTGTCATTATGTACTGTCAGCATATTATGAAGTACTCAATAATTATTTTTGTTGAAACCTCAAGGTTCTGAAATAATTTAATGCTATTAGCTACTTGTTATAGGTACATGGGACTCAGTCAGCTTGTGAGATATGGATCAGGAACTTTCAGTATGCTTATTCATGCACAAATATAATTCTATCTATTTTTATAATCTTCAAGTGCTTTTAAATGAAATCCAGTGATGTGGTAGGTATTTTAGTACCTTGTGGAAACATTTTTCCATGTTTAGAAACAGCGCAAGCTTTTAAATTCAGAGATGTAAAACACACATAACAGGGTTATTTAGTGATTTAATAAACATTTAGTTAACCCTCAGGGATAAGAAATGTCAAGTGCTAGTGGAAACCAGAGGTACCAGGGGTGGTGCTTAACTCTGGAAATGAAATAAACATATTAAAATTTCCCAGATCCTTCCTTAAGTTAAAAGAAAGAAAAACACTGGAATTGCTGAAACAGTTCAGCCAGAGTTATGCTTCTGTGTGCCCAAAAGATTTATGATTGCCTAAAAAGATGAACACAGTTGTATGCACTGAGTAGTAGAGGGAGAACAATATCCTGAGATTCTTATTGAAATGGCCTAAAATCCAGGACATTCCCTATTGCACAAAACAATAAACTCTCTGTAAGAAGCTTCACTAATTGTTTTATGTTATCTATACTAAATGTAATATAAATAATGCTGGAAGAATATTCAGGTTGCACACCAAACATTTGAAAGTTAGGAACTGTCAGACTTAACTGACCATGTTGTCTTTATTTCACTGTATCTGGCTATTTTATGGCCTAATTACATTCCCCTACTCAAGGGACACCTTTTCTTGTCCATCTTGTAGAATTCTAAGTACATGGAAGACATGAATAATTCAACTGACTTAAACAATTTACACCCATTTGTAATTGCTTTAGCAAATGAGGGTTGCACTACAAACTCTGAAGATGCTCAGCAAACAATGCTGATATTTATTTTCGCCTTCAAAATATACTAGATGCCTTCTAAATAAAGCTAGATATCTGACCTACCACTGAAAATTCCAGTCAAAAAAGAAACTTTTTTTTATAGTCAGTTATTTGTGCACTCTCAGTAAGTTCCTGAAACACCAGCAGCTTTATCATTCTCACAAACTTTGTGACATGTAATGTAAGGACTGATATTTTGCATGTACAATACTTATTCTGTGGGCTAGAGAACCGATTATACCATGGTACAACTTCAGAAGCTGCCTCTGTTTCAACTCCCAAATACTGTTCTCCAATTTTGTGTCTGTTACAAATCATTAATTCTTTACCTTGACATAGATGGGAGCTACACCAAGTCTGTGGAACATCTGCAAGAATAGATAAATCTAAAAGAAGTCAGTTGAATCACATCATAAAAATGATCACTTTTCTCTACACCCTATAAATTAAGTCCTGGCTAATTAGGCAGGCCACCGTAGGCATATGAAATTATTTTAGCACATTTCTTGTCTTTCAAATATTAAAAAGGACCTAAGGGGAAAAATGGAGTGAAAAGCCAAGCAGATACAAAGAAGCAACTCCAAAGGGTATAAAAGAGAATAGTCCATCTACAGTCAGACTGTGTGTAAAGAGCTATTTAGTTTTTTCATAATATGAATAGCCCGGTAACTATCATTACACTATCACATTGTACAAGTAGATTTGAAATGGTCTATAGCCTTTAAGATAGTCTCAAATACCTCATTACATCTCAGCAATTCGCCAGCATGATTTAAACCAATTCTAGGCTTGTCAGGGAGAATGTCAGAGCATTCTGGTTCTGGTCATCTCTCACAGTATAATCAATCCCTATAAGCAAGCTTTGTGAGGGATTAGTAATTTAGAGTAACTGAGACTGCTGTAAATGATCCTAAACTGTGTCCCTCTATCAGAAAGGTTGGCAAAACTGAAAAAAAAACCAAAAAAAACCCCTTGAGGTAGAAGGAAGAGAGGACATTCAGAGTGGTGGTGTTTGTCTTCCCAAGTGACCATTAAACATGATTAAATAACTTTCCTGGAGATTGCTGAATACCCTCTGATGATGGGAATTAGGAATGCACTCTTTATTTTTCACTTCTTGTGCACACAGGTTTTTCTTTCCCTATTCAATTGTCTTTATTTCATCCTATGTGTTTTCTAACTTCTCTCCTAAAGAATTCCCCTACCCCAACAGGGAAGGAATGAGCCACGTGGGGGTGAGATGCCAGCTGGGTTTAACAAAATGGCACTTCTTTATCAAAGTATTTTATTGGTTGTGCTTGTGGATGAGAGCCTGGACATGACCTGGCAATGTGCACTCGTAGCACAGAAAACCAGTCAGATCCTGGGCTGCTTCAAAAGAAGTGTGACCACAGGTCAAGGGTGGTGATTCTGCCCCTCTACTCTGTTGAGACTCCACCTGGAGACTACAGCCAGCTCTTGGGTCCCCAACATAAGAAGGACATCGACCCCTTGGAGCAAGTCCTGAAGGGGGCCATGAAGACAGGCTGAGAGAGCTGGCGTTGTTCACCTTGGAGAGGAAAAGGCTCTGCAGTGACCTTATTATGGCCTTCAGTACCTAAAGGTGGCCTATGGGAAAGCCAGAGAAGGATTTGCGACAAGGGCAGGAAGGGATAGGATCAGGAGGAAAGGCTTTAAATTGAAAGAAGGCAAGATTAGATATTAGGAAGAAATTCTTTATTGTGAGGATGAGGCACTGGAAAAGGTTGGGGATGCCCCATTCCTATGAAGTGTTAAAGGTCGGGCTGGATGGTGCCCTGAGCAACCTGGTCCAGTGGAAGGTGTTCCTGCCCATGGCAGGGGTTTGGAATGAGGTGGTCCTTCAGGGTCCTTTCTATCCCAAACCATTTTATGATTCTATAGGGATTACCAAAAGTGCCAAAGACATAGCCATGTCAAAAATTAATACCTTTGACCAGAAATACCTTTGACTTCTAGCTCTAGGCCTCATGCAATGAACTACAGAATGGTGAGGTTGCCATTTGATATAAATTGATATCATGGCATGTAATTTAATGAAATACTGCTTTTTTAATACCTGTCAGATTACTTCTTGCTGTCCTGGCAAGGCTTTAAGTTAACACGGCACATATCAATGTAGTACTTTATGAGAAGACTACTGATACTGCATAGCAGACAACAAAGCTAGAGGGGCCAGTGTGATGATGACTTACCACTTTGCAATCCACTCAGTACATCATTCTCGCTAATCCCTTGCCTATCTTGCTCATGAGACTCTGAAATGTTCTGCTGACTTTTTTAATTCACAAATTATATATTATAAAATATTATAACTTCCCCGCTTTCAAGAGTTAAAAAGGAAGAGAGAAAATAAAGATAAAAAGAAGTGAACACCAGAATGCCTCTGGACAAAGGGAGTTTAGATATGTGCAGTGGTGAGTCCCACACAAGCGTTGCAAATGTAAACAACACATCTGTGCAAGATATTATCAGCTAATAGCACAAATTCATTCAAAAAATTAAAAGAGCTATTAAAAATGGCTTTATGCTGTTGAAAAATGTCAGACATTATTTGACAAAGCAATTACATCAGCAAGAACATAAACTTCTCTGAGAAAAAAGGTATTTCTTCAGGATGATCTCTAGGCAAACTCAAGTGTCTGAAAGCAACAGTTTAGTGGTCAGAAGCCAGTTTTGACGTAAAGACCACTAGTAGAGCATTTCAGCGTCAATGAATGCTGCCCTGACTAGAAGTGCAGATTTCAGGATCTGCAGTTCAGTGTAACTTCGAAGAATAAATTAATCTAAGAACTTCACACTGAAATCAGAGGAAAACCTGTAATTAGAACAGTTTTAAACACACATGTTTCACCCTCACTGCTATGATTACCATAAGAATCCATTATCACTGTGTTCCATATCTCCCTTCCTAATATTTCCCACTAAAATGGATGTTTTGCAATCTTTTGAAGTTACTTTAAAACAAAAATTCATCAGAATGTTAACTCTTTCTTTATTTTTAGTAAAGTTTACATGTGCTAATTTACATATTTTAACATGTATAGGAGAGTGAGGTTAGCTAATGAAAGGAGGGAGAAGAAGGGAAGAAGGGAAAGAAGAAGAGGAGGAGGATGACAAAAAGGAGTAGAAAGTCTGACACTTTTAATAGCACAAATAACTACTTATAATCTAAGTTTCATGACTGCAAATGCATAGGTAGAGACATTTTAAAAGCTTAATAGAAATAGTGAATCATAACATTCTAGTGACTTATCTCTTCTTGCAACAATACTGTAAGAAATGTCTCTAAATACATCCTTTATGTTCTCCTTCACATTATGAAACTTTCTCTGCTGTTCCCTGAGCAGCAACAGAAGGCAGGATAGGACCTTCATGGTGGAAACCACAAGGGTGTGTTGACAGAGTTAAACCTAAGAAAGACAGTCTAGAAAACTGAGAGACAGTAATGAAACCCCAAGAAACACTCAGAAAGTGCAGAAATAAATGCAAGGAATAGCACACTAGAAGACAATTATTTGAGCTTTCTGAATAACATGTTTTTTGTCATAGAAATCCTGCAATTCTGATCAGCTAAGTGAAAGGCTCCATTTGCTTATCAGTTCACATAATCCACAGAGGTTATCCTGAGCTTCAACAGCTCTGAGTGTTTCCTACAAACTGTCATGGAAGGCTGACACAAATGTCTCATTTCAGGCCCTGTGCAACTGGACCTTGCAGTCTCCATTGCTAAGCAGTGTCCCAGACACAAGAAACATGGGACATGTGAACCTCAGTCTCTAAGTTCAGAAATTCTTCCTTGACCAAGGAAATTAAAATAAAAACAGAGAAAGGAACTGGGTATAGTTCATCAACTTGGTGAATGACGTTAAGGAAGAAAGAGGAAAAATTAATTTCAATTTATACTTCAATTTATAGAACATTAATGTTAGAGGAGTATTTGTAGAAGAGGATGGTACCCAAATAAAATTTTTCAGAGTGAGTGAAACAGAGCATCTTACTGCCTCATTTTTACCTGAACATGCCTGAACATGCTCTGTATTCTTCTGCTTTGCTGAGCTTACCTCATTGCTCTAAATGGGCCTTTGAATGCTACAATTATTTTTAAAAATTTATATTCAAAATGGCTTTTATATGTCTTCCTTGAGCACAACGTAAGGTAAATGACACAAAAGCCAGCCAGAATCCATTTTATTAATTGATGTAAAAAGCTTAGGTTCTAGATATTAAGCTTGTACAATGAAGGTCTCTTTGTGCTCCAAAGATTCTCAGTCCTATTGTTTTGCACTGGTAACAGAGTATAGACATATACTTAACTTTTTTGCCTTGAACTGAGTACCAAAAACATAATAAAATACTATGTTCATACTAAACTGCTTTTGTATATCTTGTGTGAAGTTATTCTCATTTTAAGTAAGATACCAAAATTAAATACTGGGAAGAAACAACCATCTGCAGACAGTTCCTAATTCCATGGCTATTCTACCTTTTTTCTTTTTTTTTTCTTTTGTCTCCTTTTTTTTTCTTTTTTTTTTTCTCCCCCCCGGAAAAAAAAGGATATTTGAGGATACTTTACCTACGTGTATAATTTGGGCTGCAAATTGGAAACTTTATAAAAAAGTGTTTGTGCTGCTGCCTTGACTTAAAAGCAAAGCTACAATTTAAAAATCTGATCCACTGAGAACAATTCTGAAGATATTAAGCAAAATATATGGGTAAACTTTTCCAGGAGTCTAAAATGATGTTACTCATGGCTTTCTATTTTTAAGATAACATGAAAACTGATCTGTCTCTCTACTCAAAGAGCTTTAGAAATCAAGCCAACACTGCAAGCAAATTCATCTGAAACACTGCATCTGGAGTTGGCAAATCTGTTGAAATAACATATATAATTTCTTAATTATATTGGTACTACCTGTTTTTACAGGCATCTGACCTTATTTTTATTATATATTCATTGAGAGTGTGTCACAGCTTCCACTTAAGAATTTCCACAAGATTTCTCTTCTGATCAACAAACTTTGGTGACTGAGAGGTGACCTCCCACCTGCCAACTTTTACTTTGAAAATACAGAAGCAGAACCAGTAAATCCAAAAGGATAGTAACAGAGGTAATGATTAGGCTTTGTAGTCCAGGAAAATGTGCTCTTGCAAAATATGACCTCTCCTTAGTCATTGTCTTTCTTTAGCCATTGTAGGAATTCAAGTGCAACTCATAAATATATGTTAGAGACAAGTCATAATAATCATGAATTAGACATCAGTAGAAATTTATTCAAATTCATACATTTAAGAAAGAAATGGTACTTTCTAATTACAGACAGAATATCCAGCTTTTCCGATATTCTGTCCTTTCACCACAAAGGCCCGTAATTCAAACATTCTCTCTTTTATTAGCCAGCAAAAAAATAAAAGTTGTTTCTTTTTTTTTAATGAGTCTTTTTAACTCTGACTGCATTACCTTTATGATAAGGAAGACCCTAAAGGTAAATGTAGAAAAACTACAGGGAGGGCAGGGGAATATAGCAATTCACTGTTTTGGGGGAATTCAAGTTGGGATCTGAGCCACAAATTTTCTTTAGATGACTAGAAATACCAGTTTGACATCAAAGGAAATAAAAATTTGAAAGGTGAAAAACTCTATCAACTTCAGGTCTATAAGTGTATATGGAGATCTGACAAAATATTTTCTCATTCTAATCAATGAATAGTAAGATAAGACCAGAATTTGGCTGAGCAGGCAATAAAACAAAAAACCCACCAAAACTAACTATCTAGATTCCAAAAATATCCTGTCCAATTACCCAAGCAATATAAAGATGCAGCACAAATGAGAGTTTTTAAAAAACTTTGTAAAGGTAACTCGTAATCACTGAATTCAGTATTTCTTTCGTACCTGCATTTTATTGGCTGAAAAAACCCACAGCATTAAGAAGTCATGGTACTTTTGAACTGCAATCTAATAATATCTTTTCTGCTTAAAAATTTCACACTTTTCAGCCAATATCAAAATAAATAGCCACACTCTTGGACTATTTGAAATGAATCATGCAAATACACTGAACGTGAATATGAAAGTTAGCTGGTCATGGCGAGTAAAATGAAGAATTCACATGTTCTGCTGTACAAACCAAGGTAAGTTTTGGCCTGTGACAGGAATAGTTACTAGAAAAATCTTACAAATGTTGATGGCCTTTTTCAATACTGCTGGACCAAGAGCTCTGTGTTTATATTTGCACACAAATTTGAAAATCTGTAGTGTTGAGACATGTATGCAGAGTGATTATTGCTAACTTCTGAGTAGGTTCAACATATATTCACAGGCAGTATTATAAAATGAATTTCACTTTCAGTTACACTATGCTAGCCCCATCACTGTTTAATTCATTTTATGTATAATAATAAAATTATTATGACTTGGTGCAAACATGCAAAAATGGCAAGAGGCTGTAAAAATAATTTACTGTGAGGGAAAAGGGATAAAGTTGCACAGCAACAAAACCAGAATGCTTTAGAATAACAGCAAAAATGTTTCTGGCATCATATTATTGGAGGGGTTTTTTGCTATTCTTGTTTTACTGTCATTACTGCAAATAAATATTTATTATGTGGCAAGAGATGTCCTCTAGACTCATAGGTAAAATTTTGGTTTTGAGATGTACTTGAAGGTGTGGATGAAAAATATTAAAATGATATTTAAACCTTCAAACATTCTTTTAGTGGTATTTTAAAAGAAAACGTTTCCAGAAAGAAGAAAACATGCCTGACTCATGTCTATACTGATGCCGAAGAGTCTCTTTGATTTTTGATTTTTCAATTTTATAGATGTTAGAAATTATTGTAGATCTAATGTATTAGTAATATAACTTTAGTAGCTGAATGTTTATACACCCTGGCCCCCATCCTATATCAACCCCTTAGAATTCCTTAGGCTGTTTAGTCTGTATTTCAAGGTAGAATTGTAGAAAGCGCCATGAAGCCTGTACTGCAAGATAAAGACAGGGACAGAAGGACCTCCAAATCTGAAGCTTTAGAAGGCCTCCAAGGACCTGACGTGCTGTGAAGAAGACAACGAAGATGAAGAAAGGGTCCTGAGACCCCAGACCTAATTCCTCAGGGGGCGTGGAGAGGGTGTTTCAGGGGCAGGACTGGGGGAAATAGTAAAATGGGATTGGATGGACACTATTATAAAAACCTGTAACTTAGTGGTAATAGAGAGAATTCTCATGTGAATGTATTCCTGGAGCCGGTATTGGGCTCATTAAAACTCTTGCTTATTTATCTTATCTCTTACTGAATGCCTGGATTTTTTACTGCGCTCCTTTAAGGCATCAATACTATTAGAGTGAATACACATGGTACCATTATCTGGCACTGAAACCAACGGGATAAAAGCTTTGTACACATGGTTACTCTCCTTTACTCTCCAAAAGAGAGTAGCTACCTCCATTCTGCCCACCAGGAATGATCCCAGGCCTGTGTTAATTCCCAACCTGTATCTGGGAATTGCAATGAAAAAAGCTGGGTGGCCAAATCTCTGCCAGGAACAGTAGAAAAGATTGTGGTATGTACTCATGTAAGAGTCCCTTGAAGGTCCAATTCAATAATACAGAAATGGCTATATAGAGTTTGCCCATACCAATTATTAACATGAAAGCAGTCTGCTTTTCCAAATCTCCCATTACCTGTATCTTCTCCTCAACCAGCCTGCACTTCTCAATTCACATTGGAGGATGAATATTGTGGTAGGACAGAAATGGCTTACTTTTGAAACGTGTGGGATTATAAGCTCCTATACTCCTGCACTTCTTGAATATTTACAGAGAGAAAAATATTCTGCCCAAGCAGTAATTTAACACCCACAACTCTTTCCAAGAAGGCAACTGAAATTTGTATGTAAGCAGCTGATATTCCCATACTCTTTTTCAGAAGTAAAATAACACAAAGCCCAGATCATGACTTGATATATCAGTCAAGAAGTAGAACATGCAAAGAGAAGGAACTTCTGTCGAGTCCATGAGGCTGCAAAACAAACATCTCTTTGCCAAGACAGTCCTCTTTCTTTCCTGAAACATTTGAGAATGTAAGTGAACTAAAACTTCACTACTGAATTGGGGATGGGAAAAAAGAGTTTGTCTTCAGGCAGAAGTAATGGCCCGTATCTTTTTGACTCAATTCAGTATTTCACTGATTTTTAACAACAGTGATAAAAACAGAGTTGTGGTATGAGCATTAGTAACTCATCACAATGCATAAACAAATCCTACCTTATGATACAGAAATAATGAGCCCATGACACCTACATGTAGAAAACTGAAAAATTAGGACTATTTCTCCTTCTGCTTTTAAATTACTTGCAGAAAATATGCAATATTTTATATTTTGTAAATCCTATAACTAGCATAAACTATAAAAAATACAGCTCATATTTTTAAAATGTAATACATTTTGCTGACAATATTTATAAATATATTACTACAAAGTTCATGATTCCTTCAATTAAAACACAACAAGCCTATACCCCTTGCTAGCAGACATGATTTTCTCTGAAGTCTGAAATACTCATCAGCAAAACAACACAGCACGTACTACCAGAACAGGACAGAAGGCTCTGTACTGTAGGTAAGAAAAAAGGTTTTAAGAAACTTGAAAGAATTTACCTGGACAAGAAGTCTGTGAAAGAGAGACGTATTGGATACCCATGTCGTATGATTTTGACCATATCTAGGACACCAATATACTGCAGTTGAGCAGACACATAAAAATTGTCAAAAGTATCTGGCAGCTTGGAGTTATTGGGCTTTATACAATGAACAGAATGTGGTGTGCAATTCTGCAGTTTCCCAATAATATCTGCAAGTGATTTCTGTAGGAAAGAAAACCAAAACCCAATTACCAACTATTCTTGTGCAGCACAGGCTCAACATGAACACTCCTAACTTTTTAACAACTTTTCCTCCAAAGAGTTGACCTGGTCATGAAAGCAGCTTTCTCAAACATATGATTTTTGTTTCTTCCGCTGCAATCTGTAGAGTGGAAGAATCTAATCTTAAAATATCTGCAGATTTTTTTGTAAATTTCTGTCCATAAGATGTTCACTGACCCTGAGCTGCATTGCCACAGTGGTTGGGCCCCCTCGTTCCAGTCTCTGAAGAAATGAGGATGTTCCTTTCTTTTTCAAAAGCTGTGGATCAAAAAAAAAGCACATGCACAATACTTTTATCTCAAGATGGGCAATGCACCTTCATTTTCATCATTACACAATTTACTAATAAAAGCAAACATTTATACAAACACTATGCCACAGACAACATTTGAGTTTCAGATTCATGACTGGCAAGAAAGTTTTGATTTCAAAAGCAGCAGTATACCATTGGAAAGATAAAATACCTTTTACAAAATATTGAGCAAAGCAATATGATCTGGAACTCTATTGCAGAAGCAGGACTTGTGCAGTTAGTATCCCACAGAGTCTGACTATAAGTAGCATAATTCTGTAACTTTCTGAAAAGGGGTTTTATGTCTTTGGCAGATGTTTAAATGAGTAAAGGTGAGAGTGCAGACCATTTAAAAAAAAATCTTGATGGCAAAACAATAATATTTTAAACGGCATTTCTTCTTGCACATGTGAATGCAGTCAACCTTTTTTTTTCTCTTTTCTTTTTTAACACATTTTCACCCATTATGGACATAAATTATCACCAACTTTCTATCTCATTAGAACCAGTGTTATCCTACACGTCAGAATTGGGAATGGAGAACAAATTTGTTTTTCACTGTTCTACTTCCTATATTGGATACTGAAATGGAAATAATTATCCCAAAAGTCATTCCAGAATTTAAAGCTTTAGTTACACTTTCTAGAGAAAGGCTGGCAAAATTATTGCTTTGTAGGATTTGGCAAAGTTCTTAGATTTAAGACCTCTTATCAATGACAGCCTTTTCACCTCTGACTTTTTCATTGCCTTTTTCAGTCCACTTACCCCATAAAAATCCTTTTCTATTGAGTCAGTATGTTCTGGCCTACTCCTTTTTCCAGCTTTATCAAAAAAGTGTACATTTTCTCAGCTAGGTTCACTCAAGCCAAGTGCCATTAAAAATACTGCAGTGCAAGCAATTCTCTGCTCACCATGCTAGAGCTCTTTTTTATTTCAAAAGTAACTTACTAAAATGCAATAAGATTCTAAAGGCAAATTCATCCCCAGCTTCAAAACTAAAAAGTAAAAGAGATCTACTTGTTTCAGGTCTTCTCATAAAAAGGGCTACTATCATGCCAATGATAGTTTTTAGTTAAATATTTGCAAAATAATTGAGGAATATAACTAAAATAGAATTTTCTCCACCTTACAGAAAGAGTCACTAGTCCAAGACTGTTTCCTGAGTTGTTGGAATAGCCAGGAACAACACTTTAGATGCTAAAGTTCCTGCCTGCTGGAACAATCCTGTGTTACACACTTCATTGCATGTGAAAGAAATATTTGCCTCGGAATGAGGGAGACAAAACAAAGGAAACAGGGTGAAGACAAAAAATTAGTTTAATTCAAACTCTTCAAACTTGGACAACTTCAAACTTCAGCTATGGACTAAGGAAAAAGGCTACATGACCAAAACTGTACTTCTCTATTACCCTCTAATATACAGCTTTATGTTGGAAAATCTTGTATCTCTAATCTACAGAAAAAAACCCAAAACCTACATATATGTAACTTTGTAATCTCTGTTAAGAAGCTATAACCTCCTCCTAAAAGAATCTCTAAAGACTTCTGCTATACGAACTCTGAAACACACTGACTCTTCCAAAGTAAGATAGGGGAAGACAACAGGGCCAAAGTATGCACTAGGAAATTATTACAGAAATACAAGAGAACAAGAGCTGATGTGAGCAAGAGCTGGGAGAGTATCAATGAAGATATATTTTATCTGAAAAGGGGACATAGTCTTTGGAAGTCACAGAGACTTGAGGTGGCATCCCCAAATTCCTATGACTCCTTATGTGCTCCAAAATTCTGGCCAGCTAGTATATCTGTTCATGTCTGTCTTAGGATGGATGCACTGTTCTCTTGGATCGTACCACGCTAGAGTTGTCAATTTAAATACATGCACTATCTGTACTTTTGACAGATTTATCAAAATCCAGGAAAGATTCATTTATGGAAAGATAAACAGGGAGATACTGAGACATTTGAAATTATATAGCCTAGCAATTAGCTAGGATTGTTGACAAGCTGAAAGGGAAGGGGAATCACAACAAACTCCTCTTTGACTTTTGAAAGTGTCTGTTTCATCTACACAGTGGAGTGTAGATGACTATCCATATATAGCAACAAAAAGCCTCTTAAATTGCATTTCCAATTACAATAACTATAAAGCAACAAATCCAACATTACTCCGGTTCATCAGAGTGGATTTTCCAGAATATAATGGAAAAGAGAGGGAATTATTTGGGACAACACAGTTACAGATGCTGGGTTGATCCACAAAAGAATCTAAGCACTTACCTACTTCCAGCTCCTGCATTGGGTGCCTATTCCAAAATAACAAGAGCCTCTTTTTGGCTGCTGGAATAGTTTAGATACTTAAAGTTCTGCTTCAGTCCTGCAGGGTAGCACAGTACCTTACTCAAATTAGGCCAACTTAGTATCTCCAAGTAAGTGTGCTGTCTCCCCAGCACAGCTCTTCTTAAAGCCTACCTTTGAGAAGCCAAGTTGTCCTTGTCTCTATGGACAGAGGAAGGATGAAGTTCTTCCTGCTTTCCATCTAGTACCTAAATGTGTAGGGCATTCTCACTCAATCTGAAATATCTGACTTAAACTGTCAAGCTTTCCAAAGGAATTAAATCTACCAATTCTATTGAATTCTATCAAGAGAGTAACTCCAGGTTAAAAGCTATTCTGGACAGGTCAGAACCTGCATAATTTCAGAGATCCCAACTGTGCCGTGTTTTGCCTGGCTTGATTAGGCTTCTAACTTAGATGTGCTTTTCATGCTTCCTCCCATGTATGGGACTAGGATCTTCTCCTCTAGGAAGCTGTTACTATAGAGGAAAGGCACCTAAAGGCACCTTGTAATGCCTAAGCTATTTGCTAAATATAGCGTTAAACCAACACCACTCACTTCAACTTTAGTTTTTCCACTGAGATTACTGAAAGAACAGTAGGTAGGAATTATGCTGAAATCAGCAGGGGTACTATAAGGAAAGTCCCATTGCTATTCTGTGGATGTGCTTGCATAAAGCCTTCCACAACGACATATGACAGCAGCCTCCTTAATTCCATCACAGAATCAATTTTATGCAGCTGTAAGCCAAAAATAGAGTTGTAAGATTCAAGAAGCCTGGCAAGGCAGCTAATGCAATGTAAAAACTGCTTCTTTTCTAGATGGAGGAATTCCAAAGCTCTGTCATGAATGGACTTTACAAATCACATTATTTCTCTTCAAAAGAGAGATGTTCCATGTGAACTGAACAATTAGTCTGATAGTCTCCAAAGTTTCCCTCTTACTCCCCTCTTTTGTTTTTAGTTGTGTTCTGTTGTTGTTTGTTTGGATACTTTCCTTAACTTTTTTTGGCTGGCTTAGCTGGCAGGAAAAGAAAAGTTCAGAAATGGAGAGTTTGATTTGATTTCAAATTGACTGGGAAAATTTATACACAAGTGACCATTTAAAATAATAATGTTTGCCAAAATGTAAAGGGTTGATCTTCACACAAAACTGCAAAAACTGTCTTTTGCAAACCACAAATCTTCTCAGGTTGACACAATAAAGATATTAAAGTTTTATTTTTGCATTTCCTATGCCTTAATTTACTCAACTATTCATCATAAAGTCAGTCAAGAAGATAAACCAAAGAACTGTTCCTATACAGCCAAAAAATCAGTAATATTGCATTCACTGCTAAGCCCTGGAACCACGAAATCATGGAATGATTCAGGTTTGAAGGGACCTCATCATCTTGTCCAACCTTCTGCTCAAAGAGTCCAAGAAAGAGAATCTTGAACCAAAATTATTAGTGTTGGTGAATTAGAACCTATTCTCATTTTTCCTGTTTAGTGTTGATATGAAGTACTAAATTATTTTAACTTAGCGACTACAGAAAGGAAGCAGAGAACAAGATGTTTTCAGAAACGACAAAATAACAGAAAAATTTTCAAGGAACAAAGATCAGAAAGAGTTCTGAATTCTTACCTTGCTGAGCTCAATATATTTCTTTGCTTCTCCACTTGCACAGGCTACAGATGGTTTTTTACTCAGCAAAGCTGCTTTACACCCTTTGATTTTAAGGGAATGATATGGAGGAATGAGTGATCCAGTCTGCGTCAGTTTGGACTGGAACAATTGATTGATGACTACATTTTCACTAGCTGGAGACATAATAAGAAAGGAATGCATGAAGATAAAATACAAGTTAGAAAATTATATATATATTATATTTGGAAGTAAAATGACATACACTAGGAGACAAATAAATAAACACAAAACAATTAGACAAACTGATAAATGATTACATTACATTAATTATCAAACAGCATTCAATATCTAAAGATAATAACAGTATTTTAAACATATTTAGGTCCTGTACTGAACAAAAGGAGGGCATAAACCGAAACCTTTCAGACTGTGATCTCTCTAAACTTAATCACTTATTTGATCATCACCTCTGAATTTTTTTCCATTACAGATTCCCAATTTCTCCATCTATTAAAGCAGTGTAAGAAGTGAGTTCTGCACACCAATTTCCTAACATGAAAATAACCAAGGCACTTGATAGACACTCATTGCACTAAGGAATTATATATACACAAAATATGAGAAGGGATTAAAAAAAAACCAAAATCAAAATGCAAGGTGAAGGACAGAACTGTAACAAATTTGGTTCACAGTTCTCTACATCAAGACAACAGTTAAAAACACAGACAGTAAAAAGACAATGCCATACATATTAATATTCATACAAAATAAAGACAATTCCAAGAGCCGTTTTTAAACATAAAAATCGTTTTAAGACAGAGTGCTTTATTCTAATTTCAGCCAAATTATCCTTTATGAGATTATGATCACAGGCTTTTTAAATGAACATGGTAATTACATGTTGCTTGTACTGACACAGCACTAAGACACAGGATTAAGAACCTCATGTGTGATACATCCTTAACCATCCTGAATTCTTGTTACTTTTTTTTATTTTAAGAACTAGCAAACTGGTGTTATGATCGCAATGATCATATGAATAAACAAACAAAAACCAGAAAGATGAATGGGATAAGCATCACAAATAATAATTTAGCATAACAAATAAAAACTTTGTTTTCTCTTTATTAACTGTTTAAAGGTATATTACTAGATGCTTAAATGCAATAGATTTGTTTCCCTTTTTCTGTGGAGATTGCTATTCCTTACTTAACAAGAACAAAAAAATTATGAGGGCAACATTGAAGCAAATAATTGAAATGATTTCAGCACAATCAGTGGACATCAACTTCTGTATGTTAAATGTAGTAAGTAGGATTAGGAAAGGTGTAAAAACTATGTCTTTCAAACTAAAACAGATAAATCCTGTGTCAATAGTCTCCCCTAATTTATTCATCAGACAGGTATGTCCCACATTCTTACACGTATATGCAAGTTATTTTAATGATAATATAGTTAAAAGCTTTGATTAAGGAAACTAAATTCAATGAAAATCAAAGGAAGCATGCACTTAAGTTATACATCGACACAACTTATGAAACTAACCCTAAAGGAAATATGCCACTGACAATCAATAACTTTTAAGCCTAAATCACTTAAAAAGAAGGAACATAGCCCTTAAAAGACTTACATGTTTGTAAATATTCTGCCCTCAGAATTTTTCCATTCCTTATAATTGTTATTATTATGACTTCTCAGTTGGATATACTCACTCTCAGCATATCAAACCTTTTATGTCCAATCCAATCCCCCATTCTTCCCTTTTAATAGTTGAATAGCTGATTACACAAAATGGCAATGAAAGTTCAAAAGGAGCCTATGTGAGAGAATGGAAGAATGCCCTCTCTTGCAGAGCATATTGGAAGTTGCCTACTTTCTTAGCTCTTTGCCAGATGACCATATAAATTCCAAATAGTGAGAACTGGAATGTCTCTAAACCCACAATCAATAGGGTTATATTCAAGATAACTTCTTCCATTTCTTTCTTAATTCTGAATGTACACTGCTTGCCTTTAAAATGTATCAGCTATTTTACTAGTGAGTTTGGCTAATTTTACAGTAAAATTGCTAAAGCCCCGTATATTATAAAAGCAGGGCCGATTTGGAAGTCAAACATGACCTTCAAAAGACCTCTACAGAAATATAAGTATATAATATATTAAGGGAAAGACACTGCAGTGGTTGGAGAGAAGACAAATAACACTGGTACACTGACATTTCTTTGAGGAAAATGTTTTGTTTTTCTTCACAGAAAGGGGAAATTATATAGGTTTTTATTAATTCAATTATGAATCATTAATTAATACATTTGTTTGCATTATTATCATTATTAGGCATAATTATACAACATACACATGGAAAGGCATTTAATTTTGCATTTCAATGGACATTTATATCTATTCAGTGAAAAACATAAGAACGCCCACAAGTTCCTGCTTTTAGAAAGGTTCTCAAGCAGTGGAGCACATCCCACTGCAGCCTCTGATTCTGGGAGCTTAATTTTGTTTCCCTGTTTCCTGGAGTTTATTTTTGCTTTAATTCATACCCATTGTTTTCCTAAGTCATTCTCATCTATCATACTGTATCTTCTTGTTCTATACATTGTATCACATCACATCACATGATGAAGATGCTTTATGTTCATGAATTCTAAAAGCATTCAAAATTAGACCAAATTTCAAACAATCCATACATACTTCATAAAGATGAGGATGACTTTTCTTTTTACTGAGAATAAAATATATATAAACCTCTCTTAAAAATAAAATGAAAGCCTAGTCATAATGTCTTGATTTCTAACAACAACAGCAACCACAAAACCATTTACTTACTTTTCATTACAAATACAAGATTTTGTGAAAGGGAATCTTTATTTTTTTCTATCGCCCCAGCAATTTCATAAGTAACCTATAAAAAAATATTGTGACATCATTAGTAATGACCAATGCATCTTGTAAAAATCTAAAAGCAGGAGAAATTAAGCTATGCTTTTTTTTCCCACTCAAGAGTTAAAGACTGACACGAGGTAGTATCTTTTGTCATTTTCTCAGTGACAACATTATTAACCAGAAGAACTGGATGTTGAACATCATGTGCCTCTGCAAATATACACAAATTTCATCAGACTGATTGTAAAATATTTCCACAATGCAAGACATTGAGTCAAAAATGTACTGTAGAGCAGGAGACAGTGACCTAAACATCACTTTCACTGTAGGACTGGAAAATCACTCCTAGATCACAGATCTTCTTGTCAATAGGAAACTGCCCACACTGACCATGAAGAAACACTTATGGAACAATCTGAGTCCCAGCTCACACTCAAGAAAAGTTCAAACCATTGATACCTTCTTGGGAGGCAAGTTCAGTCTATAGGTTATATATAAATCCCATCGACATTTCTAAAGACTACGCACATAAGGCTTTTGGGTCATCTCAATTGCCTGATGTCATGATTTCAAGAACAGATAGTTGGATTGTCACTGCATCTGCCATCTGACTGCAGATAAACTCTAACAAGTGGTGGGCATTCTGAGAATGGAGCAATATGTGAGCCTCTAGCCAGAGGTCCTGAGGGTACAGCCAAAATGAAGAAATATGACCAAACATCTGTTTTAACACTGAACCAATACCCAAAGACACTACATAGAAAAGGAGCACTTAGACAAGAAAGCAGTCACGGAGCCCAGCTGTTGTTTTTTTGGGTTTTTTTTTTACTTTGTATGGGATGGAAACAAAACAACTAGTTAATTTACAGGCTTTAAATATACACAGCCCCATCTTGCACACTAGTAGAATCCAAAGGGAATTTTTATGTTAAAAAGGAAGAAAATTATAGACTGTAATATCTCCATGATCAGGCAGGTACTTAATGGGAACTTCTTAGAATAGTTTGATTTTATTTACCTTGGGACCATGTTACTATCTAAAGCCTTTGCTTTTTTATGTTTTTTTATTGCATCTGTAGCCTAATACCCTTAGGTATTAGGTATTAGGGGAAATGTTATCCTTGGACATTTAATAAAGCTGTAAATATATAATTAAGATTAGTAACACTAATCAGTGCATTAATTTTCCATTGGGTCATTTGACAGTTATTCAATGCTATCTAACTCACAAAAGAGATTATATGACTTGGATGTGTATAATCTGCTAGAATGAGTAATTGTCAAATGATGCAATTAATATGGCATCTGACATGAAAAAGGTATTACAATAGAATTATGGTTCTTTTCCATGACAGATGCAATGTTATGGAATTTTCTAATTGCATTTCCTAAGAACATACAACATAGTTAGCAAACTATTAGAACAATTTAAGTATACTGTTAAATGCTTTTAGTGTACCTAATATAAATGTTCTACCATGCTGGTCCATTAAAGGTAAATTAACAGAACTTAAAAAGGTAAAATTAACAGGTAAATTAAAGGTAAATTAACAGAACTTAAAAAGGTAAAATTAACAGGTAAATTAAAGGTAAATTAACAGAACTTAAAAAGGTAAAATTAACAGGTAAATTAAAGGAAAATTAACAGAACTTATTTGACAAATCCATAATGCCAGTTCCTAATAGAGTGTCTTGGGTTTTGGCTAAATTAGAAGACAGTTAGTATTGGTGGGAAGAGTTGGTAAGTATAGCAGTGGGAGGACCCTATATTATGATTAAGTGCCTAGATTGAGACAGGCAGAAGTTTCGGTATTCATGCTGATATAATACAGCGTCAACTTCTAGATTAATAAGACGTATCTCATATCACATAAAACACATAAAAGTTAGGAGGATTCTCTTTTATGAAGAAATGCTAACTCTCTAACAGTTTTCCCATAGACTTGGTAAATTAATTCACCACCTAAGGACATGAAAACTGACTCAGTGAAATGACACTCTAAGGTTCCATATTCACTGTCAGGCCCACAAAAAGAAAACGAAGTAAGGCCTTTTCTAGTTGCCAACTTTGTTAACTTAATCCTGCCCTCATCAGGGAGGCCAAACTACATACCACCCAAAGCGCATGCATTTCCCTTAGTTTTCTTCCACTGGGTTTCTAAAGTAAATCTGGCCAGACCTCTGCACTGATTAGCAGTCAGGCAGAGTGGACAGTTTATATGGGGAGACAAAATCCAAACAAATATTATATGATTCAGACAGGAAATGTTCACTTGCTTAGATCATGGGTCCAGTATTATAAAATGTACTCCTTATTGTCACGGATTTATTACAGCTGCTTGCTTTATCTTGTTTTACATGATGAACTCTCTGGGGCAGACAGTATGCAAACCTATGTGTCTGTGTTAACCAAAGGAAATAAGATCTTTAGATACTACCTGAATAGTTGAACTAATTTTATTATTAAAAAAAAAAAGAAAATGTGTAGTTCCACACTGCATTTTATTTCATTATAAGAGATTAAACCAAAAAAGATTTGCTTGCCTTCTTAATTTAAGTTCAGAAAGGAAGAGAGCTTAACCTAAGCACAGTGGGGATCGCCAAATGTTCATCTAGTCATGAATATTTAGGAAAAACTATTGAGGAATACTTTCACTCTTCCAGCCACCAGCTCCCCTCTCAGCTTTCAGGGCTCTCTGCCCAGGAGAGAGCTCTTGACCTGCAGGCTCTATCTTTGTGTTTAGTATCTCTTGACGGGCATTTCCTCCTCAAGTCTGTTTCCAGAACTAATTAACATTTCCAGCATCTTTGATGCTGTGTCAAGGAGGTTCACTAATTACTAAGTATTAAAAAAACCCTTTATTTTATTTGTTTTGAACTTGCTTTCTGGTCATTTAAGTTAGCATAGCTGGTTTTAATATCATGAGAACTACCACATACGAATAAGAGGTAAAAAACCCCATCCAGAAAACAGAAGGCTCACCAAATGTGTACAGAGCTAACTCTGGGAACTGTACATTCCTTTTATCTTACATACTCTTGCCTCTTTGCTTCATTAGTTAACTTCATGCCACAAAATCAGAAGACTGTGCATCATAATTAAAGTATCTGTTCTCTTCTGAACTAAATATCCTCTGTCACAATATTTGACTTGGTACTGGATTATCTCTAAGTTTATTGGATTTCCCAATATACTTTATCAACGGGACCACCTTTACATGTATTTCTCATCAATTCCTTAAAATATTCTTTTTCTTTTTTTTTTT
>WBMV01002889.1:1798298-2214590 GCA_013396655.1 Campylorhamphus procurvoides
TTTTTTTTTTTGTAAATAGCTTTCATATCTTGTGATAGGCCAAAAGCACTCATGCTTAATGGCAGATCTGGCAGGAACTGCAAAAAAAGCTAGCAAAATGCCACCTGGAATATTAAGAATGATTTGGTTGTATTCACAGTTAAAAGGGAGAAAAATTACTGTTTTAAGAGCAAAATGTAACTCATAAACTCACGGTTTTGCATATCTTGCAAATTTTAGTTAAAAAGAAAATAATCAGTTCATGTAGCAAAAGAAATTTTTGAGAACACATTCAAGGACAATTTGAGTGCACAGAGGGTGACTTGCAGTTGCTAATTTTCTGCCAGTACTTAAATGTGAGTGACATGCTTGAGTGTGCCATTTTTTAATGATCTCTGGACTTATCAACCTCCCAAAACAAGTCTGTTAAGCAATGAGTGAACTAAATAATTTTATAGCCTGTAAAGTCTTATCCTAACACGATGATAGAATAGCATTTCGAAACAAGCAGATATTTAGAAACAAAATAGGAGGATGGGGAGAAATCTTTTATCGTTTTTTCCTGTAAGTGAAAGTCCCAAACCAAGTCTGTTTAAAGAAAAGAAAAGAGAGAAAGGGAGAAAAAGCACGACTCTCTTGCTTGTGTGAAAACCTGAATCTGTTAAGTAACCTTTATAGGCCTACAGATTAGACTAGACTGACTTCATTAAGTCTGGGAATTCAGCCTGAGGAAAAAATAGAGAAAATGAAAGCATCCTTATTGATTAATCCATCTCCTTTTGTCTTTTGATTTAGGGGTTCAGTTTCAGAGTCTGCCTGGAATATATAAGGCATTTCAGAGAAGACTGCCTTGGTGAAGGTGTGCTGACAACTGAGAGGTATTTTTGAAATCACATACCTGAGAAATGGAAGACATTGATCTGCACTTAAAGGACATTATGTGCACTAGTTTATAGAGTAAAGAAGTTGATCTTTAGGTTTGATCAGTTTATTACAGTACTAAAAGTCAAAACAGTGGCAAGGCAAAAAGTGGCAAAGCGCTTATCTAATTTGTAAATTCAAATTTAACTTAAACTGCAGAAAGCTTAAATTATGACAACCTATTATTCAGATTACAGGAACAATGAGAAAAAGTTCATTATCTCAAATACTGGTATGTTAAATACCTCTATTAGGTAAAGCTTTGTCTCTTGGCATTAGGCTAAGACAACATATTTCTGATTTACTTAGCAATATATTAATTCTTTCATAAAATTTTGAATAATAAAAAACTTTGTTTCCTTGAGAAAGTTCAATGATAGGAATGTTATTCTTCCTATTGATTATTGGTGCATCCAACAGTTCAAGATTTAATTCACATGAAGCCCTTCATTACATGAGGGCCTGCAATGTAAATATTAATGTTGTCAATAAAAGAACCAAGAAACTCAGTACTACGCATTCTTAGTATAGCTTCAGCTGATGATCATATGCACCCTTAAAACACTTTGCTCCCTCAAGGCCAGCTTGCAAGGTGTAGTGTGGAACCAGTGTGCCTCTCCTCTCATGGTGCTGCCTGGCAGACAGTCTGTGACAAGCATCTGAGGACACCCACGTTCATGTAAGGCATCAGAAACAAAGCAATACCCCATATGAACAGATTTTTTCCAAAGGAGATCAGACTGCCAGTGCTCAAGGAAACAGCTTTCAGATAAAGCCTTTCACTAGGATTTTTTTTTTTACTCATAAAACTCCTAAATCATTCTTCTCTACCCCTTGTCTGAACAGAACAGATAAGCTTTTTGTCTTACAGCACTCAGATACCAAGACATTAACTAGCTCTTAGAAAAGACTCATAATATGTCAAGGCATTGTATGATTCTGTTCAGCTGTAAAATTAAAACTGGGAGATTAAGTACAATACTTGGTAAGATAAAGTACTAATGCTCAGAGTGGCCTTTGCTAAGCATGTGTTCATGTGTGTTCACGAGCAATGTATCATATTGCCTATGCAGAAAAAGACAGATTTAATGTTCTGCAGGCATAATAGCGAAATTTAAGAGAAATGAGGAAAAAATCATTTTCTTTCTTCCACTGGATCATTGTGTCATATTTGTGTAATACAGTATTCACTCTCAGGTTCCATTGAAAAACTCACCCCTGTACTGATTTTTTCCAGGTGCGGAAGTTAACCTCTTCATATTTTTTTCCTATTTTTTCATTCCAAAAGAGTCAAGAAAATAAGAAAAAAATCCAAGATCTCTCAGAATGATATCATACACATAGATTTTATCAAAGTATTGCTTCAGCCAGGAAATACAGTATGGATTCAAATTATTTGTTGGGGTTTTTTTCCCCTTAANGTTTTTCTGGAATGGTCTAAGGCTCATTATGTTTCAATCAATAATATGGCATGCTTAGTCTTAGGAAAAGCTTCTGAGCTTAAAACTTAAGTGAATGGGCAATACCTGAAAATTCATGGCTACAATCAATCAAAAAGACTTGATAGTGGAAGAAAAGATAATTTTTCTGTGTGTACTCTGACACAAAATTTCAAGGTATGAACATATTAGAGGTGTTTAAATCTGTATGGACACGTCTATATCAGCTGTTATTCTCTCACAATACAAAGCTAGAGATATCAGTTTTGTTCACAAAATGTTATCTGTCAATCCCAATTAAATATACAAAAGTAGGTCTTTTCAGTGAGGAAGACTTTTAACAACTGCATTTATTAAAAATATAACTGCACTTGTAAATTGCTAAAATAGTTACTGTAAGTGTATAAGTGTCTGAGCGAAGAAGTGAACCCAATTCATTCTGGACATACAGTACTGAAGAACCCAAATTACAAGGGTCATAGGAGGTTCATACCAGGGCCAACATAGAATATTGGCGCTTTTTTTCCCTCTAGATGACCTGGAGTAGCAACCCTTTCACATCGACTGTGAACTACATTGTGGTTACAACTTTTGTTACCTAGAGAAAGCAGGATATCTGCTTCACCTTCTCACATGGAGCCTGCATTCAGTGTGACTTCCTCCACAACTGCCAGTCTAGACACATCACCTGAATGCAAATGATTAATCCTAGAAGTGAAAATTTTCATGCTCAATTCCCTTTCATAATTTACTGGTACATCTTTCTCTACCCTTTGGGTCTGATTCATCTTTCAGTTATACTCATGTAAATCACGAGAAGCTTTACCAAGTTAAAGGAGATACAATTAGTGAAAAATTGTGATAAGTGGGAGAAAATTCAAGCTCCGTTGTTTTGAATTTGGACATCTCTGAAGGCAACAATGTAGAATAAGATTGCTCTACAGTTCACTTACTTTAGACTCATTTAATTGATATCAGACTATAAAAATGGCTCTTAAAACCTGCCAAACTATACTGTTAATTTCTATATGAAATTCTTATTTTTGTGTGCCAATAAACCCTGAGATGTTTAAAAGCCTAATCCCTTAACAACTTTTATAAAGCATAAATCACAAATGACTTCTGCATAAAGCTACTAAATTTAGTAATAGCACCATCTCAGGAACAGCATCAGCAGTTTTAAAATCCTAGTTTTTCATATTCAAGTTATCGACTTACAAAACATACTAGTCTCAGAACAAACTCAATTTGTGTCATTTAGTATAGTCATATCATCACAGTTTATGTAAACACATATCATAAATCACTGGAAATTTCAATCTATGATACCTAGATAACAGTTGCACAGAATATTGAAAATGCAAGTGTCTTTAAGGATTTTTCTCAATCGCTGTTAAAGTAAGGAGAGTTAAGCACTTGCAAGAGAACTTTTCTGTTTAGGCAGGGCCAAGCATTTTACTATTCTAAGGAAGCAAAGAACAACCTGACCATCTGGAATAGTTCCTTGGCCAATGTAAATCAAAGGATCTCCATTGACTTCAAAAGAATGTGTGAATTTACATTACTTGGAGAGCTGTCTATTTGTTCATGCTTTTAGATTAAATGTCATTACTATTATTAGGAAAAGGTCAAACCAAGTGTCTATGTTATAACACAAAATCTAAACAATCGTGCAAGGCTAAAACACACATTAATGAAAAGTGTCCTCTTTACCACTCACAGTTTAACTTTCAGAACTAGGCACCTGAAATGTTGGTCTTAATGAATCTTTCAAGGGCTTCTTCAGAGAATAAGACAAACATTTCCGTATTATTCTGGTTGCGATTTCAATGCAGCTGCATTGCTACGGTTTCCATGTCAGGTTTTGGGGTGTGGAACTTTTTTGAGCTATTGTGATAAATTTGTATAAACAGAACTGCATTAAAAAAATACTCACATAACAAGTAGAAAAGAGGTTTAAAAATGAAATTAGACATCTGGAGTTCATGGTCAGTTATTCGCCGTACTGTTATTTAACCACTGTGTGCTCACATTCCTACTGAAAAGTCCCAATAGTGCAGGTATTGAAACCACCTTACTTTGGCAAATAATTTGAGTCTAAGTAGGAGGCCTTGTGATGAAAGAAGAACCTCCTGGGAGTTATTCAGAGTATTTAGGTTAGGAATTTAAGCACTACCCAAATAGTCTTAAGCCTTTCCATAATTACCTCATTTCTATCATTGAGCAGGAACAAATTTGCTTGCGTCAGAACACAACTTAGGAGTTCCATCAGCTTCATTTCCAAATGAGGAGAGACAAAATAGACCTCTCCACATCTACACTGCTGTGAAAGATCCCAATTTAGTTAAAGAAGCCTAAGCATGTATATGCCAACCTCTCATCTGTTCTGGAGAGCTCAGGACATATAGTGTTATCCTGACATATGACAGAGCCAGCAAGTCTGTTTAGGGTGACTTGGAGACAAGTCTTGAACACACGTCATATGAATACACACTAGCAATAGCTGACTGACTGGGTGTTCAACAGCATAAATCTATGTCAAATATTCACTGTAGCAAAAAAATATGTCATCCAGTACCTTTAGCATCATGGATTAGTTATTTTTCTGGTGTTCTCACCCTAGTAACCACTAAGAACTACCTTCTCAGTCTAAACTGATTTTTAGCAGCATACCAGATAAACCTCTTGCATTTGCTACTGAGAAAGGAGTAAATGAAAGATTATCTGTCAAAATAAACAGCAGAAAAGATACTGCATAAATTTTAGAATTGTAATATACCTTCTAATCAAAAGATTTTATCATAGCTGCCGAATTTCTTCCTCATTAAACTTCTGCCTGTTGCTTAGGTAAAGAGAGGAGCATCACTTGCCTGGTTATACTCAAGCACCTGCATTTCCCACGTGCCTTTCATGGAGGCTTCTGAAGTGACTAGGTATGTATCGTGTGCTGCTACTAAATGCTGAAATAGCCAGGCTCTGCCTGATAACAGACTTTACTGAGATCTCAGGTTTAAAGTGAACTACTATGTAAAGTCATCAACTAATAACACTTGCAGTTACATTTATAAACAAAGCAGTGTATATGATCACAACGTGGCTGTTTTGAGGCACAGCAGATAAATAGTTTCTAAACGTGCAATGCACAAAGCTTCTAAAGGATTCCATTAGTGGATGGGTATCTCATAGAATCATCTGCATAAGGCTTAGAAAGTGTGCAAGTATACTGAACAAGTTGTTCAGACAAAAACTGATTTCTGCAGTCTTCAGTCTATGTTCTCACATGATTGCAATGGAAATTTTGGAAAAGTGATAACTAAGAGCCCCTGTTGTATTGGATCCATACAATTCCTTAGCTCATTTCAAATACCACGTTTTGAACAGAGAAAAGTGGCAGCACATCCGCTTAATCACAGATGGGTCAATCTGTCAGATTATCTAAAAACAATTATTATCCCTTTTAACACATACCTAATTTGCTTGCTTTGAGTTGTGGGTGGTGGTGGAGACCACGTGAAAATGAAATATTGGACAAAAAAGGTTAAGAGGCCTATTTAAAAGAATTAATTACCCAGGAAGTGCAGGAGGGGGAATGCAAAATATTCATCTTATTTTACAGCCATATTGAAAGACACTTCGCATGTTCTTGGGTTTTGTAGAAAACGAAAAAGTAGGAAAAATGTTATGACTACTAAGAAAAAAAGGGGGTTTTGATATTTTTACCAGATGTATGCTGGTAAAAAGGTATCTACATATGTAGCAGAGGACCTGTACTGTTCTGGAACAACAACTGAAGGCAAAGTGACAGCCAACTCAAATGGCATTAAACATTTATGTTGAGAGATCTGAATCACCTCCTTCTACGTGAAATCCTTACAGTAAAGATACATTTTTGGAGCCAGAATTAGACAGTCTGCATCTTGCATGCTATGATATAAGCTACAGATTTTATACACTGGATATTGCATCGAGATTGTTAGTTGTCTTCTGATAATTTATCACTTTACAGTGAGTCGTAATATACATTCTAATATATATATATATATCTTCTAATATATAGCCAGGAGTTGGAGAAGCCATGCAATTTTTTTTCACTTGTTTCTTTACTTTTTTCATTAACTGCATGGAAATGATCATTCAAATAACTTACCCTCCCAGCATAATGCAAAACAGTGAAGGTGGAGCCCAGATCCTTTGGGGCAATGTTACCATTTCCATCTTTTGTGGAGGAATATACTGTATTTGTGTCTGCTGTATCCAAGCAAGACTGTATGCGTTTAGAAAGACTCTGTTCCACTGACCAAACAGATTGGCTTTCTTCATCCAGCATTGACAAAAAGCCTGATGGTTTCTGAAAGGAAAACCAGATTTTTCTTATTTTATACAGGAGCAACAGAGCTATGGACTCTTTGAATCCATAACCTTGTCTGAAGATTAATATATCATAAAATGCATGCAAAAGTTTGTACTAGCCGAACATGCAGATACAGTGTTCAAATATATATGGTGTAAAATGGATCTGGAAACTACCTGAAAGAAAAAATCCAAGGCTGCAGTATGGTTACCAGGAGAATACACTGTTTCCATGGCAACTCCCTCTTGTACACATTCTGCTTGCTCTTGTAGGAAAAGCACTTCATTGATGTACTGGTGTATCTTCTCATTGGTCATGTTGACACACAGCTATTGTAAAACAAAATAAAAATGAGTATTAGAAGTTTACTGGATAATTCATCGATGTAGGTTTTACTGCATATCTAATATAGAATTTGATGAAACGTCAACCCACAATATGTTATCTCTTGGTAGATCATAGATTTAGCAAGACTCTAGGGAAATTTACATTTTAACAGCTATTACTATTAAATTGGGAATACACAGTTTTCTGCCTGCACAGTTCATTGTGAATTCCATTAAAGAATTATCAAATACCAACATTATCAAATACAGTGCAATTTTACACTAATTCCACTGACAGAAGTGGGGTAACTCATAAATTGGTACATGTAGTGTTCTTCTGCATTTCATACTCAGGAAGCCCATACAAATGCAATGTGTTTTTAGAAAAAAAAAAATACTACATATTTATTTAAGATCCTGACCCAGTAGTTAGTTCAATGCTAACAAAGACATTCAAACTCTGTTTCCACATATAATATCACTGAAATCTAATGCAGTCTCTGAAGAACTCATTCTGTTTTACCCAAATATATGTTATAAAATACCTAGGGACATTTTACCAGTGCTGCTTTCCATTTTATAGATATTCTAAGGGAAGGTTGGAAAGAAAATGGTGTTCAATAGGAAAGTTCAAAGTTTGGAGAGATAAATAATGTAGAAGCCTCTCGAATATTTTTTTTATTGCCTTATAGGAGATGTAGTGCCAGTTTTGCAAGCTAAATAAGTTCATATGAATCTGATTTTCAGTTAAAAACAGGTGGGAATTATATCAGCTTGCTTCTGGTCCTTTTGTATTTCATTCAAAGCTCACCTGCAAAAACAGGTAAATATTTAATAACCTTGTGGAATAAATGTTTTAAAGGTTTTATTGACATTAGAATGGAAATTTTAGCAGAAAATTCTAAAATCTCCTCCAATGCTATACTAGCTATGACTAAGAAATGAAGAAAACAGAAACTCCTAAAAGGTTGGAAGAACACTTCATATGAGGAATGATGCAAGGAATGCTTGAATGCAGTCTCTTTTTGGACAAAACTAGTCTTTTATTTGTGTTGGCCATAAACAGTATCTTTCATGAATAAAGTGTGTAAAAACAATTCCACCAGCAAGTCATATTAAAAAGTATGAAGTATTTAGATCAATCCTAAAATTACATGGCTTAACGTCCAGATGAGCAAAGAAAACCCAAGTAACGGGTAACAGTTGCCTGAATTTTCCATTAACACCTCACGTTAGTATAGTCAACTTGCACTTGCTACACAATGCAAAAGACCAGTGTGAGTACCAGTAAGAAGAAATAAAACAAAACCCTATTTTACAACCAAATGTCTATTATTAACTGTCTTTAGCAATGCATGAGAGTGCAGACAAAAGACAGCCTTTTAAAGTGGGATTTATAAAGATTCAGATTGTTATCTCATTTTATTAACAATGGAAGTATACAATTGACTTACACTATCTACTTTTTTAATGGAAAAGGCAGGTTTTTCAACCCTGCAGCAGGAAAAATGTTCTTTATTGATCATGTTTGGAATTATAATTCTAATTACAAAATCTTTCCAAAAACTTCTTAACATTATTTTATAAGGCAGACAAGCTTATACTTTGCAGGATATGGTAAAGTCTGAAAGCGATGCATGCTGTACATACCTTTGTTTGCAGATGAGTTATATAGAGAACCAGGTCATTCAATTTTACACAGGTATATTTTACTATAAGAAAAGTTGCCAAAATCCCTATAAACTCAAAGTTACTTTTTGTCTTGAGTCAATCTCTTAAAATGCATTAAAAAAAAAATATAGAAGTACTCCAGAACCTGACTGTGCAGCAATATTATTGAACTACACAGTTTGAGTGAAAGGGAAAGACAGTCTTAGACATGTCTTAAGATTTGATCAATAGCAGTGGTTTTAAGTACCAAAATAAAAGGTAAAACGTATGCATGTTTGTTAAAACATGCACACATAGCATGCTTGGGTGGTAAAGCAAAAAATCTAGCTTTTTAAATTCTCCTGATCAGTGTATTATGGCATACATTGGTGTGCTTCCTAGCAACATAAGCAACACTGTCATTCAGATTGGCAGACTCGCCACAATGACAGTAAGGCACCGCAAACCGACCAGAAAGCAAGCTGAGGCACTTACACAGGCTGCAAGCTGCTCTCTCTAGCAGTGGTTGAGAGTAACAGCTCTGCAGAACGACAGCCAGGAGACCAGCCAGGGACTGCTGGAAAGCAAGACATTCTGATCCTATCTTTCTCTCCATTTCAGTGTTTTAGACAACCCGTTGGGAAAGGGCAATAAAATGAATATTTCAAATTAAAAGCTTGTCACCATTTGACATAATAGTTAAAACAGCTGAAATGTAGAAATGGTATGAAAAGAATTAAACTAGCTTTGTAACTCAACTTCTTTTGCTTCATGTCGCCCAAGTATTTATAAAATAATAATGCATTTTCTATCTAAATATTTGAAAAGTTTAGAGAACTGCATTTTTTGAAACAGTCATTTAATTGCATCCATGAAAATTAGACTGAAATATAACAATTAAAAGAAAAAAGAAATTTTTTTCTTAAAACAACTGTCTGGAGAATACCTTTAAGAACTGTGTATTTGTTTTACTTTGCAGCAGCACTTAACATAGAGTGTAAGATTCTCAGAAGTGAGTCAAGGAACAAATTAAAACACAGGATCACCAGGACCCTGAGGGCAGGAGTAGGCTTTTGCAGCCCTCTTCAGCTTTCCCTGGGACTCCCAACCCCTGCCCATGGGCCCAGTCTCAGGTGGCACCATGGCAGTGCCAGCTTCCAACACTTTCTCCAGCTGCTTGTGACAGAGTCCCAGCCCTGTGTGGCTGCTGATGGGTACTGTTACCAGCCCTGCCTCTGTCCACCATGCTCAGGGATGTTGCCCATCAGGGAGGGTATGGCTGCCCTTTGAGTCCTCCTGTTTCCTGGTTCCCCAGTGCCAAGGATCAGTTGGTTCTCGCTGTTCCACAACAAGGATCTTAAAACCTTCCTATGCACGGAGGCTAGCAAAATTCTGACTTAAAAATATGTCATTATTTTTCCTTGTTAAAGGCTGAATTAACACAGTAAGCATTGCCCATCATCCTATGCGGAATAAGGAATACCTCAGCACTGGGAACTGCAGTGGGAGGCTCTGCATTAAGTCCCTACCTAGCATCAGAGCTCAGTGTGCACCAGCAATTGTCTGTTTCACAGAGCCAAGCAGGACCATCCATCTATGCCCTGCACAGGCAAAACCTGAGAAAGTTAATTTCTTCTGCACAAAAAAAAAGAGATATTGAAATGCTCTTTCAAACTATCCAAATGCAAAAACCTGAGTGCATGAGCTCCCATCTGCTATCACTGAGACTGCAATGACCATAGAAAACTTAAATCATTTCACTTTTGTTTATTCAATACCCATCCGTCTTCAAAACAGGCAACATGACCTTACATTTGGATAGCTAGAAGCAGTCTAGCTGATAAGACAATGCAATTTACGAAAAAATAGTCTCTTATGGCTGTTTTGGCTGGGAAAGGTTACATGACAAAAAATGCCCTGTCAGCAGAGTAAACTACAGAAACCGAGAAGTTAAAATCTACCACACCTAATAACAGACATAGGCAAAAATTTCAACACAGCTGTGTTCTACAGCCTTTTCTGCTTCACCATGGTGACTCTGCAGTAAAGTCCAGAGTGGGACAGGCAATGTTCTCAGCTCTTAGAGCCAGCTGGCTCCTGTCATGAGGGATATTCTGCATGGAGCTGCCATGGAAGCTGTGCCTCTCCCAGAGCTCTACTGCATCACACAGCTAATGGGTATAGAGTTGAATGGGAGTCAAGGGACACTTGACTGTTCCAGTGACCTGCAGTACTAATTCAGGTAAATCAGTTACATTTCCTATAAAAACGATAATATATACAGACTTTCTTCTGCAAAACTTAAGAGACCTACAGAGGTAAAATACCATGCAAGAGCTAAACACGTTACTTAGTGAGAAGTAAGTATTTTTTTCAGTTTAACACTTGAATTAGACAGCAGAAAGAGAAGATGACTAGAGTCCATTTTACTTTACTGCATTATTGCTCTTTATAAAAAAAAAAGATTCTTCACCCAGAGAGTGGCTGGGCACTGGAACAGGCTGCCCAGGGAAGTGGTTACAGCACCAGGCCTGAGAGAGTTCAAGAACCTCTGGATGATTCTCAGGTGCACATGGTGTGACTCTTGGGGATGGTCCTCTATAGGGCCAGGAGCTGGACTTGATGATCCTTATGAGTCCTTTCCAACATGGCATATTCTGTGATTCCACAACTACAGACCTCCATTCCTGTAGAAAGACCTGACTTTCTGCAGGAGGAGTAAAAGCTCAGTTTGTGGTCAAAAAATGTACTAGCATAAGAAGAGAAGAAGATATTACTACTTTTAAAGGGGTGCAGATTAAACTGTAAACAAATACAGTCCCTCTCAAACAGGGAAACCTAAAAAACACTGAAAATTAACACTGAAAATTGTTATTGCTATTTTTAGTAGACCACTTGTATTTTCAGAAATTACCACAAAATAAAGTCCTTTTCTGTATAGAGCAGGAAAGAGAAATCTCTGCTCACTTGTGACCATGTTCCAGTGTGGACGTATACAAAGCTTTCTGGCACAGTAGGTATGCAGCTGCTCTAGGAAAATGCTGTTCCCAAACTAATGATCACTTCTAGGAAGTGATTGTAAATTGTAATGGGTGAGCTAAAAGTGTACTGTAGTCATTTACCATGGCTCAGCTGATGAACAGTAGCTCACTGAGTCCCAGCAATTCAGAAGTTTTCAGTCTTTACTGAGCAATGACTCCTTCAGACTGTGGTGTCTTAAAACGTTGCGCCTTAAATTTCAACTTTTAGATTTCGTATCAAAAAATTGAAACTCTACTCACTATTGCTTATTACACACACTTATTTACTGTTATTTCAGAATTACATGTCTTATTTTTGTTCTTATAAATACATTGTATCACACATGTTCTATAAAATTAAAGCTTACCAATGGTCACCAAGTACAAGTAAAACTTCATACTTACTTGTATTTTTTAACTTCTAATTCCTTCCTCTTTGTAATCGTCTACAAAACTTGTCTACTGACAAACTGTCAGTCACATTGTTTTGCCTGCAGAAATTATCAGACTTTTGGTGTAGGTATAATTAATCTTACTTTTCTAGTCCTTTGACATCTATTTTCCTATGGGCTGCTCAGGAGTCATTCCTAGACCAATACTTTGTTTGACTTTGACATCTCAATACTCTAATGCCTTTTAATTCCAACACATACGCTGGAGTAAACAAGTTATTCTACCTGGTTTATCTGTTGCTGTGTGTCTGAAAATGCAGTATCGCTGTTCTCTCTTAAAACACAGTTTATTAAAATGAATTGCTTAAACTGACATGTGATTTAGTATCTTATTGCTCTCTCAGTTATGAAATAACACTATCAGCTAATCTGATATGAAGCACCAGAAAGATTCACGCAGCTACTTGGAATGCCCCCAGTTTTGGGCATTCAAGAGGTTTTAATTTTTCTTGAAAACAGTTATAATTTTTTTTCCCAAGAAAGCAAGAAAACAGATATCACAAAGAATGCCTTATCACATGCTAATCTGAAACAAAAGGTTAATTTTCCCTAAAATTATTTTTGCAATGCCATTTTAAAATATGCTAATCTAAATTTGATGAAAAAATAATTTTTATGGCTTCACCACTGTCTGGCTGTATCATTTAATGTTAACATTATCAATCACAGGCCTTGACACTGGGCATGTTTGCAGACATTATGCAATGTTTTGCATGAGGACCCTATCTGGGCTAATAAGACTGTTTATTGTCAAGGTTAGTGAGCCCAGGCAGAATACTGAACCAGGCTAGACAGCTCCAGCTTTGAAGTTCAGGCTGTTTTGGGTACGTCTGCATGATTACATTGTACCACGTGGTGACAAAAACTGGGTCTCTTCATTAATACTGCAACCTATCACTTCAGGAATCAGATATGTTAATTGCATTACAGAGTTCATATAAGAATGAACTCTGTAATTCCCTCACCTCATTCTATCTTTTAAGAAATGCAGTTAAGTAGATTCTGAGATAATGACTCAGATTATTACTCAACATTATTCAAAAAAATGTATGCAGTACAAGTGGAAGGACAGTGTCTCTTGGAATATATTTATTCAGAAAAAAATAAAATAAAAATGCTGAGTTAACTTTGAAATTATAATTTTTTCCTATGCATAAATCATAAATTACTTTTTACTCATTTTTCTTTATACCTTATATTTTTTCCTCAAGCATTTCCTGCAGTCATTAAGAAGAAAATTACTTATCCCCAAAAAATTGGAATTCATGGTATTTCATGACGTAATTGCAGATCTTATATGAGTTTCATGACAAAAAACCAATGCAGAATAGAGTCCAAGGAAAATAACCAGTAAGTCCCAAGATGCACCCCTCTCTTTTGAGAATCATTTGAATTGCATAGAATACTTTATTAATCAGGAGGCTTTATGGATTTTTTTCGTATATTGTCTGTTAAAATGTTTTGAATTTTTCACTTTATATTTTCCCCCAAAGCAGGCATTCACACTGAGTAAATGATTGTGATTGTTGCCACACACCAACAGTCCTCAGTCCAGCAAAGCTTCAAGTAAGGTAGAACTGTAACAGCAAAAAGAATATTGTGAGAGGGGAACCTGAATATATTTTATTGCCTTCTTACATGCTCTTTTGAAGGTGCAGGCAAACCCATCACTCTTGTTCTTTCAAACATTTGGAAATTGGGACAAAAGGTAAAAATACTATACAGGCTGAACTAATGTGGCTCCATGACTTCTATTTCACAAGGAGAAAGCTGAGCCACAAAACAATGGATTGAGGATGCAGGAGCAAATTCTGATTTCAAACAATAACAAGTCCTTTGTTGCTGCTGGTATCTATTCTTTCCCATGCTTTGATTTTTTCTGCTGCATTACAGAATGAATGAACAACTGAACAGCAACTTAGACACCTCTTTCAGTCTGTTGTGTAGAGTCACTAATGCTTTCTGAAATATGTAATTCCCAAGAGTTTGGGGTTCAGAGACTAATGTTGAAAGTGGACAAACAACTTTAAGAAAGTTAAATATTTAAATGGATTTTTAAGTATTTGGTGAGCTATATTTCAACTTATTTTCCATGGATGCAATTCAATTTTTTGAAAAGTCACATGTTGTAGAGTCACACAGAGGTGAATCTGCCAGTAATGGCACTTAGCATAATGTAGTATTTTCATTTTACTTTTTCTCCAAGGCATCTGAAGATCTTTTGATCTTTTTTCCAATTCCGTGTATTGTCCTTCTACTCACTGATCTACTTGAAATGTAACTCCCACAAGCATGAAAACACTATTTCCCTCAGATTATCTTTCAGTGCTGATACTACTCTTCTTCAAAATCATTATGGTAGATATTTACTTGATTATTTTAAAATTATCAACAACTGTACAAAGACCTGGATATAATTCACAGACATACAGGCTGGATGGGAAAAAATATTTAAGAGAAAATTTTCACCTTCATGTATATTTATATTCTGACCAAAACACTGGTTAATTAAAAATTCAGCAAAAAAAGCACCACCTACCTGTTCAAAAGTATTTTTTTGAAATTCTTCAAATCCGAAAATATCTAATACTCCAATTTCAAGTACCTGGTCACTGGCAAGAAAAGATATTGCAGATAATAAGAATTCAAGCAAGTGAATAATACATCTATTCTTTCTGATATTTCTGTTCTGGGGCAAAAGCAGGTTGGATTTCAAAAAAATGGGATGAAATTACAAGCAGACCATGTACAGAACAGAATCAAAATTCTACTCACAAACCTATTATACTGAACAGAAATAAAAAGGCAGGGTTCAAGACTGTTTTAGCAGCCATGTGAAAAACTAAATTAGAAAGAGAAAGAAAAAAGCTTCTTTAAAGTCCAGTTTCTAAAAGCATAGGTACCCATTTGCTCATGTAAGGGATAGACATTTAGAAGTTTCAAAAATGCTTGGTTGCACTCAGTTACCCTTTCCAGTTCATATTTCTTTAGCAGCCAGAATCTAAACGCACTTCAAGGGAAACCTGTTAAGCCCAAGCCCAAGTCCTCTCTGTGTCAGCATCAAGCAGAGGCTGCGAGCTCAGGCTGCACAAGAAGGTTACATGTCTCAGGGGAAAGAACAGCCAGGGTTCAGGCTTGAAGAAGAAAGATGTTTCTTCTCTGTATATATAGAAGAGCACTTGTTGAAAATGCATCTAAATTTGTCATGTGTCACTGCGTGCATACAGGGAAGGGCTTTTATTTTGGCCAAGTGAAAGGATCAGGGCAGGAGTAATCACCTAGGATTTCGACAGGCGAAATGGGAAAGGGACAGAAGTGTTAATATTCTGTAGTTATTTGGGACTGAGTCATCATAAACCTGATCAGGAGAGGAAACTAACTTCACTACAGTGAGCAAAATTAATGTTTTAGGATATTCTATTCCCTACTTGGCAAGGATTCAAGAGCTCCACATGAAAGAACTTGGCTCACTGAGGCTGGATTTTTCTTTATTTTCTTCACAGTGTTATTAGACAGGGAACATAAAAAATGGGTTGCAGTCAAAAATTTGTTGCAGTTCACCTATGTGAATGCAGTGGGACTTTCTCCAGAGTGAAATGGTCTGCAACAGGATGCAGGACTTTGCACTATAGCTGATGGCTTCCTGGAACAGGGAAAATCAGCAAAGGAAAAATCATTCAGTTTCCTGAGAAAGCACATGGACACTATCTAAAGCAGATAAGTATTCCTTTCTCTTAGTCAACATAATTTGCAAATGTATGGGTTTATATTCAGATAATATACCAGGCTGCTGGTTCTGAAATCTACTTTTCCTTCCACATTTTTTGTACATATTCCTCTATGTCTAAATCTATGTGTATATCAGGATATAAGCAGAAATGAGAAAAATATGAACCAAAAATGAAAAATCATTAAAGTGTATTACAAAACAAGCTGGAAAAAACAAACCTCAGGGACAAGCAGAGCCTTTTTCAGAAATCATGCCCAAGAAGCTTGTCTTAACTTCTAAGACACACTAGTTCAATGCACTACTAATTGTCACAAGGCTAGCTATGTGCGTAAATGTCAGACACAGATTGTTGCATAATAAATATAGTCTAGAATTACTCTGTTGGTCAGGAGAGGTTATCAGGAGGTCAATTAGCCTCCAAGGGAATTTCTACAAGAAGCATAAAGCTATATCACAATCTCCATCTCTAGGAATGACTGCAATTTAAATTCTGTTTTAAAATGTTACCCTCATTCACAACTGTTCCTGATTAGAACAAGGTGTACATTCCTTGTCACAATGTGTTTTAAACAAAACCTGCCCATTTCTAAAAAGAATAATTAGATGTTCTAAAAACAAACTACTTCAGACCAACTAATATTGAAAATCCAGAATTATTATGCTATTTAAACAGGTTTTGGAAAGAAAAAGAAAAAAAAGCATTGTTTGAATTTTTTTTGCCATTTATATATAGCATTCCTTACAGGAAGGCAAAATATGAACTGCTGTGTAATACTGTACGTGGCTGAAATATTGCATTACATTTCACAGTTTTTAAGAACTACTTAACACAGACAGAACAGCTTATCCCTTATCTGCCTGATTCAGTAAAAAGATTTAAGGCTGCATTGTTTATATGAGAGTTGAGTCCATGACTGCTATTTATGTCAAATTAGTCTCTTACTTTCCCTCAAAGAATATATAAATATTTACATAAGAAAAAGACCAGTACAAACTGACTTAATGAATTATTACAAGTCAGTCAAAACAGGAACCTGGTCCTAGTTTCTAAAACTCTGGGTAAAATCCTTAGCAGTCAACCTATTGCCTACCTCAAATAACATTTCTTATTAAAACTGTGGTATTTGCAAGAAATATCTTGCCTTGCTGGTGATGCATTTGTTGATAGGAAGTCGTGTCATCCCAGTGTTTTTATAAACTCCAGTGGATAATCTTGGTCTAGTATTCTTAGGAGATGCACACACTGCATGAAAAGAGCTGGAGGTTTTACATAATTAATATCTTGCCTATGGGGCAAGTATAGCAGAACAAGGCTCTGTATCCTCTACAATAGTGATATTTTACTACTACAGTGTTGTATTTATGTGCAAAATCTCTCCAACCATGATAATTATTTTCTGTATTAAATTATTGCTCAGATTTTGAAACTAAATAACAATGGACAGCACAACATCAAAAATAAAGTGTTGCGGCATATGAGGCTGCAAATTACTTTGCTTTTTTAAACCTTTCCTCTCGTCTTTCTCGTTTTTATACCACTTTTCCTCTCAGAAGGAGGGTCCATATATGTTTTTATTGGCTAGCTGTCAATCATATTAATTCCAGCAAAATTACTTTCCTTAAATTAATCATAGCAGAGATTCCCAAGGCAAAATAAAGCACAAATGATTCCATGTTTACAAATGAAAGGTCATGTCACTAGTGTCTAAAAGAACAAATATTATAAAAAATGCACTTTTTGTTCTGAAAGATCCCCTTCTTTTATTTTATTACTTTATGGTTACTAAACATCACTGACACATTTCCTCATTATGCTTCAAATATTCAATATTTACTATGTATAAATAAAAGAACTGCAGTTTTCGTGGGGACTAAGAGTTTGATTTCAAGTTTGACAATATTTCCTAGCATAGAAACCAGAAAAAACGATTTTTCCAATAGTTAAAAAACTTTTTTATCTCTTAGACCAGTACATAAATGTGAACAGATAAAAAACACGGATGTTCACTATAACTCATTTTGGTTTTCTTATTTACAAAACAGCATTTCAACTGATAGCATTTTACAATGCCAGTTTGGCCTTTTTTCCTCAGAATGATGTCTCCCTAAAGATGTCCTTTAAGAGTAGCAATACCTTCTTGATCTTGTACACTTAACAATTGTATTATGAAGAAACTACATAAAAAGTCTTCACAACCCCTAAAAACAATACACATACAGAAGACATCCTGTCTAATGATCTACTGCCTTGGCAGACTTTCCGGCATTCATCAAGAGATGTTCTTGAATCATTCGCCTTTCTTGACAAGGTGAACAAAACTCCCTTTACAGTATGCCTAAGCCATTGCTTCAAACAAACATATAGAATGTAATTTGTAACTTTTTTTTCAATTGCAGATAATTTTTAGCTCTGAAATCCATAGGGTTCTATTCCATTGTTACTTTTTGCAATCTGCCTGCGTAAAGCAGTGAGGTGACTCTGTTGTTGGAGGTCGATCTAATGTGCCTTTGTGTCTGCCCAAATATAACATTTCTTGCTCTTCCTCCAACTTCTGCCAGTAAGAAGGAAGGAAGTCAGTAGGCTTATGTCTGATCTGGCTAAACTAGAAGTGATACTGATTAATGAGGAAACATTGCAGGATTAGATGAAGTACATAATCTAGCCTTCAAATGAGGACCCTAGTTAAGAAGCCTTCAGCTCCCTCAAGGGGACACATAAACACAGTTGTCATAAACACAGTTCTTGAAGGGAATAGGCTAAATATTTGCTATGTTGCTCATCACAATTACTAAACAAAACTAGTGTCTGAAACTTTTGAGAGATTTTTTTCAATATTCTGAAACTTTTGTTGTGATTTGGTGTCATTGCCATGTCTCCCAGGTATCTTGCTTAACAACACTAATTTCGCTTTTGATATTACCTTACCCAGGTGTGAGTGGTACATATAAAGATGGTGGTTGCATACATCAGAAAGGAACATTGGCTCCATATCTGACAAACATTTCTTTGAGTGACTTCACAGGTATGACAGGAAGGAAGAAGCATGTTTGCCAATGGATTCAAGATCTACAGCTATCTCACCAGTAGCACATACTCTTCCTATCTCAAGTAAATTTGTTCTGTGTCTTAAAAAATGATATCGTGTTTAATGAAAGGCAAGAAATTATCCAGACAGAAGCAGTTTTGTGCACCAAATTATATTCAATGCTTTCTATTGTTTATCTCTAAAGATTTCACTACCTCCACATATAGAAACAATTCTCAATATGCTGTGAGTTTGTGTTCTGACAAGAAAGTTGCTTTCCCTTCTTCCTGCACTCCTATCACCCTTCTACTGGGTTCAGTAACAGATAAATAAATGGTTTAGTTTATTGTTTGTTTTTTTTCTTAAGCTGGCAAGATTTCCGTTACAGACTATTTTGTTCTATAAATCCGATAATGTGTACTAAGAATTATGTAAATGAGACTTCTGAGATCTTTCTTCTGACCAAATAAATGCTCCCACCACTACTCTTTGGCAATATTGGAATTCTGTTGGTTATAAGAGCGTGCAGTCAGAATATACAAGCTTTCAGAAAAATACCTATTTAAAATATTCTGTATGTTCTATTTGCAACAGAAATCTGTGGCTGACCTGGTGATACAGACCAGGTCATGCTGCAACTGAATGCCAGCTTTCCCTGTCTGTCTGTAGCACAGCAGCCATATTGGCATTAGCCCCATTTTCATGTCACATAAGAATCACAGAACAGGTAAGGTTGGAAGGGACCACAGTGGGTCATCTGGTCCAACCTCCCTACTCAAGCAGGGTCATCCAAGAGCATATTGTACAGGATTGTGTCAAGATGGTTCTTGAATATCTTCTGTGAGGGAGACTCCGCAATCTCTCTGGACAATCTCTTCCAGTGCTCAGCCGTCTACACAGGAAAGAAGTTGTTCCTCATGTTCAGATGGAACTTCCTGTCCATCAGTTTCTGCTCATTGCCTCATGTCCTATTGCTTGGCACCACCAAGCAGAGCCTGGCTTCATCCTCTTGACACTCTCCTTTCAGATACTTATAGACATTGATGAGGTCCCTTCTCAGTTGTTGCTTCCTGAGGCTGAATAGGCCCAACTCCCTCAGCATTTCCTTGTAAGAGTGATGCTCCAGTCCCTTAATCATCCCCACTGCCCTCTGCTGGACCCACTCCAGGACCTCCATGTCTCTCTTGTCCTGAGGCACCCAGAACTGGACACAGCACTTCAGATTTGCCTCACCAGGGCTGAATAGAGGGACAGGATCACCTCCTTTGACTCGCTGGCAATGCACTTCCTAATGCACTCCAGGATCATTGGCCTTCTTGGCCACAAGGACACCGTGATGGCTCACAGAGAGCTTGTTGTCCACCAGGGCCCACAGGTCCTTCGCTGCAGAGCTGCTTTCCAGCAGTTCAACCCCCAACCTGTGTAGGGGGCTATTCTTTCCCAAGTGCAGGACCCTGCTTTTGCCTTTGTTGAATTTCAGAAGGAATTTTCTCTTCCCATCTCTCCGATCTGTTGAGATCCTTCTGAAGGGCTCCACAGCCCTCTGTGGTATTGGTCACTCCTCCCAGCTTTGTGTCAGCAGTGAGCTTGCTAAGGAGGCATCTACCTCTTCATCCAACTCATTGATGAATAAGTTAAACAATGCTGGACCCAGTATTGGACCCTGAGGGGCACTGCTAGTGACAGACCTCCAACTCGACCCTGTGTCCTCTGGGACATGCTGTGCAGCCAGTTTTTAATCTATAAAATATTTATCAGCTTTTATCTACAAAGAGAGTAACTCTTTGCCAACTAGCTGATAAAACAACATACCTTCTACCAGCTAGCAGGCAGGGAACACAATATCAAGATTTTCTCAAGCGTGTACACCTAATTAGCTTGTTTTCCATCAGTAAAGAAAAACAATATTTCACAAGAGTTCACAGACATTCTTAAATTCCCAGAAATGAAAAGTCCTCTTGCAGAATGAATCAGGAATTCTTAGAATTTTGTCTTAAGTAATTTCATGACTCATGTGGATCACTATATCCAGCTTTGCCAACATGCAATCAATTACCTAGAAATGCCACATTTAGGCTACCATGAATGCCAGTCTCTTATCTACAAAACTGAAAATCAGAATACTTATTTGAATGGAAGTAAAACAGAAGTAAACTTTGAAGACTTAAGAGTCTTGGGAAGAAATTCACCTAGACTATTTTGATAACAATAAAATCAGTAGAAAAGGGAATCATGATACAGATGAGTGACGATAAATACAAATAATTAAAAAAAATAACTATAAGCACTTGTGAGAAATTTCAGCAGTTTTCTTCTAATCCCATTCTAGGGGCTGATTACAGGAAAATAGTTTTTCCACAGTCAATTATTTTTAAAAATAATATCAAGATGAATAAAGTAACAAACTTCAGACCTTGCAATCAATCTAAACTAGTATCTAGGGTTACAGTTTTATTAAAACTAGACAAAATTATAAGTAATTTATTATGAAAGAGAACATTTCTAAGGGTGTATTATCTCACTTAACAACATCATCAAAAATCTTGGTTTAATCCTATTAAATACTATTATAAAGTAATCAATTTCCTGGGTTCTGGCAATACTTGTCCCCTCTGCTTCATACTTTTAGAGCTTGGTCCTTGCAGCCATTCACAGAATCACCTCCCCTTCCCTTAGATCTAATGATAATCATTGCTTTTATTTTGCCTGAAACCTGCGACAAGCTTTCTCACAGTAAATATAAATCAATATTAAAGACCAAAATCAAGTATTTCCACCATAAAAGTTAAATATGGAAAACTAGATTCCGTAAAAATGCCAAGATCAAACGGTTCTCTTAGAGTTACAAAGCCAATAAATTTAATGCTATTGCTTCATAAATTTTCACTGAAGTGGGATGGAAATACAGTTAAGCTGCCTGACAATAAAACAAGAGAACTGAGTTAGAAACCTTATTCCAGATTTCTGATGAAGGCTTCATCCCATCTGGTAAGTAGTAACTCTGTCAGTTTCCAACCAGGGAATGAAGTGCAGCCTGGAATGGATCAGACTTACTTAGTCACATAAGTTAATGTCTTGGGTGGATCTTTACTTTACACAGAGGTTTACTAAAAGTTCACCAAACTGGAGGTATAATGTTGCTAACTGACAGAGTTGATCAGATGTATATGAAGTAAATCTGAATCACAAAGCACAGATTCATTCAGTAACCCAACACTCATGTAGAAGCATGCTGTGCCCTGATTTACTACTCTGGGTTAAACAATATGATTAGGCTGGCCAAAAAAAAGCTGGGAGTGGGCTAACTCAATTGATGTTGAAATATCAGTGAAGGATGATCAACTTAGTTTGCACTTAAAATAAGCTAGTTAGCTTCAAGTTTGGAAAGGGATCTGCCAATTAATCCTGAGCTGGTTAGCTTCCTATAACCAGCCTAAATGAAGAACTCTCCCTTTTCAAATATAGGTATAATACGTAGCAAGAGGAGACTACTGCAAATTCCTCATTCCTGACAACATTCAGCAACTGTCCTGTTTTAGCTAGGACTTACAACATCACATCGTCTTCAAGTTACCTCACAGGCAGAAATAGTCACCTCTTCTACCTGGTGACTGCACTAAAAGGTAAACAATATACAAACAACTTTGACTTTCAGTATTTGAAGATCCTATGATATCTAGAAATCATAGGTTTGTAATAACAACAGAGATACACAACACCCTATTCTGAAAGACCATGAGATATCAAATGGCAAAAATGCAAAATTACACATTGAAAAATTATTTTGAATAATTTTAACAGATTTTTAATGTACTGATTCTAAATTTTTTCCTCAACAACCGCAACAAAAAAATCCCACTGTAATTAGCAATGCCTGAGCTGGATTGTTTGTCACAGACATGCTCTGAGCTAAGCCCATGTTCCATAAATTCTAGGAATGAATGAGGAAGAATTGTGACCTCATGCTACTGTTCTTCCTTATTATAAACAGAGTATTTCAAATTAGGACATGGATTGGAAAGTTGCTCTGGCTTGGTGTCAGAAACAGACAAGCAAAATCATTCCATGTTACTGGAGAACCTTTCCTTTGCCTCCAGCAGGAAAGCTAGGCATTCTGGTGGTATACAAAATGACAGAAAGCTTTTAGGGGCAAAAGGCTCTGAGTTACTCAGGCATGGTATCTTTTCTGTTAGCTACACCCATAGGAGAGAAATGAGATTTATCACTAGTTGGTCTACAAATGGGAATAAAAATAAGATTGTGAAGTCCCCAAACTCTAGAAGAGGGCACCTTATAAATATTCATCCTTTGAAGCCAGTGCAGATATGATATAAGGAAAACTACTTTTTGGACAGTTCTGCATTTGTCATTTGTGGATTATCATTTACCGCTATACTAAGACACTTGTATTTTGCATTTGTAAGAAAGCTCAGCTGAGCATGTGAGATGCTGAACCTTGATTAAGTCACATCCACATGAGCATCTAATTAGGTTTACTGTCTTAGTTTTTTACTTTGTTTCTACTGAGATTCCTTTTTTTTTTCCTGTGTTTCTTTAATTTGTTTCTTGACTACTTCACTGATGCACATTAATTAGCATTCATTTTTTCAAGAAACCACACTGGATAGCAACAGAATTGAAGTTAGCAGATGATAACCTAGATAACATTCTTAGCGCATTTAATTCAGTGAAGTTTAAACGTTCATTTAAAGGCCTTTGAATAAAATTCTGTTTTTAACATTCTGTGCTAAGGTCACTGTTTATGGAAGAAAGAACAAGTATATTCTGCAGTAAAAAAACCCACCAGGTAGCATTTTGCATATTGAAAAACTTAGCTCATTCTCTATTGTCAACTCTTAAAAAGCTACTAAGTGTAATCCATCAATCTAGATTACTGCATAAAGTACCATGTCCCCCTTCACAAGCAAATAAATACAAGAAGAAACAACTTGAAGGAATGGCCAGTGCTTTAAAGATCCAAGCATCACTACAGGTCATACTATCAAAAAATGCTTTAAATTCTATCATTATGCATTACATTCCACCATTTAATGGAATTCTATTTCTTTTATGGATCTACATTTGAACAGATAATGGAACACTTAGTCGTTCACAATGGCACTCCTACCTGCCAGTCTCATCTTGATTTTGAAGATAGCAGTTGATTGTGTTGACTAAAAAGCTAAATAAACGACCATATAAAGATTTTGCCAAGAGATCCCGGTAAAAATCTGCAATCTCTATCGTGTGCCTCCGTACAATCATGTCTCCTAAGAGAGAAAGCAGAAAATGGAGATGAAAGCCTGCTGTGAAGTTCACCTTAAGTAATTTTAGTTATAGTAAATTTAGCTACAGTTATTTCTCCCTTGCCAAACATTTACACAGTGTTAGTTTTTTTTCTGAAGCCTCCAGTGCAAGATGAGAAGACTGTCAACACTCAAAAGATTTTCAGTTTGGAATTACATGCCTTTATACTTTCTTCAAAAGAAACGTGTATGAGTACCACACAGAAATAGAATCTTACTGAAAATATTTTTTCCAGATCCTTTTTTCCAAGACAATCCTGTTGACTTCAATTCTCGCTAGTATTCTTTATTAATATCTTGGCACACTTTATTATTATCTTGGCACACTTATGTAAGATTAATCAAGCTAGGAGTCCATCAGCATCACACTGTGAAACTGCTTTGCTCCATATTACAACTCAGTGGCTCAGTCTGATTTACTGCACAGCAGATAAACCTACATATTCCTCAGAGACAATATTTACTAAGTCATACAAGAAACGAAAATTATCAGATTTTAAAATTCTCAAATCAGATAGATCAAAGTGCCACCAGGTCTGATCTATGACAATGTAAGTTTGGAAAAGATTACCTTTAAAATACTGAACATCAGTTGTTAAGGCTGAAGCAAGCTCATCTGGTGAAACCTGTAGCATCCCTGCCACTGAAACAAAAAGAAACTTTAAAGAAAGACTGATTTGGGCTATATTGCATATTTCTTTTTTTATAACAGATTTTCTTCTGTAGATGCTATTTTTGAATAGTGAAAGAACCCACACATGAAAGAAAAAGGTGCTGTCATAGGAGTAATTAAAATTAATGAACACATAAAATTGGATTACTATAATCAGTACTTTGTGAAGTTTGAATGTGTCTGTATATTACATTCCAGTTTTCTTTCCCTTTTAAAGGCTACTCAGGACTTTCCCCATACTTTGGCAGACTTTCTCCTGTCTTAGAGTTAAGGTATGCTACTTATTGACATTCTGTACCCATATGCCACATGAAGGAGATTTGTTAGTGACCAAGAGGGCAAACTTCAAAGAATGGAAACAGGAGACCCTTTAAAGACATAGATTTTGAATGTAAGGAATTCAATTCAAAGCAAATTGCTCAGCTGTTGACAAGCAGTGCAAAAGCATTTTAAAAGAAGACAGCACAAAGTGCTCTGTACAATTTCTTCTGGCAAATGATAGCATCAAATATGACATTTAATTAGATAATTTGCAACACTGGCATTTTATTTCATCCCATAAAAATCCATAGTTTATGAAACATCCAAGTCAGTTGGATACTGTCTTGCCACAGTAACTTATTAATTTTCAGAAGTAATTTTTTTTTGTCTCCCTGGAATTGTGTTTCCATCTGTCGGTGGAACAGCGCAACTTCCCTGCTGTGGGACCAAGCAGGCAATGCTCCAAGGTCTTGTCCTACTGACCTTGCTCCAGTAGCTGCAGGTCTGACACAAATGCTGTCTCAGCGTCTGTCAGAGCTGTAAAGCGAATGTCTCCAAGATGTAGAATTGCTGAGAGAATTACAAACAGGTTCTCCACCTCCTGCACATATTTTATGCAGAATTAAAGATAAAGAACAGATCTGTCAGGCACATCTGTGAAAGGCAATGCTTTATAAAAACAGAAATTCTACTAGTTTGTATCACTGGAATTTGCTAAGTTAAAAAGTATTAATATGAGAATTATTAACAGAAAATTTGGATTTAGAAATCAAACTGGAACCTATCTAGGACATAAACCAACAAAATTACCTTTCATTCCTTTTGTTTTAATGTAAGCCACATTAACTGCTAGGTTAATTTTTTTTTTTTTCAGAATGTGAGAAAAATACTGAAATATCTTTAACAGATGCATTATTTGTGCAAGAAATAAACGTATCTTCTCCATAGAGAATTTCCAGTGAGACAATTTCTGTGGCTGGGAATAAGAAGGTTTGTTTTTTTCCTCAGCCAACTGCATTCACAAAGTGTCTAGCTCTAAATTATAACAGGTTCCTGGTAGTAAAAGCTGTAATTAAAGTCTTAAGAAACAAAAGCAACTTCCCTTGCCTTCACACTTTTCCTCCATGACTGTATGGTCTTTCCTGATGTCTCTAATATTATGAAGCAGGTATCTTTAAAGACAGATTTTTCCGGGTCTCATTTTCATCACAGCAAGAAGAAAACTAACACTCTTAGGTTGTTTTGGTTTGGTTGTTTATATTTAAAATATTTTTTAAATCCAAGAAAAAATATGATCCATTAAATATGAACCTTAAATGCTAAGATATGGGAAGCATTGTGTGTTTTGGGAAGTTTTTTTAAGGTTTTTTGGAGGGTTTTTTAAAAGTGCTTCAGAATTGTAAATGAGGAAACCTGATATCCACTATAACATTATATGTCATTATGCATAGCAAAGTTAATTGATAAGTCTTGAAATATTTTTGAAAAATAGTATTTGGAAACCAATTCTACTGAAACTGCAGAAGTGACAGTGAGAATTCTCATGTACCACAATTTGCAGAATAAGATTAAAAAATACACTGCTAATGAAATACTCGACCAGTATTCTTTATTCTCAAGTTTTCTTCTTTTTTTCTTCTTATTCCTTTCCCTAATAAATATGCTCATCATCAAAGGGCATTAAAAAACCTTGCAGTCTTTCTGGGATAGACTATAGCACCTCTAATGCTGTTTAAGTAAGTTTGATTCTTTAAACTACATTTTAAGACAAGATCTTCAGTCTCTTACTGTATGAGATAGATATAAATAGGGCAACAGTATATTTTTCTATTACACAACACTGAAGCTGAAGATTCAAAAAACCCCAATATATACAGGCAAGGCCTTAATAAGATAACTCCTAAAATACAATATTCCAGATTCTCAAACATTTGCTCATTGTCCTCTAAGATGCATGTTCCCTCACTTTTAAAACAATTGTTTTTAATAAACATTAACATAGTTTGAAAGATACCATCAAAGACGGGCAAGGACTGTTTACATAATTCTTCAAAAAGATAATTTATCTTGAAATGTGGCTAGATAGTCAAGGAATAACACATAAAGACCTTCCTATGTACCTCAGAAATATTGGGTAGAAATTTTAGGAATGTGTTTTAAATATCCCTCTCTAATCTTCAACACAGGAGATCAGTGCGCAGTACACCAGACTTCCACAGATTTCTAGCCTCCTAAATGGTTATTTAACACTTCCTGAATACAGAGGAGGCTTGAAGATGATTTTCACCTTTTTAGGTTGCATATACATATTTAAGAAATATGGGGAATTAATTAAACATTATAGTATCCTGAGGGGATTTACACAGTTTACATGTGTCCTTGCACTCATCCCTCCATTTCTTCTGATTTCCATCACACCTTTGTCCTTCAGAACCTCTTTTTGATTAATTTTCCAAACTATCTTCCTCATTAGTTTTATAGGCTCAAAGACAAATATCCAGCCTATCTTCTTGTTGCTTTTGAAGAGTTAAGTCAGCTCTTTCAAGTTACCCAGCTCTAATTTTCTTTGACTAAATAAGTATTTACTTCAGGTGCTGCTAGCATTTGTGTGTTTCACAAAATTAAAAAGGACAGGGAGATAATCAGGAAGAGGAAAAAATTCCAGTGGTCTTTATGAGATGTCTGTCACATGGGACTTGATTGTTTCTTTTTATCTATGTAATTTAATTGTTCAGGGTATTATATCTTGAAGCTGTTTTGTGAATCTTTAAGAATTAAAAAGATTTACATTGTTGGATCTGTGTCTAATTAAAAGTGATTACAGTAATTTCCCTGGAGTGAGCAAGTACTCTATATTGTTTCAAGGTCTTAACCAAAAGAAAAAAAAAAGACAGAAAGGTGCTTCTTTTCCCTCCAAAAGGTTATCAGTGAGAGATCCTTATGGCCTGTTTTTAACTAATATGATGATTTTTGCCACAAATAACATAAGCTTGTGCAACTCACCAGGCTATTGAATCCCAGAGCACCTAGAGCTTGTTTTAATATGGTTAGTTTCTCCCTGTTTTGAGGGTTGGATGCAAACATCTTATCTTCCAGTACAGTCTGGCTTAGATACCTGCACAGAGGAAAAACAGAATATATGGCATTTACAAGGTTGGTACATGATCAAACTTCTGAAGTTAAAATCCAGCTTCGCAATTCAAACCAGAGGTTTGATACAGACTTTTCCCAGCCTTTGGAGAGAACAGTACCAGTGACAGAATGTTTTGCATTTCTTTTTTGAAGTTTTGCTTAGGACTCTCAGCCCCAACTTTAGCCTTATATGTAAGCTAAAACTTCAGATCGAATTTATATCACTACCAGTTTTGCCATTCTTGCATTACCAGAGATTCCTCTTCAGAAGGAAGATTTGAGGAGAACCTCTGATAACTCTGACTGCTTTAGATTCCCCTCCTGCTGCTAGGAAATAGATCAGCTCTGAAGTGCAATGATCATTCGTTCCCTTAAGGAGCTGAATGCGTGATGGGTACGTGCAACATTCTTAGAACAAAGTAGCAACTAAGTATATAGAGTAGTAAATGTACAGCCCTTAAGCTGCACTGCTTTGCACGCTGTGAAGCAAAAGGAAATTCTATGAATCTTCCCAAAAATAATGATTAGAAGAGAGAAAGAGAGACACCTAGTGCAGCAGCTAACTCAGGAAAGAAAACCAGAAAGAAGCACCATAAAAGAGTAATAACACAAAACAGATTGGACAGAAACTATAGTAAGACAGAAAAGTGCAGCAATCTAACCTTTACAACAATGTATTTTAACTCTCAAAATAAGTCTATGGGCTGTATTTTAAAAAGAATTCAACTCAAATGACTAAGAGTGAGGAGTCTGGATTATCTTGTGGGATCTGACTTTAAATTACATCATGCTGAGATGTAAGATGATGTTTTATCATAAGCACTAAATTACCATTATCATTAAAATACACATCCATCACACAATCTACAATCTTCACAAATGTCACATAAGTAAAGGAATTCCCCACACCTATATCAAAATAATGGCATCACTACAACAACTAAGGTGGACAATTTACACACACGCCACCCTTCATCTCTTCACCACAATTACAATGAAAATTCTCTACAATTATTCTGCTCTCTACTAATGTTCAGTCCATGATTTGTCACATAACTATGGGAAATAATTCTGGTTTAATTTTTGACAATTCTTGTCTATAAACCTATTCTAATAGCACTATAAAGGAGACGTAGTTTCAAAATAAAACTCCTACTACTACAAAAGGTCTGACAGTGCTCTAGTAAAGGTTGTTGTTTTTATAAAGATGGCCTTTTATGTGAATGCCTGTAGCAAGAATTATTTATTATTTGCACTTTTCTAACTGATAATGAAGTTTAAGTGGTACACACAAAGAAACACAAAGTGCCTTTGTAGTTGACTGATACCAGATTTAGAGTGTGGATTTCCCTTGCAGCAATAAAGGCATAAGTTACCCCAGCAAGTGGGCAGAAGAAGAATGATGGGGGAAAAAAAAATGTGTTCCTGGGTGCATAAGCTCTTTTTGCAACCAGAGGAGGACTCAGTCAGTAGATACCTCAAGTACAAATAAGCCTCACATTAGTGAATAAAGCTGATGTATTAACTACTGAGAACATTGGTCTGTGAGCATCACTGCTAGTGCACAGCACTGGTTCCTCGAGCTTACTAAAAACATTCACTTTGTCAGAATCAGGTAGATACAAATGATAGCACAGCTGTTAAACCAGATAGAGCAGATGATACAAAGTATAGGCCAGTTTTATGTTTCATTTTGGGGTTTTTTTCTTTTTTTTTTTTTTTTTTTTTTTTTTTTTTTTTTTTTTTTTTTTTTTTTTTACACTGCCTATAGGTTCAAAGGGAGCCTAGAATACATCTGATACTGAATCTGGCACAGAACCTATGGTTCTATGGTTCTAATCCATCAGAAAATTTTCCACTGCTCTGAACTGCTGCATGAGCTTATATCAGTAACGTGTTATGCATCATGTGTCGGTGGCATTTTTGATCCATAATTAGGAGACTTACAGAAGCAGCTACTCTGCTGTCAAAATATCCTGTTGTTGAATGGTTGGAGGAGTTAGAAGCATATGGCCATTTCTGTAAAAAAACCCTCCTCCTCAATGGTGTTCTCCTTAAATAACTCTTTGTCTCTCTCTGTACTGAGCATGGAGTAGTCTTTCCTGTCAAGAGAATATTCCACACTTCTCTTTTTTGAGCAACCCCATTTCAGCAGTCCTTTTTCTCACAGTTGACATGCTAGTGGGTACTGATGTTGCAAAAAGATGTGTGAACACTAACAACACGTATGAAAGCAGGCTGCAGCACAGTAGAGTGACGCAGAACATTCCCTCCATGAGAGGAAAGAGCTGAGTTGTGATATGAACCAACATGTGTCAGTTCTTGCCTTCAGCGCAAGCACTTCTTGCTGATACAGCAGGGGGCAAACTGGGTACTTGCCAAACCAGGTGCCTGTGGCTCTAACAACCCATCCATAAACTGCAGCATCCGCTGGGACATGCCTGTTGGAAGAGAATCTGACTTTCCCAGTAATACATGTCCTGAAGATTTTATCAGCAGATGCACTGGTGCCCTTGGAAAGGGATACAGTTGGACATTTTCTAAGGTGCACTTCAATTTAGAATCAGTTTCCCCAGTGTAAAAGCAATTAAATTCTTTTAGAACATTTCATGAGGCCCGCTCATTTTCCAAACTATTTAAGGACTAATGAAATACAAAAAATTGCTTTGAAGATATGCACATTTGTTAGATGTTTATAATATATACATTATATATAGTATATGCATACTAAGGATGGATTAATTGTACAGAGTATTTGGAACTGTTGATGGATATCACACAACTCTCACAAACTGAAGTAAACAAACAGTGTAGCATAATATATCCTAGGAAACACATTTTCCTAATTATTAAGCTCATGCTACCTCAGAGACATAGTTAACATTTAGATAGGAATAAAAACTATTTTTTTCCTACTAAACATCTGGCATCTCCTTCTTTCCACCTTAAAGATCCTGAGGACAAAAAGGGCTTGACACACTCGTTGTAACAATATTACTACTATTTATTTATGTTTACAAACTAGAGTGCAGAACAAATTTTAAATTGTCACCTCTCATACAGAAATAAGGAAAGGGGAAAGAGATGTGTCACAGTTGAATAGTCCTAATAATAATGAAATGTTCCTTCATTGCAAATACATTATTCCAATAAAAGTAAACTTTTTTCCCAGGATGTGTGGTTTTCCTTGTATTTATAGCATATTTCTGTGTTTTGACATTCAAGTGGTTTGGACAAAATGGCATTGCTAGTGATGAAGAGGAACTAAATTGCTTAAAATTTATACTTTGAACCTACCATGGAGCCTTTAGATCTTTGTTATTGTCACCTATAGTGCTGTAGTCACAAAAATCTATGCTGTTACTTGAGTGTGTGTAATGTTCCTGTGTTTCCAACAAGATGGTCTGTGTTCAAATGTAAACCAGACCTGATGTCTCCTGAATTCTTTGTTGCTGAAAATTGTAGTAAAAGAGGTACTGCTGCTATACAATCCAGAGTTCACATTCCATAATAGCTGATGCATGCAGGCTGTGCACCAGTTCACTTAGCGTAGTTTTACTACGCTTACTGGCATACCTCTGAATGTGAATTCATTCTGCAAATGCACATTCACATTAGTTTACCGTAGCTTTAGAAAAAGATTCTTAGATTTTGGACAAAGTTGAGCCTTTTAATTGAAGATACTACTCAGATAAATAATATTTGTATCTCTGGTAAAAGTGACAAGCCAAACAGTTTATGCAGTTCTAGTAATTAACTCCTTTCTGCTGACTGCCTAATCATTTGTCTAAATGCTACTCCATGTCCATATTTGCATGTACTTTCAACAGTTCATCAGCACATAAAAAAAGTTTTAAGGACGTGATCAGTGACTGTTTATTTAAAAAAAAAGAAGAAACTGATTCACAAAACACATGGTTTTTAAAGAAGATAAACTAATCTAAATGTAGTATAGTCACTTTCAGTAAAGTGAAATGCTACATTAGACAGTTCCTTGAGAAATGTAAATGAGACTATAGATTTTTTTCTGATTTTTCTTCTAACATTTCCAATTTTCAGCATTGTAGTAATCTCATCTATTTCAGTCTCTAAAAGTAAAAAAAATAAAAATAGTATTAATAAGGAAAAATCAATGGTGGTAATTTTTCAGTATATTGCTTATCATAATATACGCTCTTTCAAACATCATTCGAAGGACAACATAGATAAAATTTTCAGGGAAGGGTGTGACTAGTGTGCCCAAGAATATAAGAAAGTAATTACTATGAGATTCAATTCTTAAATTCAATTATTGAATTACCTTACCTGTTTACCTTATAATTCTCATTATACTTCTTTCACATCATAACAATTAATCAAAATTTGGTACACACATCTCAACTATGAAAAAGAAATAAGTGTGCCAGCTTACTTGAACAATACTGACTTTTTGTGACATACATATTTCAAAATTTCTTACAGAACCATACTAGTTAAAAACTTTGTTCAAACAAATAATTCCCTGCTTAGATGATTGAGCAAATAATGAGACTAAAACTAAGACTAGCTGAGACATGCTAAGACTAAAAAGAAAAGTTTTGACTTATCAGCTTGCTGCTCTGACAGAAATTCAGCAAAACAATATTTGATTTACATTGATTAATTTTCTTTTGAACTTTAACCCCATAGCATTTATTATCAAATGAAGTAATCTCTCTCATTTCACACAGACAAAACATGTAATTTCTGTTTCCTATTAGAATTGTTGCATTTTTATAAAATCTATGAAAAGAGAAAAATAAACAAGTTTCAAATCTGATAATTAGGGGATTTATTTGAGAAGAGAGTACCCTTTTTCTGATTACGGTCTCATAGTCAGCACAATACACAAACCAGATCTGGGGCTTTCCAACTCTGTGTCATGCAATCCATTTCCAAGTGAGCTTAAAACACCTACAGCATGATGGGATATTGAAACTTCATGTTCCATGTTCCTGGTAAGGAAGTGCTGCCACTGCCCACTTAGTGCATGCTGAGGCAGAAAAGCTTATTAGCACAGTCCTCTCAGGAATTTTTTTTTCCCCTACCTTCTTTAGGTAGGAAGCTCACGAATACCACAGGCTTTCAAAAACATGTTTTCTCACTATTTTGAAGCAAAGCCAGAAAACAATCATCTTTTGGCACTGGACTTACTCCCCAGTCTTGAAAATCTAGCTCACACTCTGATCAGAATTTAGTGTGTAAACTTCCCAGCTATAGTCATCAAAGTCTACACTGCAGCTTCATGTTTCAAGGGAAACATGAACTGTTGATGTATGCAGGGAACCTTTCTGACCTCTAGCAAATAAAGGTTGAAAAATAAATTATATTTTGCCCTAATCTACTCTGTGGACAATTACAATCACAAAGTATTTCAAAAGTTTTATTGTTTGTAGTCGTGAAGTGAGCTACAGCAACCTTTGTACACAATGCTGACCACAGAGATCTCAGGGCTTGTCCAAGGAGCCCATAGTAGCAATCCTAAGGATTATAATAAAGTTTGATATTTCACTAACAGAGTAAGCAAAACATTACCAAAACAGTATCCTAACGACTTTGCATTTGTAGAATCTGGCACCTGAAATGTTCAAGTATTCTTTAAGAACAGTTACTTTATGCCATGTACCTATAGGCACATGGCTCTTTATGGTACAGAAAAATTAAAGTCATATCTGACAGTGAAACTGAACAAGATTAGTAGGTTTTGCCCACTTCATTAGAAATTCCCTTTTGTCAGGACAGTTAGAGCTGGGTTCCAATTAAAGATAGAGAGAAAGCACGGATTCACCAGATGGACACTTCTTTTCAGAAAGGTTTCCTGAAGTAAATACATTCTGTAATGAATAATTAAAAGTAAAAAATAATAATAAAAAATAATTAAAATGTCTTTGTGGGATTATATCATTAAGTTGTTCTAAGTCACTAAAAACTTTTAGGATAAAGCCCTACAATGGAAAGAAAAGGTTTTGGTTGTTTGGGGTTTTTTTTGTTGTTGGTTTTTTTTTTTTAAATTAGCATCTACCTGCTTCCTACTTGACTCCTTTCCTGATGGATGAGTGCTGACACATCTGCATTTTGTCAAAAAGCTTTCTGGGCTATAGCAGGCTTGATGTAAGAGAAACAAGGAATAAATGGGCTGATGAGCTCCCCAGCATCCATCTCTGCATCACCAGGAGCCTTGCCAGGAGACTGGGGGTTGTTTCCCCCTGCCCAGCACTCACTCTTAGAACCACATCTACACATTGCAGCCAGCTTCCCATGCACAGTACACAGAAAACACTGATAAAGTGGAGTGAGATCAATGAAGGGCCACTTCAGGCGTCAGGGGTGGAGACATGATGTGGAAGACTGGTTGAATGAGCAAAGCCTGCTCAGCTCATGGGAGAGAAGGCTCCAAAGACACAGTGATGCCTGAGGATTTTCAAGAGCTGACTGGACAAAGCTCTGAAGGACCTGATGTGATCTCACAGTTGGCCCTGCTCAGAGCAGGCAGTGCAGTAGGAACTCCCTGAAGTCCCTGCCAAATTGAGTTATTCTGTCATCATGTGAAACACATTAAACCTCTTCGCAGATATGTTGGGATTTGGAGTTTGTTTAAATCTCATATAAAACCAGGAATTGTGGCGCCAGAAAGGTGGGTCTTGAATTGTAAGGGGCATTATCCTGACCTTTGAATAGTCCCTAAAATATAAAAATTGAACACAGGTGGTAGAGCCATAAGACATCTGAGGACAAGTAAGTTTTATTTAAAAATTTGCATTGTTTAATAGCTGAAGGGATGATAGTATTCTAAAATCAGAACAATCTTAAAAATTAGAGCCCTACCAAAGAATGAGTCAAAATAGGAAGATCGTATTTGTGCACTGTAACTCCTCTGCTTAGGTCACTAAGCTTTCCACTAGTTTATCTAGTAGTTGAAATAGAACAGTGTTATTATTTTATGAGGAGAAAAATGTCTTCTCACCTTGGAAATAAATATTTTGACACCAACTTCTAAATAGAATTTATTTTCTAAAATTTTAAGAAAACTAAAATTTTAGAGAAATTGAGTATAAATTTTATGAAAAAGTGATATGAATAGCTTAGAGAATCACCATCCCAAAATTTCCAGACATTTTGATCACCTTTTATGAGCCAGAAACCAAAGAAAACCTCTTTTAGAATAAAACCTCTATTTTGTTTGTTTGTTTTTTTAATACCTTCAAAATACCTAGAGAAATATTATTATGCCTAAGTCAGAAGTTTTTCAGTAGGTGTTTTAGGAAGAGTTGGGGCACAAGGTCAAACTCCTGAAATTGTCAAAGACATCCCATGCAAGCTGCATCAAAATAATTGTCAGGATACATGCTGTGATCACCACCAAGCTAATTCAACTTAACTTGATTTTGTATAAACAATAAATGGTTTGTACCTTCCACAAGAAATTATTTATTATTAAGTCTACCAAGAAGACTGAAAAATAATCCTTTCTTGAACATAATCACTCAGAGTGGACAAGGTTTTTATTCTACTGGGCTTCTGGGTAAAAGTGTACACTAAGTAAACTCAAGCTTACTTTAGTTACACTTTAGTTCTTATGCTGTATGAACTGAAAAAAGGGAAGGGCTGAAAGTCACAACAGAAACTTTGCTGATTCCAAATATTATCTTGATGCAGAAAATCTCAAGTTTAAAGATTTGGAAGTGATAGAATTATCTTCCTGGTAAGAACTGGGAACATGAATGTGAACACAGATAAAACTGCCCTGGCATTAGCTTACAAATCAGTTGAGTTTTCTCTTTCTTTTGTGCAGCTGTTGCAATAGATTTTCAAAGAACTGTCTGTTTGCACAGTAGATTCTGTCTTGATACAAAGAGTTGGACCAGGTCTCTGGAGGCCCCTTTCAAACCAAAGGCAAAGGAAAATATTTTTCTCTGTTTATATTCATTTACTTGGTGAAAGATTAAAAAAAATACAAAGAACAAAACCTAAACCAAACCCCAAAACAAACAAACAGAAAAAACTCCAAATGCATGAGAAGGGCTGAACATCATAATCTGTTTTTTTCTGAGATACCCAGTCAACTGATTCCTGTGAGAAATTCTTTCTCCTGCTGATTCACTTGTCCACATGTCATTTCTCTGCTTCTAGGAGGATAAGTCTTAACTAACCCCTAGAGAAACAGAATAGTATCAACTCCTATTCTAGTACAATTTACCACATGATGTAGTACATTTATATTGCTAAAAGGAATTCAACATTATTGGGTAAAGAATTTACATGGAATGAGCAAAAAATTAATATTTAACATAAACTAATCACTAAATACATGACTCTGTATCAATATTTAATTAGGCAATGAAAGCCACTTCAGGTCATGTTATGAATCAGAAATTCTGGATTTTATCTATAAATCCCTTTTTTCTTTTATAAAAATGACATACAAATAAAACTCTTTATATTCATTCACCAATTCAAAATAGCTATTAGAACTGAGATCCTGATACCTCACATTTATTTATCCAAGCAAGAATGTTTTTTTGTTCTCATTGAAACAATCAAAAGTGCATGCTGGGTTTTTTTTTTTTTTAATGTATTATGCTCTAAGCATGTGGAAACCTGTCATGTAGTAGTTCTCCAAAACCATTGTGCACTGTCTAGTTAAAGAAATTCAGAAGAAAGGATTGAAACCAGGCTGTTTCAAACCAGGCTGTTTCAAACCAGGCTGTTTCAAACCATCATCTTCGCTCTGGATACGATTGTCTGCATACATATCCCTTCACACAGAGGTGTCCAAATTCTTTCTAATTGTGATGATAGGCAGGGAACAGAACTGACTTGTCACTTGTTTTGCATGAGCTGCTCAATGAGTGAGTTTTATAGACAACTGGGAGGAAAAACTGTGCTCATAACCTAGAGAAGAGAAGATCAGTTAGACTGAGTGGATTCAGAAATGCCTATTGGAAGCATTTTTACACTTCTAATATTGTAAAGGCTTTTATTGCAGCTTGATCTTAATTAAAATGTGTCATTAAAAAGCATACACAAGTATTCTCTCAGTGTTAGTAAGCTCCATCAATTGTTCAAAACCAGACACAGACCATGCCCATCATAACATCATATTTAGTGATTTCAGGTCACTGGAACAAGAAGAAAGAAGGATTTTTTTTTTTCCTTTTTCTCGCCATGTTTACATGTACTGTGAAGTAGAATAATGGTTTATTTCACCACTGTATATTGTTCCAATTCAGCCAAACATTTACATGTAACTAACTTCAAACCAATGCCTCGTCCCACCGATTTCAGTCGAACCTTAGTATGAGTACAATTGAAAGTGACAGGTTAACACCCTATGCTGAACTCTGATTCACTAAGAAAGAAAGGCAGATGAAGTGTGTGAGACTGAAGGAAACAAGTAGTACTGGAGACCTTGATTTCAAGCTGTCCCAAGCATTGCCTACATAATTTCTATTCATATATAAGGTCATATTTCTATATGACCTTATCATACATATACTTTTACAACATGCAATGCAGAATCCAAAGATCCATAAAGATTCCTGACCTGTAACTGTATGATCTAGGTATAGTACAGAAGGCATGATAAGTGAGGCTGTTTAGCTCAGATGAAGCCCCAACACAGCTATGGACTTTTTCTGATCTGAGGTATCGTTGATACACTTCACAATGAGCCACAGACTTCTCTTTTGCCTCTACCTGTCTTCATATGAAGTCAAAACCAAAAAAATATTACAAAATCATTAGTTGATGCTGTGTTGCTAGAAAATTCTCAAGAGAGACAACATCACAGGAGGATGAAGCAGCATTTCATAATCAGGTTCCCGCTTTAACACAACTGATATGCATGTTGTGGGTGTCATTTAATGTGACATTCTATTAAGAAGCATGGATTTACAAGCTAAATCCCTTCCTTCCTCTTATAGGTGCTGCCCAATGAACCATGTACTTGCACAATCATGTGAAAAGTGTGTGGCTTTTCTTTGTAGACCGCCTCCCTCCTTCCCATCCAGTTCAGGGTAGTAGCTCTGATTAAGCACAATGGTTGTCACTAAAAATTCTGTATTACCACATCAGTTAATTTTTACTTTAAGTTCAGGTGAAAATTATAGTATCTCAGATATATGTTAGTTACAAACAAATATGACTATTTAAAAATCAGTTTTCTTACAACTAGGCCAGTTTGCAGCACTCACATTAAATATTTGTAAAGTCTTCCTCTGAAATACATAAAATCTTGCTAAAATTCCTGTGACTACTTTCTAAATCCCAAGACACAATTTAGGTATAGTTAAACATTGGACTTAAGAACTGTTTTGCCAGACTGAAAATTAATGACTTCATAGCTTTACATATGTTTTCAAAACTGCTGGGATGCAGGGTATTGAGCTTATAAAACCAAGACATTACCTTTCAAAATAAATTCCACTAATCTCTACTCTGTTTACAAAGTCACAGAATAAGAAATTACAACAAACATTTTAGTATCCTTAGATATCTCATGTGAATATGAGAGGACAATGTAATTCTGCTTAGTGAGGAAAAGCTGCCTTGCTCTTAGCACTGTTTGATATGTAAACAGGAATGAGATAAAGACAAAGCAAAACAGTTGACATCAATGAAGGAAACGACATTTACAGAACATGATAATGAATAGCTTCTGGCTTTTTTTCTCTGAGGGAAAAAGGGCATGTGTACTGCCTTTTCTCCCTTTGTCTCCAGTTTTTAAACCAGCACTGAGCTGGAGTTACTGCTAACCTTTTAAGTGCACATATTTCTGCTCATAACTAGTGTAATAAAGCACCAAAAGCTGCATTTAAAAAAACCAAAAATTGTTTTGTTAATGTCAGGAGGCAAGGTACCAACATAGTATTAATTAATTAAACACTGCAGACAGATTTGGTGAAAGCCAGAACACAGCTCTTATTTTTATTTTTCTAAACTAACAAAATAATAAGTTAAGATATGTGTTTTGTAAACTGGTTTTAGCACAGAAAGTTGTATTAATCCATGTGTTGTTCAGTAAATAGTTTTGCCTTGGTATTTTCATAAGGTGACATTTCAAATAATTCTGTAAGAAGTACCACGAAGTACATTAGTTTTACAGACAGTGGATATACTCAAATAGAAAACAAGGAAATACATCTTGGTCTTTAATTTCAAAATGAGAAACATTGTTAGGCTACAATCAGGTATGGGTTTTTTCTCCTTCTAATTATATTGATATTCCTGTGGAATAGGTTGATTCAAACGTTCTGTTCCTAAAATTACAAAAAATGTAACTTTAGAATTCTTCTATCAGAGAAAAAAAGAATGCACAAATAGAGTCACTTGAAATAGAATTTTTCACATCTCTGATGATATTACAAGAATTAATAAAGACAGTATACATTCTAGTACTGTTTATCTGACTCATGATTCAGTATTTTACAGGCCAGAATAACTCAGGAGATCATAATTCTGTGACCTATTATTTAAAAGTGTAATTTTGAAGTTTAATACACATTAAATACAGGCCATAATGATGCATACTGAGTATTGCTGAAGATGTAAAAAAATAAGCCAGTGTGCATGCAAGCGCAAACTGGTCCAACCCATGTCCTGAAACGCTTCAAAAATTCTGTTTGAACTTTGCTCTAAAACTAAGAGTAATTTTGTATTCCTGTCTTCAGACTTACTTTGGGATTAGTTGCCAGGTGGATGTCATTAAATGTATGAGCCTCAAAGGCATTTCTCTACCAGTATTTCCTACTTTAAAATGCTGATTCACTAAATAAGGCTTACTGGGTTAAAAGCCACAATATGTACTCTAAATTTTAAAACGTGCTTATAACTGTCACTAGTATTCAGTTAAAACACTGACAATATATAACTACTAGTTTTAGTTCATGGATCAGTTTTAGATCAGCAGCCTTCAAGAAGCCCTCTTCTTCCTGAATATGCAGGTGTACACTAAACGAGTAACTCTGAATCATAAGATCCATTTAAAGCACTTGGGCAAAAAAAGTTAAGGCCCTACTAAATTGCTATTCACTCTAGTGACTTTTGAAACGCTGGGAAATATATATTATTTACTTAATAATGAGACTTTTTTTTAAGAAGGATTAATAGAATTAATTAAATAACCAGTAACAATTATTTGCCTATCATGGGCTAAGAAAGTGAATATGAGTTGGTGCAGTACCAACCTTTAACTCACTTTGTTCTACAAAGCAAGAATATTCTCCTTTCAACTATAAATGGAACAAATTTGCATGTATTTAGATACACTATATATATAGCAATCAAATATCTACTATCAATAGTTGCCATCCCTTTAAATTAACAAGAGGGTTCTGCTTTTCACACTGCCACCATGCTACACGATGCTGAACACAGGGTTCCCTTACAGAGAATTCCTGTCTGCTTTCCCATGCTCAACAAGACCTGCCTTGCTTCCCCCACCCCAGGTCCCATTTCTCTCCCAAGTGTATTCCAGGACTGTCCAAAATGTGAACAGAATGGATGCGTGTATGTGTTTCTCCCCCCTCTTTTCAGCCCTCCAATAAAATCATGCCAGATGAAAGTTCACAAATGAACTACTACTAACACTTACATCCCCCGTGGTGTCTTCCATTGCCTCTCATAAGGCAGAAAGCACTAAGGATACATGAGCTGTATGCCCAGCAAATCTGAAATAAACACTGAGTGCACACTGAGAACTTGTTTGAAGGGTTGCGTCTAAGCAGGTTACTTAGGTGCTGAAGTTTCACTGACTTGAAGCTGTATAAAATGAACTGGTCTTCCCGTTGTACAATAATTTGAAGATTTAGAGTACTTTCATGCTGTGTGCATTCAAATAGGACAGAGACTCCCTGCTGAGTCTTACTGCTAAAATCTACACTGTATTTACACATAAGGATTTGCAAAGCTAGGTTTGTTTCCAAATACCCTGCTTTCTAAATAAAATGAAAATAAATAATTTTTTAAAAGGTAATAACATAAACATGGAACAAACATGGACCATAGAATAAATTTTGCCTCAGGCATATAGGAAGCAGGAATGGGAATAGATTAGCAAGAATTGCAACTGCATATTTAAAAAACAGGCTCCAGAACAAACTACATAACCATCGAATTTGAGATGTTCCCATTTGTTGCAGTTTTGACTTCAGGGCAAACCTAATTCCATAACATACTCACTGAAGTTAAGTTCATCATAATACATATTTTAATAGATGCAGCTCTATTTCTCTTAATCATTACCTGATTTAGGAGCCCTGTTTAAACATGGGATTAGAGCTGAAAATGTGGCAAATATATATAATACAGATAGAAATATACTGGAAAAAGAAGCACTAAGAGCATGATGGAAATTGGGAAAGGACTGAAGCTAGAGTGAAGTACAGATGCATCTCTTAATAGTGAATCTGATTCCTCTAAAAGCAATGACAGGAGCAACCATGAAGAAACACTCAGAACTATTAGGATAAAAATGTACGATCTCTAGCAGTAGCAGTTTTAACTCATCTCTACTTGGGAGAGGAAAGTGATAAAAGAAAATCAAGATAACAATGTCAATAGAAAAAACATATCATGGAATCAACGTCATAGAAAGGCTTGGGTAGGAATGGACATTAAAGACCATCTAGTTTCAACTACTCTGCCAAGGGCAGAGATGCTACCCACTAGACCAGAGTGGCAGTATCTGTATCAAAGAAGGGTCATATAGAGTTTGTCTTTTATTCAATACTGGAAAATTTTAATGACATACAACAATCGCCAATTGTTTTCCAACAAACTATTCCACTAAATGATTTATTGTCCTTCTTAATGGTATCATTTTCATTATTAATTTTTACAGTGAAAGGCCACAGACTTTTTTTACAAGTGAGTAGCACTCTTCTTAGTCTGCATGATACTCATCTTGGGTAAAAACAGATCATGAAACTGGTACCAGCATCAAAATAAACACTGCAATTACTGTGGAAGCTTAATACTAAGCTGCAATGCCACCTTGGTAAACTGACTTCTATCCATTTAATGATTTAGTTATGTTAAAATTTCATAAAGGTTAGAGCAGAAATTAGAGGGTGCCAGCATTTTCATAAGCCATAAAGTACACTTCTCTGTAATTATGGTTACAAATGCAGCTTGCTTGTCAAATTGTATGTCTACGTTGTTTCAGTGGCCTTTTGCCTCATTTCAGTCAGCAGAAAATTTGTAATAACTTTTTTTATTTCAGAGGACTTTCTTGATTTGCATAGTTCTTTGTGCAAACTGCATCTGTTCTAAGTATTTTTCTCACCCATACTACTACTATTCAAGAAATGTTTAAACTTCCAATCACATAAGCATAAGACTTATAATCACAGATGGGTGATTATGACAGACAGGTCACTTATCAAAATCATAGAATCACAGAATCATTTAGGCTGGAAAAGGCCTTTAAGATAATGGAGTCCAAAGTCCAGATTCTTATACATTATTTTTCTCCCTGACACACTCTGGACCCGCTCAGTTCTTCCCAGTGTGCCTCCTTGTCTGATCCAGGGTGCTGTTTACACAGATCTGTTAAAAACACTGCTTTTCCAGGCTAGATAGGCTAATATTTGTGTGCATAACATGTGACTTTAAACCTTGAAACTATACTTGAGACTGGTTTTGTTTACTTTTAATACTAACCACGGAGTACAGCAAGTTTCATGTGATTTGTGTGGTACTATGTTGCAGCAATAACAGTTTGTGCCATAATTTGAAGAGATGGGTCATAAACTACCTGGGTATAGACAAGACATATACATAGAATACAGAAGTTCCAAATATCATGAGGGTGATGAGTAATTCAGTGCAAAACGGTCCCACACCATTCTGTTCTACATAACATAACAGAGTTGCCATTTTTAGGCGCCGTATAAAACTAAGATCCTAAAATCTTCTGGTCATTAGCACTGAATTACCATATTCAGAGGATTTCAATTAGTTACTTGTATGCTTCAGACAAAACTCAGTTTGAGTAGTTAACTACAAAAAACTGTGCAAATCCAGGAACTAAAGGAAACCATGAATGGCACTAATTTGACACAATCAGGTTTAACCTCAGAGAAGGGGTAATTTTGAGTTATGATTAATGAAAAGAACTAGAGGAAGAAAACTATGCTGCACTTTGGGGTGACCTTGCCTAGCTTAGCTAGAGAGAGCTGGCTACAGCAACTGTAAAGTTATTCCAGTGCAGTGAGAAAGTACAAGGCAGCTCAGGAAGCTCAGTGAAGACAGTAAGTTCAAACAACGGTGAGAGCCGGAGTGCTATCATCTCCATTAGATCTCACACTGAGATGAGCTGGGTTCAGTGACTGGGTCTTCTATATGTCAATACCAATTTCTTAAACAACCCATTCCTGACTGGAAATTCATCTACAGTAATTGTATCAGGATGATTCTAAAAGTGACTTTTGAAATATAAATTGCAGAACTGTATTATCGCTCTAGATTTATGCAATGTAATAGCTAAGTGGCTTCAGGAACTGAATCCACTGAATATCCTGCCACATATGAGATGATTAGCATCCTAGTAAAGTGCAAAGGCATATTTTGTACTTAAAGTAAAAGCGAAATTAACTTTTCTACCATTTATATAAGTGAGTAATCACATCTACTTTTAAGCTAGGGTTTCTACGGCAATTTCATCCCTTGAAGCATTTTTTACATCCATTTTCAGTCTGACATGAAAAACTGGTGGCCTGCCTAAACACTCAGCACTTAATTTCTTCAACAGAGGACCAAATTTAACATGAATATTATATATATACATACATCTTCCACAGATCTCTGTAGATTCTTTTTTTTTTCTAACAATGGTTGAACTTGGCCCAGAAGCTCAACAACAAATTCACAATCAATTGGAAAATCATAAATATAAAATATTATATTTATTTTTGCATTTACTTTCTTCACTTGAAGAAGTTTATTCCAAACAATGTTTTATTGTATGTAGAGTTTTCTGTTAAAACTAAGACAGATGTCTTCAGTAGACTCTAAAGATCCCAGTGCTCTTAATTACCAGATTTGTTTCTTTCTTTTGGATTAAACAGATTTCAGTTTTTTCTTGCCTCCTACTCTTTATCTTTCATGCCACGGACAGATTAGTCTCCTCTTATTTTCTGCACCTGTTCCCATATCATGCCTACCCCAAAAGAGACAAGAAAGACAAAGCCTCTCTCAATCAAAGAAATAGCAAACAGTATCATGCCAAGTAAAATGAAGTAAATGGAAGTTTGTGGAATAAAACTGAAGATGTAAAAGTAAACTGATTAGACATATAAAAAGGCAAAAGTCAGAGTGGTTTTATACAGTCTGATTTATTATTTTCTGTTCTGAACTAACACTGAGAGAATGTAAAATACCAAATATTATCAGATATCTATGTTCCTTTAGGACAACACTGAAATATAAGGAAGAGTGTCTTGGCTCTACTGTACTACCACAAACATACAAACATACAATTTGTTCCTGAGAAAACATCATTTGTTCATTTACACAAACTTAGTTCTACAGATTCAGCTTTACAGAATTACAGTGGAGAGAAAAACAGTTGTTGAAAAGAGAGGTAATCAAAACGAATGATTTCTTTACCTCTGAGACTCTGACAATGGAGGACTGTACATCCTCTGCCACTAGTCAATCAATATGTATGAAGAATAATACAATGAAGAGGGGATTATTAACATCAAATGAAAAAAAAATACCCAGAGGAATATGAGTTTCAGATTTATGCTCTCAAACGAAGGAGAATTTCTACAGCATTTAATTTGAAAGCCAGAAAAATAACAAGTCCACTTGGGACCTCAGACAAAGACCCTGAGCTAAGTCTCAGATTTATTTTACTACTTTTACTTTGCTAAATAAAAATTCTTTTTTAATTAATCATAAATTAATGATTATTGAACATTATTGGAGGTACATTTTCTTAAAGGATCCTTTGGGAATAAAGCAGTAATATTAAAAGCAGCTAAAACTGCAATAAATAAATTAAACATCAAAATCCAAAGCTAAGCTACCTCTGCTTCCAAGGAGAAAAATACATAATTAAAATACAAGTGTGCAGGTGTGTATGTAACTAACCCTGAAGTCAGGATGAACTACCCAAAACAACAGCCCTGCCAGATCTCAAAACAAGTATCGTGAAATAAAATTAATAACACAGAGGTATACCTTATGCATGAAGTGTAGGTATCTGCAAATAGAAAAACAACCACTTCTTTGTAAAACAAAGCAGATGAAACAAATTAATATTTCTGTTTTGTTTTGAAAACCTAAGCTATGATCCTGATTATATCTTCTGCAATGGCAATGCCATCCTTCTAGTAATATATCTTCTAGGACATGGCTATCCACAAATGTCTCAGAGAGAAAGGGTTTAAGATAGAGGAAACACAGTCAATTTTCAAAACGATACTGTATATTAACTTTAACACTGACACTATTGTTAGCTTTTCCTGAATATTACGGTGCACAGTGATGATCTTAGGGAGGAAGGTTTAGTCTACATGGTCCAGTCATCATATTTCCTGTTCTAAAAAACACTGAAAAATTTCTTAGCTACTGCACACTAATAGGTTCCTTAGGGTTCTATCATTCATAGGGGTTTATTTTCATTAAAATATGAGTGTCTAAGCCTAAAATATGAGTCACTAAACCTAAAAGCTAGCTGAACAGACGTGAAGTACACAAATAAGAAAAATGAGATTAATTAGACCAGAGAAAAACAAATCACTATTTTGGAATATATTTTACTAAAAAAACCCAAACAATATTGGATCAAAAAAAAAGCTGTAAACATATACTCTATTCTATTTTTCAGTGTCAGACATATCTGAAAATATGTACTGTGAAATGTTACATTAGAATTAGATAAAATTAGTTTTGGTTAGTCAGTATCACTTTGAAACATGAGGTTGTATCTTAATACAACATATAACAGTTTCTGGTGTCCATCCTTGACAAAACTAAGTGATTTACTCATGACTATTGCTATCTGGCATAAAAAACCACACATCAGTCATTTACTGGTGTTGCCTCTCAACAGTTCCTTCTTTGAAGTGCAAAGATCAACACTAAGGCTTGAAGATCATGGTCCAAGAGATTAATGGAGTCTGAACTTCAAAGAAAGAATAGGGAAAAAAAAAAAAAAGCTAAGGGAAAAAAATCCCCAACCAACCAAAAATCCCATAAAACCACAACTCATTCCTTTTGGTTCAATTCCTCCTCATAAAAAGAATAAACCAAGTTGAATAATCTAATGAACATTGTTTACTCAGAAAACCTGCTTGAATGAGGAAGACAAAGGAAAAGTGAAGAAGGTAAGAGTATTGAGATAAAGACTACTATCAGTTGGAAGAAAATGGACCTGGAGGCTGAAGTTACACGAAGGTGGGACAAAACACAATAAAGACGAAAAAAAAAAGAGCGAAAACACAATAAAGAGTGAAAGTACCTTTTGCTGGAATATGCATATGATCTACATGCAGTAGTACAGACAGTTCAATCAGAAATCAGTTAAAAAATTCAGACACCAGTAAATAAAATGTCTGAAATAAATAAAGGAAAAGAACACATGGTAAGAGGCAAAAGTAAACAAAAAAAAACCCCACAAAATACAACAGAGAACATTTAAGACAATTCTTTTCACATTGAAATTATTCCAGATTACACAGATAGAAAACTCACTGAAACAAGTTTAAAACTGCACTAGAATCTCAGACAAATAGATCTGCTTTGTATCTCTCCCTTCACCTTCCTAGTAACTAATGGTTTATTTTAGCTGTCAGACCTTAATGGAATTTAAGTAAATGGAAGTGCCTCATTACATTCAGAATCTACAGACCTTGGCCTTAAAATAGTACTATTCATTGTGAATCAGATTTTCACTGTAGCATTGTATGAAGATAGCCAAGAAACAAATGTCCACAGTGAAAGCTTTTCACTAGACAGCTGAAATACAAGTAAATTATGTAAGGAAGATGCAAATTGATGGGAGTATATAATTTTTATATTATTTGCAGTTGAAAAAACATCCCCCCCACCCTCCCCCCTCTCAAACCGACATCCAAACAACAAACCACCAAAAAAACTCCCAAGCAGTTTTCACTTTTACTTAGGGTTTCACCTATTCACATTCACTTATTGCAGTGAAACAAATACCTCCAAAATTAATTTTGAGATAACTCCCTCCATTTCTGAAATCTGTCTTTGAGACTGTATCTTCATACTACGTCATCATTTAAAAAGTTTATCAACGTGCTTGAAAAATCTCTATATCCCAATGGTCCTTTGCTCTCTAGACATGCTAATCTACATAGCTTGCACTACTTGTATCACTACATTGTCTTATAAGTGTTAATGTACATAAATTGCAAGCTTTTTCGAGAAAAGCAATGTGCTGCATGTAACTAAGTTAGGACAGGAAAAATCGCAGAGAACCAGAAAAATCCAGATTTACTTGTTCAACCAGAACTTGAATACTTGTTTCCAATTTATGAGACAAAGAGAAGGTATCCTTGGAAGAAGAGCTAGGACAACTTGACCTCAAATGGCCGTAGCCCTTCAGCTGCAGGGATGGTGAGAGTAACATCTCCTGCCACAGATTTTTTCTCGTCCTGTGCTGATACCTCTAATAAAAAAGTGAAATACAGCAGAGGAACCTCTGAGACTGATCATTACCTTCCTCTTAAAATTAAATAGAATGAATTCCACTTTTCTGACTGCCTGGAGCTTTATTCTGTCAGCAGGATTTTAAAACAAAGTTGATCCTCAACAGTGAAGTGGAGCCTCAACACTAGGCTTTAGGGATTAGGGTGAGACTCAGAATTTTGGTACTTCATGTACAGACTATTATTTCAGCAGGAATAACACCCATTGGAAAATCTGATGTAACCCTTATAGATCTAGTTGTTTTATTCACAATATTTAGATTCAACTAATTTTGTAACTTAAATCTTACACTTCCTTGGATTTTCCTCTAGTCATCACATACTGGTATCAGCACCAGGCAAGTTGTGAAGCAAAAGGATCAAAATGGTACTGTGTAACCACCTCTGTGAATTGAGCTTTTTGGCAGTACTGAAAGCTTAAAACAAAGTCAGTATCCACGAGTATCCTAATTACCTATTAGGCTTGAATACAAGGAAAGACCATGGAACACAGAGGACTGGAACAACCCTAAAATAGCTATTTTTCCTATTATGTGGGGAAATTAAAATAAAAAAATAATAGGAAAAACTTTTTCTCTATGAATTTACCTTGCATTGTTAGACTGACACAGACAGGTTTGTAGACAAATAGAAAAGTGGCAGTTTCAAGATTAAGATTTCTTTCTGTTTCATTTTGAATGAGAAAATAATGAAATTACTGGGAAAAAAGAAGGTAGGAAAAGATAAAAGGAAAGAAGGAGAGATGGTATGGAAATGTGCAGTGCCTGCCTTGCTTTATATCTATAACAGTTAGAAAATATAGAGGATGCCTCCCAAGTATGTTGAAAAAGGGAAATCTCTGGTAACTGGCTACTCCCAGTCTTGAAAATTCACATCTTGAGCTCTTGTATGTAAGGCAGAGTGGGGATCAGTATGGATAAAACTAGAACAATCATTACTTCTTGCACATTGTACTAGTGCTTATTTACAAAAGATGATGACGGGAAACACACAAAAAATCAGAAATAAAGCTCTGTCTACTGGGATCGTTTATATACCATTCACTTTACCACACTGTAATTTTTAATCCTTTTTTGAAGACCAAACATATAATTTAGAGTGGGAAATTATTTCCTCACTAATTAAGGTTCAGATCAGTTTAGACTTTAATGAGAAATTCAATCACTTCACTAAAATTACTACTTTATACATTAATATAAGGGGTTTTTTATTGACAGTGAAGAAGGCACTGGCACTAAAAATCTGCAAAAGCAGATACATCAGTTCTGTGAACTGATCTGAAGCTGAGGGTGCAAAAGAGTTTTGCTGCTTTTTAAGAGGTGTGAGAAACATTACAGGCAGAGAGAGCACACAGTGCAGTGCACATCATTGTTGTATGGGAGAAAGGAAAGTTTTACACATCTGGGAACAGCAGTTTGACAATGCAAACATAAAAAATGTATGCCCTGGCCACAGTCCAGCTTCTGCATGAATGTGTATATTAACATTTTCCCCAGCTTGAAATGGTTCTTTTTTTTTTTTTTAATAGTACAATAAATTAGAAGAACTAGCAAACTTATTTGAACTGATAAAAGTGACATCAAGTTGAACAGCTGTCAAACCCACCATCATTTCTGAAACCATTTTCTAGGGTTAAGTGGCCTTAGGCTATAGTTCCAATATACATATAAAAATGTAAGGACGTGATTTTTAATGACAGTATGTTTGAGTATTTTCCACGTACGTATTACATAAAGACATTCTTACATTTTTCTATACCCCACAGCTTTGAAAAAGAAATGCTGATATGAAGCAATTAGCCCAAAATAACAAAAGCAGGATTTTCCACTTTATTTTTTCTCCTTTCCACTCCTATCCTTTGTTCACCAGAGTGGAATACTATTTACAAACACATCTATCACCATTGTCACCTCCATTATTGCTCTCTATTTCACATTGGTTGCAAGATTCATCACTAAGGTAACATCTACTGTAAATATGAGGCTAAACTAAATGTTCTAGAGAAGCTAGTAGATACTTTTATTGGGAGGCTAAACTTCACATGCCAGAAAAAATTCTTAAGAGTCATGGACAGTACTCAGAAAAAATTCCAGGACAAATCAAGAGCAAATTGAGACTATAACTTCAAATTTCTTCTCTCTCTGTATTACACATCATCATCAAGATAAAAAAAAAAGTTCTGCAGTTCTTTTGAAATACAATAAGTTAACAGAAATTTTGGAATATTTCAATCAAGCATCTGCTGATAAAAATCAGCTTCTGAATGTAATGAATATATGGGAGTAATTGTCAATCAAAAAGCCTCAACTTGCCCTTTCGGGAGTCTCTCTCCATTTCTGACACACTTTCCCTGCTCAGTCTTGAAAAATGATCTTACCTTTCAGCAATTGCTTCTTTCTTTATCCATCATGATCCACATGCAGACTAAGTGAGAGATGTATTCCTTCAGATCCCTCCCTATACAGATTAAATGGCTTGCTACTTTAAGATCCTAGTTGTATATAGGTTCAATAGAAAGTGCCCAGTTATTTGCCCTCATATGAGGCCTTAGCAATTATAATGCTTACAGGAACAGACATAAGTTTCTGAGCTCAAGCTCCCTCCCAGGACAGAACCAAACACCATAACCTAACAACTTCCCCCTACACATTGGGGTAAACCCCTAGCCTTACAGAAACTCTTAGTAACTCCAAAGGGGAGGGATTTTCCCTTTAAGCAATTTACATTAACTCTGAATCCAGGATTATATACTACTTAGAACATGAACTACTTCTCACCTTTTACAGCATCAAGTCGAACACGAACCAGTATTGACAATACTGTTTTGATTCTTTCAGATACTTGTACCAAAAATGAAAATAAAACCCCCAATGCTCTACCTCATTTCTTTTATTACAATGACTTAAGAAAATAATATAAAAATAGGGGTTCTTTGTGATCTTAATAGCCATTATTTACCAAGACTGTTGAATCGTCTTCATAAAGTGCAGTATTAAACAATGCAAAGAGAAGCAGAAAAAAATTATCAAAGCAACAGCTGGGCAGGAACAACCTGTAGTTTCAAAAGGCCTGTTATTTTACTACTGCAGTCAAGATTACACTTGCTTAAAGAAAACACCACAAAGTCACTTATGGATGTTACCAAAATGATATGATCTCATCAAAATTTGACTAAGCCAGAAATCATGAACTTATAAAAAAGGCCAGATCCTGCCTTCCTGATTCATGAAGGAGTTTGATACAATAGAAATTCACCACCAATTTAACTTTATCAACTAAGAAAGATCTATCTCACTGAAATACTACACTCAGGAGTTTAAGGTAAGAAATATTTGGCTCAAACACTCTCTCAATGCAAAATACAATCTATGCTACTTAGCCAAAGCAAAGTTTTATTGATAAAAGCAGGTTTATGCAAATACTCAGCTATAAATTATTTCTAGAGCTTTGGTACTGCAATCTTCAGACATATATTTAGAAATATCATTTTGTTCTTTCTGGATGGTTATCAGGTATCTTATCAGACAAAGCTTTGTTCATATGAACCTAATTATTCAGACTACTGCTAAGTTCTTTCCTGTTTGAGCTTCTTGCAAACTGACTTCAAACCATTTAATTTTCTGAATGCTTCCACACAACTTATGCCAGAAGAAGAATAAACGAATGATCAGGACCCTAAAATACTTTTCGTCTTCAAAGGATTTAATATATAGAATTTAACTCTTCTGCTCCCTGCTTTGAAGTGGATCATTTTTAGTAAAACAATTTAGCCTCAGGTTTCTTCAGAGATAGTGCATTATGCTATTCTGTATAACACAGAAGTGCTAACAGCTTAAAACATTACCAAACAATTGTAGTCTGAAGATTTTTGTTTAGAAAAAATCATAGCCGAGTAGGTTCTTTTCTGCAAACATTAATGTGGTGTCTATTTGCACATCCCAAATCTAGAACTGCTATTTTATTCAAGTCCTAGTCAGAGTGGAAGATAAAAAAGTTGAGAATAAAAATCCACAGAAAAAAGGCTTAGATGTGAAAAACTCAAGGCACTCAATTTACATAATTTTAGTTACTACCGGTCTTTTTACAGTTACTCACTATATTCATAATAAACTTAGTTTTGGAGAAGATCATTAATACTATATAGGCTTCTCTCATTTCAGTGATACTTCTTAGGAAAGACTGAAGAGAAAAAGGCAAATTATCTGAGGAATATACTTTGATATACTCCCAATATTTCCTTAAAAAAACCCCAAAACTTCCACTGATAGTAAACATTTGGAGTATATTTAGACAGACACACTTCATTTGAGTGTATCTATATTCAGCTCTTTATATTTAAGCTCTTACTGTTAAAGGGGATGTAGTCAGCACAGTTTATGAAGTCACAAAGGTGGTTCAGTTCACCCTAAAGCACACATGTGCATCTAACTCTATATACAGCTGAGCAGGGACCCAATCTTGACTGCAAATGGGAGCCAAGACAACCAGCTCATGTGGAGACACAAAAAAATACGTAATTTTAGGTATTTGATGCTGTTGTCCTCGGTTTCCAAGCAGTCAGAATTTTTGTTTCTGTTTTCTTTACTAGTATGATGCAAAGTACATATTGAAATGAAAATGGAAATACGAGTTACTTACAGTGACATTTCATCAAAATCAACATATTCTACAAGAAAATTCTAATTTTAATAAAACAGCTTTTTGTTAAGAAAAAACCTTTCATTGGGAAAAAACAAAAACAGCAGACCTACTCTAGGCCATATAAGATGGAATAGTAATTAAGAAGTTTCCTTTCTCTTTCTCCTTTAAGGCAATAATCCTAATGGATACAAAATACTGATCTTGTTAGGAGACTACACATGCACTCCAAAATTCAATCCTCATGAACAGGTCCCCTGTAATACATGATTTCAGAGACCATTGGAAGGTCTTAACTGTTGGACGAAGGACCTTTGCAGCAGAGAGGCACTAAAATAATAAAAATACTAATACTGAATAGAAAGCTGTTTTCTTACCTGTGTGCAGACAAATTACTGAGGTACAGGGTGTATTTTTCTTCAGAGGACAGCCCATCCATCATCAAGTAAAAAACATGAAAATTGCTCTGGTTCAGAGGCTGGATAATGACACGAGACTTCTCCAACATGTATGTATAAATCCTAGCTGAATGAGAAACAAACATAAATTCATCATTATACTGATTGCTCTAAACTTATATATTTTAAACTATTCACCATTGCAACAGTTAAGAATGAACAACGTTTCTTATATGCTTCTGAGGGAAGCATATAAAATATAATAGTACCATTCATACTCCCATGGTTTTTTATATAAACCACTTATAAAAATGGTGGAATAAACATATTACCTCACTTACTGTCTCATTATTACCTTTAAAACTACTTAGTTTTAAAGATAATGATGTTGATTTTTACTCTGGTTTACTTATATATTTGATGAACCAGTTGCTGTATTTGGCAAGACTTTCTAAGAGACAAGCTATTAGTCATCTCACCAAAGCGTAGCCATCTGAGCACTGGCATCTATTCTAAGCTCCTTCTTAACAGCAAGATGCAAGAGAGATTCAAGATCTCTTGAAAAAAACATTCTTGGAAGCATTTCTTCTTTCTCGGCTGATAATCAAGAACACAGAGATTCATTGTTTAGATTAACCACCTAACTTCTAGATGGCTACAAAGCGACAAAGCCTCTGCAGAAGTGGTTATCAGCAGGCTCCCTAACCTGAGCCTGGGGAAACATGGGCATCTCAGAGGGGTTGTGATGAGTTGGCCAATGGAGAAGCCATGTGAATCAGCACAGTCTGGGAAGAAGGTGAAGGAGGATGAATCTGAATGAGATTTGCCTACAGAAATGCAGTTTACAGGATTATACATAAGCTCAGGCCTACAAAGGTTCTAAAAGAGGCAAAGCGCAGAAGCAGAAGAAATATTAGACCCTCAGATTCATTCACCTGTTCACAAGATTATAGGCATTTTAGAGATATACATGAAGAGACAGAGGGATATTCACTATTTTGGGCAGGCTCCTCTTTAGCCCTCCACTGGGGGTACATCACCACGTGGTTCCAGATGCAAGATGGGAATGCCTCACCACAGCTGGAGGTCATGGCCTTCCCTGTCAGCAGGAACCCGATTCCAGGTCCCACTTAGCCCACTGTTTGCATACTTTATCTCATCATTACTTAAATGCTAGCTGTGGTGCAAAGACCAGGAGCATGTCCCTTCACACACAATGGAACACTTCCACCACTTGAACGCAGTCCATTCTGCTGAAGCTTTAGGCTTTTCAACAGGAGCTTTCACAGAGTCATAGCAAGCATCCTTATCCTGAAAGGACTGTTGAGTTTAGAGCATAAGGTGCACTTCTCAGAAAAGGAGGAGCTACATTTTTGAAATGCTGTAAGCAAAGGAGAGTATTAAACCATAGCTTTCCCTAGTCTAGGTTTCAACCAACACATCTAGGACTCCTTCCTTTACGAATTGGAAGTAGTTATTGAACACACAGTGACAGAAAACACTGTGCATACATCCTGTAACACAGTTAGTATGTTCTTTAAAAGTTATTTGGTACAGTCAAAACTATTTCACTTCTAGACAGAAGCAGAACTTCAGACGCCTAAGAGATCTGAAGTTTGAAAGCTGAGTGGGGGTCTAGAGATGGGGTTAGTTGAAGCATTATTTTCAGAAACAGTTTTTGACTTGTAACTATTGCCCAATGCAACACTCAGCAAAGTCATGCAGGTTGGTATACGAAGTGTGCACCAGTGCACCATTAGTTGCATTAGCCTAATGACTCGGCTGGAAGGAAGATTGGCATGCTCCTGTCACCATAAAGCAGCTCATTTAGCACTTGGTTAGTTATTGCTACACCATTTGTATTTCTCTGGCAATATTATTTTAAATTCCATCTATCTTCCCTCTTTGGAAGTTCTTTAAGTTTCTGTCTATATTGTTAAATCACACACAGAAAACTTGGGGTTACTTGAAATTGTGTGTATGAGGGAACACAGCCTTTGAGAACATTGCTGAAAGAGAATGTAGAGTGAAGGGAAATTAAATGGGTGAATCTTGGAACACTGTTTTGAGGAAGATCTCAGCAGGTAAGCTCTGTTCTTGAACTAAATATAACTATGAACAGTCTCTCAAAGTTCTACTCTGCACAGGATAAACTATACTGAACACATCCCAGTTAAGACATACAAAGGTCAGTGGTGCTTTAGCCAGGGGCATCTTCTACACTTTCTTTACGCAATAGAACAGATACGGTCTGACATATGTGCTGGCAACCAAAACCATGCCCGCAGAGCTACACAGCAGACAGCAGGACCAACAAAGAAGAGTTGTACATCTGACTTGCTGAACCAAGAAAACATGATCTGGCCCATTTAATCATCCTAAAAAATCTAGAAGTGAACTGCTATTATGGAATCTATATTATGAGAAGTTGTGTATCATCCATCTAGTGCTGCTACACTACAGAAAAGAAACCCCAACAAAACAAAACAACCAAAAAATCACCAAAACCCAAACCTGTGCTGGAAATAGAAAGGCACACTTGGGAAATCATATACGTTTCTGACTCCAGTAGCTTTGCAGCACACTACAAATTGAAGTAATGTAATCTTAACCTATCATGGCAGAACTGGCCCAGAAATACACTTTCATCAGAATCAATCATTACCTGGCTGCCATTCCTACACAGTAAAACGGCAAAGATAAACCTGAAGGATGATTTCTATGTTTTATTGTGCTTGTAACTTGTTTCTCAGTAAAACTAACGCAACCATCAATTAATTTGAAAAGAGTCAATGACTACCCTTTAATCACATTTTTAACACCACGTTTTTAGATTACACAAATTAATTCAGCCTTTTTCAGGCACTTCAAGTCACATGCACATTAATAAGGCTAAATACAATTCATCTCAACTAGCACCTCCAGCAATGGGAAGAGCTGTTAAGAAAAGTGGAGCTTCCAAACACCAAAAATCAAACACAGCATTATCTTAATGGTGCTAAAAGAACTCATAAAGAAAACTGTGATGGTATTACACTTTTCCACAAAGTGAAATATGTTTGCTAATCTATATGTAAAATAAAAGGGAAAAAAATATTAGAACTCCAGAGCAACGTCTGTCATTTTTGTGCAATGTTAACTGTGCTTACAGGCACAGACAAGTTTGTACTTCCTTAAACAGCTCACTTGATCTACTGAGCAGCTACATAGTCAGCAAGCAGACTCCCTGTTAAAAGTGTGGCCAGTGAAATCTGTCTTCCAGCTATGCATTCTTTGAAACCACATTGTTCCTTCTCAAAAAACATGCTATCCTAAACACAGTCCTTGCTAAAGACAAAATAACATTTCAATGCAACTTAAAAAAATAAAAAATAAAAATCAGTCCTTGCTTTTCAGAAAGCAAAGACTGGGAAAAGCAGGGCCTGAAAAGTTAGGCAGAAAAATCTGGAGAATAACTTTTTCAGATTTTATTTTCTATTCCTAAGCTTCTCTTTGAATAATTTGAGGAATTCATAGAGGCCCTAATTTTTATCTTAGGAATTATGTCAATTTACCCGAAGGACAGTTCTGGAAATAAATAATCAGATTATTTTTACTACTATGCTGTGAGTGTGAGTCATTTTCTATGAATGATCACAAATTTTTGCCACAAGATAAATCTTTGAGTTCTGGATTTATTTTAGAAACTTCATGAAATCACTGGCCTGTAGTTTATTCTGTGTTTGTTCTCACTTCCTTATTTTATCCAGTCACAAAGAACAATTACTTGATTTGGGTTATACCTTCTCCACTTGTTGGCTGGCCTGTACTAAAGCAATGAAAGGTACTTGACTGCAAAGCCACTTGTGTCAGAAAAACATTTGAACCCAACATCGCAGCACACCTTATCAGAAACAAGAGTCAGAAAATATACATAAAACCTCTACAGATATCTGTACTGGCCTTGAGTAGAACTACATTCAAAAGCTCCATCCCTGTTTTCAAAATGTCAGTGAAAATTATGGAGAACATTTCTGTTATTTAGGTGTATTGGACTTTCTGCTATAAGAATAAATCTTTTGTGATGAAAGTCAGAGTGTTTCTAGGATCTAAGCATTGAAGAACTTCATCATGGAAAAGATGTCATAAACTTGACCGATATCCTCTCAATGCAAGGACTGCCACCTTGAGCTTGCCCTCTGTAATAAAAATGTACACATATACTTTGCACATCCCTTCCTTAGCATATTGTTCTGGAACTCCACCTGCAAGATCTGTCTATTGAGGAGTTTAAACCACCCAAACCCTTTGATGGAGGCAGTTTAGTGTCACTTGGATTTTTGTTTACAAATCAAACACATTTAGCCCAGTTTGTATCAATAAGTTGTAAAATCATGGCTCAGCAAAATCAGGTGCTCTACATATTTATATTTTTCAGTCATGTTCAAACAGTGCAAGACAGCAAATACTGCTACAAATGATCTTGTAAATAAATACAGAGAATCACTGGGTGGAATTTAATCCAGTCAAAGACAACATGCCTGATTCTTTTCTCATTTATGGTGTAAATCTGGGACAATTTAAGTCAGAAGTGATGCTTAGCAGTGGCCTAGAAAAGGCAGCATCTATTATGCAAATCAAATAGCAGAACAACTCCAAATTTCAGAAATACAAAACCCACTTCTACTTCTGTATTACAGCTTCTCACTCTTGACTGCAAATTAAGTAAATTTTGGCTAACCTAGATTTGGTAGGAATAATTGATAAAATTTCTAAATAACTGGGGAATATTAAGGAAGATAAGTAATTTGTTTATTTGTGTTAATGGACCTGACTACGCCTAGATTTTCTCATTTAATGCCTATGACTTGAGGATGATAAAAACACAGAATTAGTGTATCAGAAATCTGACATAGGAACCTGGTTAAATGGTTCCATACTTATATCTGTCACAGACAAGGGCTGTGAATTAAACTGGAAAGTCTAAATAAAGCTGTTTGAAAACTCAAGTCCCTGCAAACTCCTTATACTCAAATTAAATATATATAATACAAAGGAATGATAAAACATTAGCTTTAGGGACGGACCTTCATTTTTACAAGCTGAACTCAGATGCTCTCCAGTCTGTGCTAATGTATACATCACTTTACATTCCTCCCACAAGAGCTCATAAATAAAAACTAAAATCACACTTTTTTTAGTTTTGCTTTCCCTTTAGAATTATTCTACATTCACTGTAAAGCAAACCAGAAAAAAAAGTGTTAGTAATTTCCCATGCAGTGACATTTTCACTGAAGAAACTATCATATTTGCTAGCGTACAGTGAACTGCCTCAAGAATACAAAGTGTAATTCCCACTATAAAATATTACCAAAGAATTTGTTTACGAATCTCTTCAGAAAGCATAAACACATTTAAAATGATAAAAAATGAGTAGATTCAGAAACGTTTATCCAACAGAATCTAATTTACTTGGAACAAAACCTTGTCACATGGCTTCTCCATGCAGGAAGATGAGTGCCAGTAGGAAACTGTGTGTAGTTATTTCTGCTTTGGTAGTGAGTAACTTTATAATGACCTTTGTGGACCAGAAATGAAAGCTCTGTCTTACTGTCTCTGAAGAGCAGAGTTTTCCGAATCAAACCGTTTAATTGGGTTTTTTTTCACTCATGAATGCTTACTGGGGATTAGCAGACTCACTCTGAAAGCAGGCACAAATTCTATATTATCTTGTATCAAAAGAGAATAAACAACAAGATTCCTACATCTTTTAGAAGACGCTCTAACTGTAATAATTTACTTTCAATTTCAGTATTACAGTAGATACTTGCAGGTTTTTTTGCCTAACAGATTGTATTATCACTCACTAACTTCAAGGGTTGCTTAAAATATGCAATGCAAAATTAGATACAAATGCAAAAGTTAATCTCTTTGTTATCATTATTTCACAGTGATGCGATACACAGTTCTGTCAGTTCATTTAATCTGGGAAACATAGAGAAATCTGATTTACCAGGAAATATGCGGAATTAGTGGTGTCAATTTTTTTCTTGTCTTTCTCTGCCACCTAGTGGTTGCTCAGCACAATGTAAACTGCTCTCGGATCCGGACAAGCTATCAATTCATATGCTATGAAATATGTTCCTCTGACAGTTCCTAAATACCCCCTACATCTTTCACATACTTTAAAGCCCTTGCTGTCCAACTCTGTGCATGGTACACTGGGATCTGTGACCTAATCACCTGTGGGTGATACAAGAATAAACAGAATACATGATATTTACCTGCAATTAATGTCTTTTTTCTCTCACAAAACTGTAGCTCAAAATACTTTATAAAACAGCTGGAAAAATCATTTAAGGGTGTCTTAGCATGTCCAAAGGCCTCCAAGATACAGTTTACCTGCAAAACAATGGTAAAGAAGCAATGATTGGTTTGTGATTAATAACTGGGTGGGAAGACCATTTTTCATCTTGGAGTTTAAAAAAATCATTGGAAGTTTCACTTCCTAAATAAAAATTAAAGTAAGACTGTTCAAAATAAATACACTTTAAAAAAGTGATGTCAGAACAGTGGAAGCTGTGAATGGAAGGAGGAAGACAATGGTTCACATGTGAGCTGTGTCCTTACCAGTAGTTTGGATGTGAGTGACTGGAGTCACATGCCCAGAGCTGGCATGCTTAGCAAAAACATTAGAATCTTTGAAAGTGTCTTATGAAGCTAAAGTCTGTCAATATTAATAATCAATATAAATATAAAGGATCAATGTACAAGTTTCATATGATGTCAGAAATTGTATGAATTATTGATTTCAAATAGAATTACTTTAGGATTATACCAGTGAAAAACTGAGGAAAAAACAGATTCACACATTTTATGGCATCTTTCACTAATGCGCTTTCACATTACACTTTCATGGTCACAGCAATTGTTTTAAGATTAAAAAAACCCACAAAAACCAAAAAAACCAATCAAAACCGATACATTAAATATGCCATCTTTATTCCATCTTTTCTCTGTATTTAGCTCTTTTGTGTAAAATTATTTGCCTACAACTCTTACACCTTGAAGGATTCCCTTCAGAACGTTCCTCTTTGCATCCTTAGAAGTAGGTTGAAGTGTGGACCAAATACACACTGTTGTTCTCATGTAACTGTTTTCATGAAGCTGGATAACCTAGCTGGGTTAAGAGTGCTGTGGAATGGCATAGATAGCGTGGTTCCAGTCACAAAGACACACACTCTAAAAATCAAACCCTTCAGAATTATTAGTTAAACCAGCTATCTGTGCAGTAGATGGCAGCAGTAAACAGCCTTGTTTTGGTTTCAGTTCCACTCCATAGTGCAGTTTGCTTTCAGCACTTGGTTTAACCTGCACAGCTTAATTAATTTAATGTTGCTATGCATAACTCCAGCAAGAATGAATCCAAGCTAGTGTGTTCATTAAGGCAACTTTAATAGGCAACTAAACCAGAATCTCTACTTTATTCCCCATGGATGAGATCTGCTACATCTACCTTTGCTATCTGAAGTCAGGTATCCCATCTACGCTAGTTGTAAGGGCTCTTTCTATAACTGAAAGACAACTTTTTCTCTTTTTTTTATGTGTGGTAATTCTCTTCCACCTGCATTAAGACTCATTTATACGTATGGCTGCATCAATACTATTAAATAAAACAAGACCAGGAGCAGGACTCTAACCTAAATGAGAAGTGTTGTGATAAGGCTCATGTTCAGAGATCTAACACCTCTTCTTTCGCAGATCAGGGTGAGATGCTGTTGTGAATGGTCCCTGGCACATGCTGTCCTCTGAACTGTAACCAGAGGACTTCTACAGGATTTAAACTGTGACAGGGAGCAGGGCACCAACTGTATGCTAGGGACTGTTGTTTACTGCATAAATTTAGAGTAGGTTAAACTAATTTACAAAGTTAACTTTCTCCAACTTTTTAGTTGGAGAAAATTAAGTCTGCTCTGGCCCCTCCAACACTGGTTTCTCTTCTTCACTGAAGACATCTTATTCCATCTTGCACAATATCATGATGGTTGTCCCTGGGAATTTTCCTGTGTTCAGGAGACAAGTTACAGCAAAGACAATACTACTTCCCACACCTCCTGATTCCCTGCTTCCATATTTGCACCCAAAGCACACAGTTTCCAGTTGTTTATTCACAAAGTTACTTATTTACTTAGTTGTTATTACTTAATCTGAACTTTAGGAAGAAAAGGACTTGGATGATGTGACCTGAATTTTGCAGTCTTACATGAATAACATCCGTTGTCTGATCCATTCAAAACTGAAAATAAACTTGTGTAGGTAGTAAATAAAAGAATATATAGTAGAAATATATTTAGCTTGTAGATCTGGTTCCTGGGTCTAAAAATACAATAAAACTGCACTGTCCCTATATAATGGCATTATTGCAACACTAGGCTTTGAAACTTAGAAAAAATGAGAAAATAACAAGAATAGCCTTAACAGTGCACATGAAACCCAGATTAAATGTCCCATTTTAGGAATACCATCAGTGAACCAGATAACATCACAAAAAATACTAACATTGCAATTGCATGACTTCTCAAAGTAAAATAAAGGTACAGCTTATTCATTTGTAGTGTTTTCAGCGTTATCAGTCTTTTTTCATGTCTTGAAAAATCAAAAACTCTTCAAAATCAAAAATCCACACAAAATACATAGGATTTTTTTACCTTATCATCTGGAATGTATAAACTATGAATCAGTGCATCTGTAGTCTTTCCCACATCCCAATAATCCTGATTTGTAGGTTGTCTGTTTAGTATCAGTTGTACTAAAGACATATTTTATCATCCTCCTGGACTGAATCAAGCATAATTCAAGAAGGAAGTGTTTACTGAATGATGCATATGACACTATTAAAAAAACCTACAAGGAAAAATTCTAGAGTTCTATTGCATGTCATGCATGTGGCATGTGAAACTAAAAAAAAACAAACATAAAAACACACCCCAAATGTATCTTGGGTTGATCGTAATTGTCATAAAACAAGATCATCCGAGTAGGTGAAAGAGGTTAAACATTCTTTTTTATTTAAGTCTGACACTCAGAACTGAACTATGACGATACAGACTGTGCTAAAACTTTCTGTGCACCCAAAGTGCACAGTGCTGTGTCTAAGCTGGAAAAAGGGATGAGAAACGTTTCACTGGGAAAGGCAATTTTTAAAACCAATTTGAACAGTCAATCCAGAGTTTGCATAATTTAAAATGTCAGTATGAACCTTTTTCGGGAATTAATATGGAGATACAGAAATACATATTTTGGAAATTAAATCTGACTGAACAAATATTCAGAACTCATGCTTATTTCTTAAATATATTTAGTACACAAATAGAGCCATATAACTTTGCTCAATCCTTGCATTTTTCCTGTAAGTTTACACTTTCTGTCTTATTACTTCAGATGTCTCAGCACTTCTTATACTGTCCAGAAAATCACCACCACACTATACAGACAAACTTATTTACTTATTGAAGGCAATTAGTACACATTTAGGAAACAGTTCCTTACCACACAGTTCCTATTCACTGAAACACTGATTTCCAAAGTCAGCAAAACAAAACTGCCTCTACTTTTGAATCAATGTGAGCTTAATCTCATTCCCTTTCAGAGAATGACATTCAGGGAAAGAAATTTCCTTTGAATTCAGTGGTGAAAAAAAACAAACCCTTATGAATTTCTGTATAGCAGATGTCCTCTTCCTTAGAGTTTAAACATCTTTGCCTTTTCAAGAGGCCAAGTTTCTGCTTTGTTCTTTTCAGTGATCAGAATGCTACTTACATGTTTTATCTTTGTATCAAAGGTATTTCTGCTGGAGCTGGCTCTGCAAGTGAGGTGTTTCACTATCTGTTTGCAGGCTTCAGTCTTCCCAGAACCACTTTCTCCACTGCAAAATGACAGGCAAGGAAGAGAAGCAGGAATCATTGTCAGTTTCACAATTGAGATGTTATATATATTCTCTGCTAGCTTTGTTTGAATGGATTTAAGTCAGCTCCGTCACACATTCATTACAAATAAAAGCAGGTTTATGGATGGCAAATAAAGCACAGAACGTAGGAGAGAAACTGGCTGACTATGCTCAGGAGGGCTGTCAGAGCTGTCAAGATATATTGTCTTGTACTACAAGTCAATCCAATGAAATCTAAAGCTTTCAAGTCCTTTTGAAAGTATTTATAGCATAGATTTTATCTTTTCCTTTATCTTTTGTCCAGCAAAGGTGCCCACTTACGCTGTCTGGTTCTCTTTGCAGATGGGGAAACACTACTGTGTTAATAATGGGAATCAGAAGAAATTGAAAGTGGAGAATACAATAGGAAGAAGTAAAAAAATAGGAAAGGAACAGGAAAAATAAGATGATGGAATTTACAACCTGCCTAGTTTCTGCAATGCAATACACTCTGACTTTGGCAATCCTGTTTGGATCACTGTGATTCATTGTTCGTGATGTAGAATAAATTTTTTTAAATAATAAGAATCTCTGACAGGGAAAGTGAGTGAAAAAAATAAGGTAAAGGCAATACAACAATGAAGGTGGGAAGAAACAGAAAAGTGGATGGATGCAGGAAAATGAATGGTGCACTTAAAGCATGGAGGAGGAAGGAAAAGGAAAAAGAAAGGATAAAGCTAGTGAAGCCTGATTAAGAAATTAATGTAAGAATTTCTTACTTGAATTACAAGAAGTTGTTTTCTTTAAAGACAACTGAACAAAACAAAATGCAATTTGATGCTCCTCCTGCATTTATTTGCTTGGTCAAATTCAAGAGGCTGTTTCTACAACAGCCAGTTAGATTTTTCACAACGGCTATGATGGCTGGTCAGTCTGTTACTGAATAGTTTAGTTTCAGAAAATGAAACAGCAGCAAAATATAGTATTTGTCTGACCATTGCTTTATCTATTCAAATATCACTTCAAAGGAGAAATCAATTAAATAAGGAAGAAACAAAAGAGGGAAGGACAAAAAGGACTTTATACTCAGATAGAAATGGGATCTCTGCATTGTTTAATCTCATTCAACTCATTGGACACACTTGTGCCTCTGGTGAATATCCTATTTGTTTGCCTGGAAAACTCTAGTCTTACAAGACAAGACATCTCACTACTGTATGTGATGATTCAAATTGCTTTTATCTATGTTGTCCATGTTTCTATAACGAGGTGGTTCTGACAGTAGACTTCAAACTCCTATTGGAATCAGTAGGAGCTTTATGGTCCAAGACTGCGATGGATCCTTTCCATCCAGGACACATGTTTATGTATCCAAAAAGATTCATCTGCAGGTCCTGAGGGTGCTGGTAGACAAAGTTGCAAAGCCACTAGTCATCATTTTTGAAAAATTGTGGAAGTCAGATGAAGTCCCTGGTGACTGGAAAAAGGGAAATATAACCCCCCTTTTTAAAAGGGGAAAGCAGAAGACCTAGGGAATTACGGACCAGTCAGGCTCACCTCTGTACCAGGCAAGATCATGGAGCAGATTCTCCTTGAAACTATGCTAAGGCACATGGAAAACAAGGAGGTGATCAGTAGCAGTCAACATGGCTTTACAAAGATGCAATCATGCCTGGCAAATTTGGTGACCTTCTATGACAGGACTACAGCACTGGTGAAAAGGGGCAGAGCAACTGACTCTGTGTACCGGGACTTACGCAAAGCATTTGACACTGTGCTACATGACTTACTTGTCTCCAAATTGCAGAGACATGGATTTAATGGATAGCCTATCTGGGTGATAAACAACTGTATGGCTGCACACAAAGAGTTCAATATCTCATTGTCCACGTGGAAACCAGTGGTGTCCCCAATACTGCTCAACATCTTTTTCAGCAACATGGACAGTGGGATTGAGGGCATCCTCAATCAATTTGCTGGTGACACCAGGCTGTGTGGTGCAGTCAACACACTGGAGGAAAGGGATGCCATCCAGAGGAAACTTGACAAGCTTGAGAGGTGAGCCTATACAAACCTCATGAAGTTCAACAAAGCCAAGTGCAAGGTTCTACAGCTGGGCCATGGCGATTCCCGACATACCTACAGGTTGGGTGGAGAAGTGGATGAGAACAGCCCTGTAGAGAAAGATTTGGGGGTAATGGGTGATGTAAAACTCATGTGAGCCGGCAGTGTGTGCTTGTAGCCTAGAATGCCAACCATGTCCTGGGCTGTATCAAAAGGAGCATGGCCAAAGGTCAAAGGCGGTGATTCTTCCCCTCTACTCTGCTCTTGTTAGACTCCACCTGGAGTACTATGTACAGCCTGCTGTTCCCAGCATAAGAAGGACACAGAACTGTTGGAGCAAGTCCAGAGGTGAGCTGCAAAGTTCACAAGAGGACTGGAGCACCTCCCCTATAAAGACAGGCTGATAAAGTTGGGGCTGTTCAGCCTGGAGAAGGCTGCAAGGAGACCTCATAGCAACCTCCAGTATCTGAAGGGGGCCTACAGGGAAGCTGGAGAGGGACTCTTTGTCAGGAACTGTACTGATGAGACAAGGAGTAATGGGTACAAATTGAAAGAGGGGAAATTTAGGTCAGATACTATAAAGAAATCTTTTACTGTGAGAGTGGTGAGACACTGAAGCAGGTTGCCCAAGGAGGTTGTGGATGCATTCAAGGCCAGGTTGGATAAGGCCTTGAGTAACCTGGTCTAGTGGGAGGTGTCCCTGCCCAGGGGAGTGAGGGTTGGGACTAGATGGTCCTCGAGGTCCATTTCAACCCCTTTAATGTTCTCTGAATCTATGATTTTATGTTTTGTAAAGATCTCAACGAATAGGGTACAAACCTGTTTTTAAATCAGGTCTAAAAATAAAAGAAATTGCGTGATGTCAAGATGATCACTCTCACAGCTAATATGAAACAAGGATCTCTACAGAATTGACAAGGTGCTCCATAAGCGCACTATCCCTTGATCAGATTTTCAGCTTTTGACTTTCTGAAAGAGTTTCAAAAGTTAGATGGCACTTGATAACACCCTACAAAATACGCATGCATCTCTGCCCTCTTAATGACGACTTCATGCCCCAAATGCTAATTGTACCATGCTGCCTCTGTTCTTAAGAACGAGCATTAGCCATCTGCGTTTACAAGGGCAATCTCCAAATTCCATACATATTTGCCTGTTGTCAGTGCCAGGAGCAGAAAAAAAGGTGAGACAGGACATTAGTCCTGTGATATGCCTACCCTACAAACATTTCATAGTCTTTCAATTCACAGATTTTATGCCCAGAACATCAGTGAGCCCACAGACAGATATAAATCTATCATGCACCTTCTTTCTTAATGCCCACTCACACTGACCAGTTCACTGTAACTGTGTCAGGAGGATGAAATAGTTTTGTCCCTTGACAACACACTTAATCCAAAATCACAGCTGCAACCTGCTGTCACTATACCACAGGTTACCAACAAGATTAGCAATAGTGGCTCTTTGGTTATTTCAGCTGTTATGCAACTTCTCTGAAACTAGAACATCTCTGAAGTTTAGTACAGTCACAGTCACAGATTATGCCATGAAGCAGAAGTGTTTATAGATAATCAGATCTGAAATAATTCCTATTTTTTAACAGCTCACAGTATGTCCTAAGTGTACTGCCCTTTATATTCAGCAGATAAATATTTGTGTAATTCTGATAGCTGAGTAAGATTTGATATTTAACAAATTGTTGTAGCATTTTATTATTTTCTTTGCTTAGGCCTAATCTCACCTGTCAAAAATAGCTTTTCCAGGATTCAAAAGTCTTTCTCACAATTGGATAAATTGGGGATGGGGAGAATGGATGCTAAAATAACAATTGATGTGCATTTGATTGTTTCTGAGAATTACAAAGCAGGCAAGCAACTTAAATATTAAAACGAGAGAAATGTTTTCTTAAACAAAGGAACTGGAGTGCTCACCATGACTTTCCCCACATGAGAATTAATTTGCTTCACTATGTTTTATTTTTCACTGCAAGCCAACTGTGGCCCAGATGACACAGGACAACACAAGCACGCATGAAGTGGACAGTCACTGTCTCCTCTTGAATATTTTCCTTTCAAGATTCATGTTTCCTAAACTTTGCAGTGACACAGTTTCGAAGATGTGACACATTGACATTTTTATCTTGCACAGGAGCTTGTTAGTTGAAGTGGTTGATAGAGCACTGTTCAGGGCTTCAAAATTCAGTCAAATGTGGTTGTTCTGGGCATTTCAAAGGGTTATTTCACTTCTAGTTAAATACAGATTGAAGCACTGAAAAAAATGCTTTGTGAAGAAAAATTTTAATTATTAATATCACTATTTTGAACATTTTGGGAATTAAAGAGTTTAACAATGAAAAGTAATTTGGTACCCTGAACCAGATCTTGTTTCCATTTCATTTGAGGCTGAGTAAAATTTTTTACTATGACTTCATTGTCCACAGTATCTTTGCTCTAATAGTTTCATGCTCCTTAGAGAACAATTCCTGTTTTCTCTTTTAAGTAACTGTTTCATCACCGTATTTTAAAAAAGTGATTTACAATATGAACACTGGTTCTTATAGCTTTTGATCAGACTGCCTTATCATAAGTGTAGGATAAGTTAGTCGAAGCAGAAAGGCATTCTTTTGCACTAAAACTTCCATAGAAGGCATTATGAAACAGACAAAGAAAAGAAGCCTTATTTCACTTATAAAAAAGGTTAAATTAGAGGGATAGTGTACTACAAAAGAAAGGAAAATGAACAAAGAATTTATATTCCTATACTCACAAAGTATGAGTGCAAGTTCCAGTAAGTTTTCTCAATTTATTCCCCCTTTTGCTTTTCAGCTTTCCTCTCCTATTACTTGGCAAAGGGCCTGCTTCCTACTATTTCTTTATTAATATTTTGTTATTAAAACCTTAATTACAGCTCTAGTCTCTATCCTCAAATAATATGAATAATTAAAAAAATAAATTCTGTTTTGAAATAAAAAATTCAAATCTAACATTTTAGGAAAAAGTCCACTTCACTGGACATAGAAAGGCATGTGAAGCAAAGAACAAGACGTTATACAACCAGGGAACTAAACAAGCTGTACCTTTCAAATGCACTGCATTTGGCTTATCATTCAGCATTTCTGCTATCTTGTGCCAGTCTAGCTGGGCTGCTGGTGCCACTCACACTTGCAAGCTCCATGCTAAGCATGTGCTTGCCAAACAGTTCACATGAACTGCGTGGCTGTGAAGAGCTGTGGCTGAAGTTGCAATCATCTTCATGGTGACTCCCAAGACCCACAAAGCCTGTGTGAACACCCCAGCTCTGAAACCACCATGGGTGTTGGTGGCCACCAGATTCAAACATTATTGGGTAGAGGAGTACTTAGAGATGAACAACAGAACCATCACATGGTAGTTAATCGAGGAGGTCCAGCTAAATGAGGCAGAAAACAGCCAAGTCCAGCAATTTTTAAGAATTACTTTCTGCATGTCCTGAGTACATCTTGTTTATTCTGTCTCTGCATATTAGTGGGGTTTGTCTATACCTTTATGAATTCAGAACACTGGATCATTATTGGATCATTACTGTTTGGCATGTATCAACTCCAGTATAAAAAAACTCTATAAATCCTCTGTTTAGGCAAAATATAACAAAATATAAAACATGTAAGGAGCAATTTCAGATCGTAGAAATGACAGGGGGTTTATTGTCTGCTTCTTTTTCAATTCTAACCAAAGATCCCACATTCAGAAGTGCGGGAATACTTAACAAAACAAACAAAAAAGCTTACTGCTGCAGTACTTGAACTATAATCAGTAATGCTGGAAAACTGCTGATAGAATTTGCTCATACAAGATTTATACTGGATTTCAAAAGAGACTTAGTTCAGCATAAATAGTCATGCTGTTCTGTATGAACTTCTGAAACCAATCTCTTGTTGTACAACCCTAAACTGAGCATTACTATTCCAAATTCCCATTCAGAGAGTAAGATATACCCAGAGAAGAGCGAGTAAGCTTGCAAACTTTTGGGGGCCAGAATAAATTCTTTCTTCTCAATTTGCAGTGTATAACTAAGACTCTGGGTCTTGCTCTATGGCTGAAGTTTCAAGATTTGAAACGAATATGTGCAAACAAGACTGCTAAATATAGAAGAATGTGTTGTATTATCAGTAGTCCTATCTGTAACTGAACAACCCTGCATGTTAGTTGAAAATTATATTTCTAAAGTAAACTAAAATGGAAAGGGTATTTCTAAACAATATTTTACTAGAAATATACTGCAGTACATTGCACTTACAATATATTGAATTACAATTTTAAAAAAATCAATACTATCTTGACCAGAATGCCTTTGGTGAGGCTAAACTGAAGAAAACAAAAGCCTTCAAGACATTCCACTTTAAAACACAAGAACTTTTCTCCATTCCAGATTATCTGTCTTAATAATGGGCTTTATATCACAAAAAAAATCATTGGATATCGACATTCCTGGCTGCTAACAAAGTTATAACATTTCATTTTATATATTCATTATGATTTTTTGATTCACAAAATTAGCCATCAGTATGTCATAAATAATTGGTTTCATTGACTAAGGATCCTTAGCTTTTTACAAGCTTATAAACTATATTTAGGTTTATTAGATAGCTCCTTACTTATCTTGTCAGTGCTAAATGCATTTTCATATCCTAAAAAGCAGGAGCAAAATGCAGTCAGAAGGAAGCTAATTATGAAAAGTCCACCTACTGGCTATTTAAGAGCATAACATGATGTTATATTATCCTGTAACTTCCATACAAAGTTTATACAAAGCCAGCTCTTGGTATTAAGCACATGTGAGTGAAGGTGGTTTGCTATAAACTAAAAGTAATTGTGAATAACTAATAGTAAGCTCTTCAAGCATCTGCTCAAATGTTTTCCTTTTGTAAAATGCTCAGTTTTAGTGAGTGAACATTTAATCAGATATGAAGTGACTGGAAAAAAAATAATAATCTTGTAACAACAAATTTTACTCCATAACCAGGAATTTCTTCACAGAAAGGGTTTTTAAACATTGGAACGGACTGCCTAGGGAAGTGGTGGAATCACCATCCCTGGAGGTGGTCAAGAAATGACTGGATATGGCACTTAGTTTCATGGTCTAGTTGACAAGGCGGTGTTTGCTTAAAAGTTGGACTCGATAATCTCAGAGGTCTTTTCCAACCTAATTGATTTTGTGATTCTGTAACCCCTGGGAGTATCTTAAGATTAAAGATTCAGAAGACAAGAAAGTAAGTAAAGCATGGAAAGACAGAGGAGGTGAAAAGACTGACTGGATCACCCCAAGAGCTTTAAGTAGCTCCTCAATGTCATGACTATCCTCTCAGGTAGAATTTTGACCTGAGAGTATTTCTCCAGTCCAATTCACCATGCCACCGCCTGAACATCTGTGCTGATACAAAGGATGGTGTGGAAAAGAGGAAACAACCAGACAAAAGCAGCAGGGCAAAAGCACTCATAGCCAAATTATTCCAGAGTAACATTCTCACGGATCTATGAGTCCTTTTCACTTGTTCATCCATTGCCTCCTTCCTTCTGGGCACTCACACGAAATGGCCTTTCTAGCTACAGAGTGATCCTCTGAGCTCCCCATTTCATTCTGCCTGTGAGCCTACATTAGCGGAAAGTGTAATTGTTTAACTTTTAAAAGTTGTTACTAGGCTTACTTGTTGCACTCTACCTGCATGCATAGAAATGTATTCACAGCTCAGCCTTACAAAAACTGGAGGTATTTTAAAGTCACAGACACTACAGGTGAAACCAGAACAGAACTTCTTACTCAGGAATGAAAGGCATTCTTGGTACGAAAGATTGGAGGAAACACAGTAAAACACAAAAGCTTGGAGAATTTCAGAACCGCAGAGTTGCAGTTATTTCGTTCTGATAGAAAATGAAACTGGGATCTCAAAAACTTCTCCACAAACCCCTCTTCAACTAAAAACCATGGAAAACTGACTGGATGCCCTACGACGTGCCTTCAGAGCCATAGAGTAAGCCCTGCTCCATGCTGTTTATTAGCCTAGATGTAACCAATGAATCATCCCTCACAGTAGTGGAAGAAGCTTCTCATCCTCATAGTTAACGCTTTTTTAAAGCTGAAATAGCACGAAAGCAGAAATCCATTTTGACCACACACACAGAAGTTCAGTGACTCAAGGGGGTAGATGAGCAACTTTAGTCAAATCATAGATAATTTTCAGATTATAATGATGATGGCAATGATGATTACTGTAGTTGTTGTCAGAAAACTAATGGAAATTTCCTATATCACCTTTACTTTCCAGATGGTAATTATCTAGAGTCTACCAATGGATTAAAACAACATTGTTCGTTTCAAAGTATTCAGTTTTCTTATGATTAAAGGTACTTTAAGAGTAACTAGGTTTATCAAAGGTTAAAGTCCACTTTAAAGTCCCGTTTGAGCCTAGAATGCTAAAGAACAAACTCATGGCCACACAAACATGTGAAGCAAAGTGCAAGCTCCAATACAGGTGCCCCAACTCAGAGGTTTACAATTTAGTCAAGGGCTTATCATTTTTATTGTCAACAGATCATATTTCTAATCCTGATTCATGTAATATTAGCCCGAATATTATTGAATTCTTTACCATTAACTCTTGCTCCTAATTAGATGCAGCTACGTGGAGCAGCAATTCCCCAAGAGGATTTATGAACTTGAGATGTAATTAAACCTTTTTCATTTCTATTTTGCTCTAATGTATGATACAAAGATCAGTACACAGAAAAAAAAATCAGTTGGAGAAAAAAATAAAACGGAAATCTCAACTGCTGAGCCACAGGGGAAGCAGCTGAAAGGCAGGAGGTACAAATTAATTAATAGAAAGATAAATTTTCACCTGAGGATAAAACACTGGGGGCGCTGCTCCTGGAATAGCATGTGGTAAGCTCTTTCAGCACAGGAAAATATATGTGGAGGAAGTGAGGAACACAATTTTCCAGAGTTACTTAAATAAAGCTGGGTGACCTGAAAAATTGTAGAAAATAAATCAATAAATTTAAAACTAATTATGTTTCACCCCCTTAATTTGATCCTTTGTAAAGCTCTATAAGCATTAACAGAATTTCTACATGTATGTAAGTGATACTGTTACAGCAAATATGAAGATTTTAATTAACGAAAATAAAGCTGTAGCACAGACGGTGTAATTAAGATGCAAAATTAAACATAACTAGAGGACTTAACACTACTGGTTTGTGCATTAAGTAAAACAAGACCTAGTAAGTTAGTTTTTCGTAACTTGCATTTATAATTTTTCAATGTCTTCACTTGAAAATCTTACAAAATTAAATATGAACATCCCATGAAGAGTTAGAATTGAAATCAAAGGCATAAGTTATAAACTAATTAATTTCTTAGAGCAGTTTCCCGCAAATACTCTCTTTGCAATCTAGAATAACTCCTGATACACATAGCTAGCAATATGTGCTACCCTTAAGGCCTGAGTAGAACCAATTATCTGCTACAGAAAACACTTCTTTTCTAACACGAACTTCAGGACTGTATTTGTCCTAATGGGGCACATGCAAATTCTGTAACAAAGCACCACGACCATAGCGCAAACACTTGTACAAACAGTTACTAATGCTACTACAATGGGTACTGTATTTGCACAGTGTATTTACATGTAAAAATGCAATAATATAATCATCTAGCAGGTGCATTGAATTTCATAAGAAGCAATGTATATCAGTGTCTATTAAGGCAGAATTCTATATGTCATCTCACAGTGAATAATTGCTTATAAAATATTTATATTAGTAGTATTCTATGGGAACTAAGTGTGGGAGGTCCGTGTAGGATAACGAAATTATATTCGATGAGAAGCTATTAACAGTATTTTTAAAAAGAGAATGAAACATAAAATGTATATTGAAAATATACATGATAATCTTTTCATTGCTTCATTGTGGTTTTAAAAATAGTATCATGCCCAATACGTTTGAATTCTTTTTCTTTTTGACAGCCAGTAAACTACATACCTGAAACAAAAATGCCAACTAATGAGCCACATCACATAGCATGTCAGCATCTCCTGAGGAATTGACATCACCACTTTTTATTACTTTAATATACAGCCCATCTAACCTTTAGAGACTTTAATCAAATATCAGTTAAGCTGCCACAGTGTGTTTGAGCATTTCAAAAACAAAGTGATTTTTCAACTATGACTTTTTTATCATCTGGGAAATACCTCAGTAATGCACAATAGTGTGCAAACTATAACGATGAAGTAAAAGCAATTTTTATCCAAGGAGACACAAACAATTACAGGGCAAAAAGCATCTCATGCTAAACTTAATGAAATAGACCTATCACAAAGAAGTCAAGAAAAGATGTGGCAAACACTGAGGAAACATTTTAACATGTAAGCCTACCACTTGAACTCTTTTTCTTTACGGTGCTCTTGTGGTGCACAAAATCATTTATCTAATGTAAAATGCACAGTGACAGCAAAAAAAAAAACAACCATCATCTAAAATCTTGGAGGTGATGGATAATTTCTATTTCTAGAAACAAATTCAGACACCCAACTTGGAATCTGCTGCTCCTGCCATGAATGTCACAGCATTTCTTTCTCTCAAATTTACTACTGGTGTACACAAAGCCACATAATGTAGCAAACAGCCACAGATTACAATTTTCTTACCAAATTTTTAGCCCTTTATAATTCTTATAAGTTAAATGAACATATTTGAACATTTCCTATCAGGAAGCTCGATCTCTGTGATCACAGTGCATCAATGAGAAAATAAGAGGGGAGAATAACTTATACTAACACTGTATCTCTAAAACGTCTGGGTGAAAATGAAGGAGAGATGAAAACATTTGAATTTATCTTATTCCCACTGATCTACAAAGTACACTTAAATTAGGATCAGCATCTATGTAGTGAAATTATAAGCCAGTCTGTCTCATAAGTGAAAGATTGGAGAGATAAGACAGAAACATCTGAAGCACTTCTTAAGTGGCCTTGGGTATGTGACAGTTCACACATGGACTCCAGTCCCGCCTGTGCCCAGCAAAAGCCACCTCTCCATGACTGACCCAGTGCAGGGCTAAGCTCATGCTGAGAACTTTGCATTCATTGCTGTGAAGTGTCCAAATTGAGAGGCCTGATGTGGAGCACAGACAGACATTTTGAGCCTTTGTGTGCCATTCAAGGTTGCTAACTCCATAATCACGTTTTGGGCAAGGTGGGTACGAACTAAAACAATCACTGTACAAAGTATGCACCTGCTTTTGAAAGTCTGACTGTGGCAGAAACCATCAAGGTCACCAGGAACCATTTTTAGACAATCAAAAGTGCTTCTGCTCAAAGCATTATCAAGATAGCTGTTTTACAATTAAGACACAGCAAAAATACTGGGTTTTGGAAGAATTTTTTTTTTTTTGCTGAAATACTAAAAATAAGATGCTTCCAACATAAAAAGGGCATATATGCTAATTAATTTTAGTGGTTTGGTCTGCAAAATGGACTATATGAATCCTGAAAAAATATCCACAATCCTTTAGAAAGAGAATGCTTACCATGGTAGAATAAATAGGAAGTTCTTTAAATGGGTTAACAAGCAGCAGTATATCACCAATGTAGGTCTGAAAAAAGAAGACATAATTGCTTTATTAAATAATAAATTGAATGTTTAAGGAGGCTAATGGTTTTCTTCCAAAGAGAACTCCTGGTAAAGTTGCTTAAATCTAGTTATCAACATGATAAACGTAAGTCATGAATTCAGAGCTTGTAACTTCATAATGTGAACTTGAGAATTAAATTTACAATTCATACAGAATTAATTACTCTTTTTGGAATAAAACAGTTCTTCATAAGGAAAAAATATGCATAGGAAAACTGCACTGCATATATTATTGGTAGATTATTTGAAAGTTAATTTGTAATTTACCGTTTGTTAAACTACAAAGATGTGACATGCCTACCATATAAACAAGTTCCTCAAGTGGTTTTGGTTTTGTTTTAATATGGGATAGATGACATAATTTAGAAATGCTACATTGGTTATCCAGAACTCACACATTAAAAAAAAATATGCTGCTTGTGGGATAAGCTAGAGTGATTGATACATATATGTTTATGTATGTGTACATGAACATATGGACATGCATCTAGAAAAGCTAAACTGACTATATTAAAAAGAGTAAACCATCTAATGATGATAAAGTTTGCAAGATTTTTCTCTTTCATAGTTGGGGGTAGTGGTGGATAAAAGGGTGGACATGAGCCAGCAATGTGCATTTGCAGCCTGGAAAGCCAGTCATATTCTGGACTACATCAAAAACAGTGTGGGCAGCAGGTCAAGGGAGGGGATTCTGCCCCTCTACTCTTTCCTTGTGAGAGCCCACCCGGAGCACTGCATCCAGCTCTGGAGCCCCCAGCATAAGAAAGACATGGACCTGTTGGACCAGGACGAGAGAAGGGTCACAAAGAGGATCAGAGGGCTGGAGCACCTCTCCTATGAACACAGGCTGAGAGAGTCGGGATTGTTTAGCTTGGAGAAGGCTCCAGGGAAACCTTCCAGTGCCTAAAGTGGGCCTACAGGAAAGATGGAGAAGAACCCTTTCTTAGGGATTGTAGTGCCAGAATGAGGGGTAATGGTTTTAAATGGAACGGGAAGAGATTTAGATCAGATTCTTTACTGTTAGGGTGGTGAGGTATTGGAACAGGTTGCCCAGAAGTGTGGTGGATGCCCTATCCCTGGAGGTGTTCAAGGCCAGTTTGGATGTGGCTCTGAGTTCAACTTGGCCTAGGGAGAAGGTGTTCCTGGCCATGGGAGGAGGGCTGGAACTAGATGATCTTAAGGTTGCAGTCATGCTCTCTATAAATCAAAATGAAGTATTTTGATTTGGGGAGGCAGAAAAATATTGCCTTTCATAATAAAAACACTGGTTTTCTTCTAAAATGCAGTAATTTATTTCCTCTCTCTCAACCACCCTGACTACACTGTTGGATTTTTCCGCAGAATGAAACTTTATTAAGCTCCACAAAACATGAAGCAGGAAGCTTCAAGGATCTTTTGGTGGCTTGAGAAGGAAGATTACATATTGTGGTGGTGCAGCACTCCTCCCAGGCTCCACTGTGATCCGAAAGACCTTAGAACACTCATTCATGACAAATGTGTTCATCAATGTGTTTCCTCTGTGTAATACACACACATAAATTGTATCCAAACCTGTCTGAAGTGATATTCCATTTTTTATTTCTCCTTCTCCTACATAAACTCGTGAAGTAGCAGCACTTACACACACACATGCTCCAACCCATTTAAAACTAGTCATGGGTTTGGGGCAGTAGTTATGATAGTAACCCTATTTTTTCTATTTCAAGTTTGCTCTTTTTTGAAAGCTTACTGTTGATAGGTGAATAGCAACTCACATATATCTGATTATTATTGAAACGCTTCTGAATCTCATAAAGCAGGCTGCTGTCTGTTAGCTCACTCAGGGAAGCCAGGTCATCATTTGGAGCTGGAGGCATTAGCTTGATCTAGAAAACACAAATTAGAGAAATAAAGTAATTTTGCAGCTCATCATTCTGTACCATAATGTTCTAACCTAGACTATAAACCTAGATTACATGATTTATGGAAGAAAAATGCATTAGGAAACTGAAAAGTTGTCACTCCCAGGCAATTCCACATCAGTCATCCTAATCAAGAAAAGAATGTCAAAATTATAATCAATGTTAAGGTGTATAACTGCATGAGTCGGATGGGCTCTTAAGAACACAGACCCTTACAAGAGTGCCATTTGCAATTCTTAAACCCATAAAGATTCCCAGCTCAAATGCCATTCTCCTGCTCTCTTCATTAAATGTTTATGGCCGATGAAATTAAGACTATTAGTGCACTGGTAAACCATTTATTGCCTATTTAAGAAAACTCTTACTACTCTTCATCATATGGGATTTGAAGTTCTATGGCAATTTTTCCTTAAGATTAGAAGTAAGTTAGTAAGAAACTGGAATCATTTTGACAAGGAAACCAGAAGACAATCAGAAGAGGCCATTTTAGCCAAAAACAGTGAGTGAAATTAATTTAACATTTTTGAGATTTAAGATTAATAATATAAACTCTGCAAGGGAAAGTAAAAAAGTAAATGCTAATGAAACTAAAAGGAAAAAGATCCAGAAGACAAAGACAGTATAGGAGAAAGAAGAAAAAAGAATCAGTGATAATAGAAATTTGATTAAAGACAAAATAAACATTGATACATTAAGTACTGTGCTTATAAATTATGATCTACACTTAATATGTAGTTTGATTCCTTTTTTTTGTCAGTTCAAAGAAAAACAATTTTGCATGTCAGCAAAATATCGAGAGATAGAAAGTTCTCATGTGAACAATGGCAGCACTGAACTGTTTGTGCAAAGTTTACTATAACTCAGTGTCTATTTTGAGGGCGGGCAACAAAGATAAAACTTTTTTCTTCTGCTGCTCTGTTTAAAACGAAAGCTCAGGAGAAAAGCAGACACTGCCCTTTCTTGGCAAACACCTTCAGTCTCTGGCAGTGTCAGTAGTCATTGGCAGAAGTAGCAAGCAGACTGGGTGATATTGGAGGAAGCATGGAGCGTGCTTCTGACAAGGAGAAGACTCCAAAGACTATGGATGCCTGTGTTTCACACTGGGGAACTGACCCAAAACTACTGAACTTGAATTGTTTCCATAGTTTTGAGGTCTAGTTCAGCAAACAGGATACTCTGGGTTCACTACCCATGCCCATACACCTACATATACGAGAGGTTTATTCCTCACCCCATTAAAGTGAATGAAGGTTTCTCTGTCATGCAGATGGAATTTCTTGCTTTTTTTTGCTTTTAACCATGGCAGTTGAATGTGTGGCTGACTAGAAGAGAATTCCACTTGGCAAAAAAAAAAAGAAAAAAGAAAAAAAATTGCATTTTGATATCCATCTTTGATGATGTACATGGGAATAGAAAAATTGAACAAAAGAATTTCAAGAGCATTTTTAACTGTCTTGTAGAGGAAGAGCAGATGAAAGACAGAAGCCTTTGGCCTCCTTTCCATAATGGTGTGCTCACCTGGCTTGCAGGAACAAAACAGACATCATCAGTCTTCACTGCACTCCCTTGTGTACTATCAAAACTCAGAACATCTGTGCCAAAGAATGAGCTTGTCTTCATCTGTCTCAGTGAAGATTAAATCTCTGCTTTATATTTTTAAATAAAACAGGGGTTTGCGTACATGTACGGCCCTGGGATTTTCCATATTTTCAGAACTTTTTAGCACACTTCCTTATACATTCTTGGTTCATGTCAGCCAGCTCTCATGCAGACGAAACCTGGAAATCATTCAGGTCATATATCAATGGTCATTTCCAGTAGGCCATCTGGGCATGGCCCCATCTCTGGAGGGATAGAAGAGTTTTGCCTTATGGATGTGTACCAACCCATCCCACATAGCACTAGGCTAGCAAACAGGTCCTGGCATTTTTTGATTTCATAATCTAAATATGGCCAAAGATGCTCATTCTGTGGATAGGCAGTTATAAAGGGCTCAGTTAAACTCCGAGTAGGGAAATCAAAATCATTTCTCATCAACCTTTTTTCTACAAAGTTTATGAGTTGATGTTTCAGCATTTTCTAGCAGGCTCTTTGCCTCTAGAGGTTTTTGAGATTTTTGTAATGCTAGTAATGAAGATTCCTATTTACTCATTTAAATTGCGTACACTTTACAACATCCACAATCTGTTTATATAAAAATATTTAATTATTTTAATTTTTTTTCTTACATACTTGTGTCACTGAAATATGTATGCATTACAGCTCTTACATGTTATGGTATGCACAGCTGTCCCTCGTGTATATCGGAAGTGATACTAGAACAACCAAAAGGGCATCAGGGGATACTCTATCACAAAGTTCATACATTCAACAATGTGTAAACAATTATGAGACGAAAAAAATAAAAAAGACCCAATTAAGATAAAGAAACTATTTAATATATATTTGTCTGTAGCATGAAGCACATAATCCAATTCCAGGCCATTAATTTCAACCTGCTATCAGAAAAATACCCTTCCCAGCTGAAGGGAAGAGAAATGTCAGCTAAGATAAAACTCTGGAAATTAGACATAATGCTTGCTTTCTTTGTTTGGAGAACAGATCTTGGCATTACAGATGATCAAAGAACACCTTTTATGAAGGAAAAAGCAAAAGCTTATACAAGTCAAGAGAGGCACAAAAAGCTTTATTGATGTAGTCATTTGATCCTCATCTCATATGCTTCACGTAATAAAAAACTTATTTCATGACAAATATTTCCTTAAGGCTCTTTTCAGAGTTTTTGCAATTAAAAAAACCTGAAGCTACACATAAATTTAAACTGTTAGTTCTCTCAAAGCCAAAAAAGTTATGAGATTTTCTATTAAAAATGCATGTTTTGACTGTACTGGGATGAAATTTTTCTTTCTGATCCCCCAAAAAAGGTCTAATCTGCATGCCATATTGCCTAAGAACGTATGGTATTTCTGGCACAAGGCATAAAAAAAAATCATGCTGGTATATTTCAACAATATATGAACGTAAACCCCAAGTAATGACTCCCCATAACCTATTGAGAAATTAAACAGAACATGATTACTTTAAGTGTAGTTTGGAATGCAACTGGTAAGAATAAGACGGAGAAACTCATTAGAGTAAGTATAGCCAAAAGGCAGAAAAGGTTGTTCAAAGTTTTCCTTTGGTACCAGCACTAAATAAAAACTTTACCTCCCAAGCTGTGAAATTCAAACAAACAAAAAAGTGCTACCTGGAAATATCATCTCTGAAAAAAAAGATCTAAATATTTTGAACAAAATAAAGATATGACATACATATACATCCAGTTCATAATGCATGGTTAGTAGTTTAGAACACAATCCCTGTATTTCCCTGTATTTCACTTCAAGAAAGAAAAAAAATCACACATTTTCATTTGACAAAATCTAGCTATTCTTTACTTTACTAAAATGTAACTATTTCCTGAAGTGATTCAACTAGTTTAGTCTTTTTTTTGTAAGACCTAAAGCTCATTAAGCCCTTGCCAACAGAAAAGTTCCATTAATCTATTAATTTTTTTTTAATGCAACCAGTCATTTTAAAACCCACTGAAACAGCATTATTTCTAACCTATGCCCTGTTAGTGATGATTTTTCAGATAGGACTCTTCCTGCTTATTCTTTTCCAAGGGAGCATCACTCCTAATTCAGCAACTACAGATATTGGGCAAGATTTGTAGTTTTACTGCTTCTAAAAAAACCACAAGTTAGACATTCCTTCTATGTTATTTAGAACAGAATTTCACAGACTGTTTCCTTCAGAAATTTCTCAACTAAAGGAGCTAAGAGATTGACCTTTAAGTCTGCTGTGCTGTCTTTGAACCTAACTATTGTGGGAAGTTCCTCTGGAGTATGGTGAAACAGCAGAAGGATCACTTTTGAAAACCTGCCCTGGGACCCTGAAAGAGACTCTAGGTCATGGTGGAGAAGAAAACTACCAGCATGAAGACTTCTGTTCATTTTCACATGGAAGATTAGCTGTTTTTATTCCAATCCATTTCTGTGTTTTACTGCATAAACTATAAAGCAAAAGTTTAGCTTAGGGATAATGAAAACAAGAATAATTTTAGCTAGGTTTGTATTAAAATAGAACCAAGCAGAAAGAAGTATCTATGTTCTTGTTCACACTTCTATTGAACATCTAAAAGCAAGTGATAGTCTCTGTGAAACCCTAAACTAAACACCTCCCTCTCTTTTTCTTTCAATTATACGAGGGTTCCTTCTGAAACAGTTGCAAGCATTACTTCTCTGTGCATACCATAACAAGCTGTGCTTGTCCCTTGGATTGACTGTTTTTACCACATCACATCCATCAGCAACACCAGAAATTGTAAGACATGAAACAAGATGTAAGACAAGTGCAAAATATTTTATGGTATCTTCTGACTGAATAGGGAACTGAGTGCTCTATAGGATCCTGAAGTTGAGGACTTTGAGAGATTGACTTGTATTACTTACATATGAACCCACCGATTGATCTCATATGATCAAGCCATTCCTCTGAAATACAAATAAAAAGCAGTGGAGCATGCATTCTTCTGCCAAGACAGCTATTCAGGTGGGGTTTTTTTAACTGAATGTGGCTTAAAAGAAATCAGTATCTTGCTACTTTGTAATGCTTCAAATTCACAGTAAAGTATTTTAAATGGAAATACTCCCCTCCTCGACTCCCACCTCCTCTATTCTAAACCAGTTTTTTTTTAAGTGACTGAATATTTCTCGATTATGTGTTTCCTAAATGCATGTAACAGAAGATAAAACCCCTTGTAGAACAAAAAACACAAACAAAAACTCAAACTCCAAACAAAACAACCAACCAACCAAAACAGTCAAACAAAACCACAAAGAAACCAAAACAAAAGAACAACAACAACAAAAAAACCCACACCACATGCCCTCAAAAAACCTCCAAACTTCAAGTAATAAGTGTTCAAACTTGGGACGTGTTAGATTTACAAGCAACAGATAATTGCCTCCTTTTGCATTCATCCTATCCACTGATCCTGGGAGAAAACTGTAAAGGGTATCCAAATAATCAGTGCCTGTAACCTAATGCATTACTACAAGAAAGGGAGTTAACACTGCAGCTGTAAATTTGGCAATTCCTAGTTTTAAATTACAGCCACTTACTTTGCAACTTGATATTACTTAGACATTCTTTTTTCTTTTTACAGTCTCCCAGGTTGTGTTCCTCTCTTTTGTAAACCGAAGCTGGAGACAAGGGCACACTCCGGGCAGCACGAACAGTTGTCCCTCCCCTTTTGTGAACCATGAATAGAGTTTGAGGAGCTCTGAGCCCTCTGACTGCCACAGCCCCTGACCTGCCACCAGTAGCTGGCAGGAAGCAGCTGTTCAATTTGCAGAGGGAACACTGCAGGGCCACGCTGATTGCAGGGAGCAATCAAGGTGACAAGGCTCCACAGTGCAAATGATATTGCAGTGTGGTCAGGTTAAAACACACTACAGTCTTCAGGTTCATTAACTTTACAATTTCCAGACCTAAACACTAACAAAAATGTCAAGAAACGGCATGCCATTACCTGTTCGAGTTTGGTTGTGGTGTTCACAGTGACATTTTCAGATGCACTGTCTTGAGATTGCTGCTTACATAAGGCTTTAGCTGCATCTTTAAACATGGTGTCCTTCTCCAGCAAACTGTCTTGCTTGGCAATCGGTAAAGCCAGGGGATTGCTACAAAGAGAATCAATAAAGCAATTAGACTCCTACTGAAGATGTCAGACAAACAAATGTAGGTGGCACAAGCACAGAACTGAGATACAACTCAGGGATAAGACAGGAGTTCCAGGTCCAAGTACAAAGAAGAAATTGATGAGAAATAAACTGTTCATAGAGTTTGGTCTGCTCCCAAAGACAGAGCAACAAACACTTGGATTTAAGATTCACCTTTATGCATTTCTTTTCAGAAACAGAATTGACCAAGCCAAAGACAGTACATATGAGCCTGCTTTTGACAGCACTAGGCTGGCAAATCAATAGCCAATTTTGAAATTGAATTAAAAAAGCACAGTGTTAACCTACACAATACTATTTTGAAAAATAGTATATTTTAACATAAAGTGATACAGATATTGCCATTGCAATGATAAAATTATTTTATTTAATATCTAATAAAATTAAATTTCATTTATTTTTAGGTTACTTTTAATCAGGCAATATTCATGATATATTTTATGAGCAGAAGCTGCTCTGAATTTGTGCTAAGGTTAAAAAAACCCCAAAAAACAAACAAGCCAATAGCAGACTCCTGAAATTACTGCAACAATATACAATACTCTTCAACTGCATAGTCAAACTTATTCCTACACAGATGGAGTTGATTTCCCTACTGCCAGCTCAGACAATACAACACTTCTGAAAAACAACAATGCCAAAATCTTGGATGATTTTGGCAGTGTTGTACATCCAGAGGAATTAGCAAGGAACCCGCCCCAGGAGCTGAGAACACAAACATCTTAAAAAATAACTGTCTGGATTCTGACAGTGCAAATGAGACAGTCTCATGGAGTGTACATCAGCTCCTTGCCAAAATGTGTACATTATTTCTGTGAAGGAAATGTGAACTTAATACGGGACTGTGGGAATAGTGCGTTCCACTATGGAATAAAGCCCAAACTTAGTTAAAATAAACCTCATATTTACTCTAAGTTATTTGAGTTTAATCACTGATTATAAAAAAGCTAAGATTATACACATGGTAAACTTAATTGAAATTAAGGAGGACTCATAGATAATACTGATAGCAATTCAGGACAAGAACTGCTGTTGTAAACAGAATTGAAACACACATATACATTTTAGAAACAAAGAAAAAAAACCCTTCTAAGCAGAATTCATTGGAAAACAAGTTCAAAGCAATTTCCCACTGAATAAAATACAGAAACAAAACTTTTTGCTTGGTGAAACTATCAGTCTGCAAACATTGAAAGAATAAGTATAAATATTTTATAATGAAATATACACAGTTTTTCTTCTCAAAATGTTTTGCCTCAGACATTTAAATTTAATCTGTCTAGAAGAACATTAGTGAAAATAAACATTTTTATTTACTGCTTTGACTGACCTAAGATAATTTCATCATAAATTTGTTTATCAAATGACACATGGACAAAAGATCCAAACCCTCTCTCTTGATTGCAGAACAGGAAAGCCATTATCCAACTATTTTGTGAACTTGGAGATTAGAATAAGACATATCAGTAATAGATTGTAGAAGAAATTAAATAGCTGTGACACACATAAGCAGAAAAGACTGATACTAATTCACATTTTACCCAGACACAGAATTGAACAAAGAATAATATGAAGTTTCTTTCTGATTAGACTTTTTACTACTGTCCAAAGCCACTCAAATCTCTTTAATCACAAAGAGAAGAAAGATTTGACGAAAAGCATAAGCCAAAATAATTCAAGGATTAAAAAGCGAAGCACTGCACTTATAACTGTTTTAATATTTATGTGATTTTTTTTAAAATTATGAAGATTCAGGAATTTTTTTTTTCTGTGAAGTTCAACCTCACCTATTTAATCTTTTATGTTAACTATGCAACACACATTAAAATTCATCTGTAAACTCCTTGCAACCAAATAAATCTTCCAGGTGTCACAAAAGAGAAGTAGGGTGCAACTCACAGCAAAGTGTGGGGCAAAAAAAGGTGCCTAGTCCTTCCACAGATGCATTTTGAACTTCAGAGGACAATAATAACAATAACTTAAGAGGTGTGTTTCATGTCTTTATGTACAGGAGAATAGGCTATAAATTATGTGCATTTATAAGATATTAATAGGGCTTTATGTGATGGGAACACTGGCATGTAATTCATATTACAACGAAAATGTGAACGATTCTGTGAAAGAAAAAACTAAAATTACTCCAACAGTTTGTTATGTCTCAGGTTCAAGAAGACACTATGAAAAATAAACTGAAATAAAATGTTTGGAGAAAAGAGTGACTTTTCAGAAAAATATTTCTATTAACATTCATATATATTTCTATTAGTCACAAGATTAAGTCAAGAAATGCCTTTGAAAGCAGAACTACAGGACAATGCAAGGGAAGATTTTATGTTAATCTAGGCAAGGAGATTATCATAAATTGTTTTCTTTTATAAAAATTAATGGATAATTAATAGATAATTAACCACAAAGGGAGACATAAGCCAAAATAATGTTGCACAGTAGACGGAAAGAAGTGTTATCTAGGGTAATCTTATTTGAACACGGTAGGACTTGCTACTGACTGGTCTATCGGACTGGAAAAAAATCTTGAAGAAATAGAAATTTTAATTTTTAGGCAAAGAAACCATCATATATGCAATTAATTTGAAGTTTCATGTATTTTTACTGAGGTTTTTTTAGATAAACTGAGATGGTTTTCTACAGACTGTCATCCTCTTGATCCCTTGAAGTTCACAAATATAGAGATTTTCATGCAGCTTTTAGCATTTAGTAACTTTAGAACTTTAAACTAAATTCTTGCTTTTGCACCAAATTCCAAAATGTTGCTTATGTTTCTTGTCAAGGATTTCAGTAGATAGAGATTTTTTAGCAAGCTAAGATACATCTAACCTGAAGACAGTGTACTAGAACAAGATATATCCAGAACACATCTTGATAAAACTTTAGTCAAAGTTATTCAGAAGGCCTGCAATCCTTGAATTTGTTCCAAGCAGGACAGAAGACCTGAGGAAGATGAAGAATGGGAGGAAAGGATGATTGTGGGAGACCACCCACCGAACTTGGGTAGGCGGGCCTAAGGGCTGCCCTGAGGGAGGTCCTGGGGATGGATAATTTTTGGGATGGGTGTATTCTATTACATACGATAATCAGCTAGTACTGTAAAATTGTAAAAGCTATCCTTTGTGTGTGCTAATGTATTTTTTGCACCTTAAAGTGCTTTAATTAAAGACCTGCTCTCTACCTTAACTATATTAAAATTGTCCAGAGAATTTTTCTTTGATTTTAGGCAACACTCTAGCATGTCCATTATTTAACATTATTTAAAAAAAAAAAAAAAGGAAATCATACAAAAAGCTAAGAGCTGACAATCAAATAACTGGAAGTTTTATCATCAATATGGGTAGCACTAGGGCAGCTTTTAACTTGATAGAGAGAATTATATAGAAGCAAACTCTGCAATAATATTTTGATGGGTCCCTTGAGCTTATTGCTTTTGTTGGAAAGAAATTCTGTTAGTGGCAGGGAGCAGTGTTAGAGCAAGCAAGGCAGCTCACTGAGTGCCAGCTAGGGCCAAGCCACCACAGTTAACTGCCTAACCCACCCATCTTAAATCAGATAAACAAAAGTACTCAGTAGCTCAGTAAAAGAACAAGAAAAAATATTCCAATACAATTAGTACTTCATGGTAATATTAATTCAGTTGTATTAACCCAATGCTTGGCTAAAGGAAACCAGGTTTAGTTAGCACTATGCAAATATATCTACTGCTAAACTTTATTTCCTTTACCTGAGTAAAGACACTGACTTTCAATTCATCTCTTCATAGCGTTGTTCCGGAAATCAATGCTGTAATTTAATCTTGAACCAGCAAAATTAGGTTTGCTGACAGAGCTTATGCTATTTATAATTGTTTGTTCGTAATTTTTGAGTCTGCTTTTGAGTACTGTTTTCCTCTGAGAGATGAGCACAAAGAAATATGGCCACAATATAGACTTAACAGGAGCTCTTGTAAAACTTACCACCTCACATTAAACATAATTCATTATATCAAGACAGTTGATGAAGAATGGATACAGTAAAGAATAAAGCAATGGTACATATGGACTTACACTGTGCACTCCTCTTCAGCATTAAAAACCATTTCAAGCAGCACACATCTAAATACAAACCTGTAACTTCCTGGACCAGTATAATTTCATCTGTAATCATATATATTATTTTCAAGACTTATCCCTGCTTCTCTCACAGGCAATGGTAGTTTTACTACGGTATTCCCACCTACTTTAATAAAAGAATGTTAAGAGTCTAATAATTCTGCTAAGGCAATCCCAGATAACTTTTACTGCCAATTATAATAATGTATTTTATTATTCATAGTTTATAGAACTAAGATTGACAAAAAATGATATGATTCAGCAGATTCCCATCAAATCTCAGAGAATCACGGACTCATAGAATGGTTGGTGTTGGAAGGAACCTCCTAGAGGGCATCTGGTCCAATTGTCCTGCTCAAGTAGGGATATGTAGAGCCAGTTGCCCAGGACCATGTCTGGATGGGTTTTGAATATCTTCAAGGACACACAGCTAAGATTCACAGATTGACAGATACAGTTCAAATGACAACCTGGCTTCATTGACTTGCTCTGTAACAAGAGAAGCACTTACAGTTTATTGGAAACTGTGGGCAAATCATGGATGATCTCTTCATATGGCTCTTCTTGAGATAAAGTAGAAACAGCTAAAGGGTCTTTCATTTTTTCCTCCCAAACAATTTCAGCCTTCATAAGCATCTCCTCAATAAAATCAGAAGCTGCAACATCTAAGATATTGGAATACCAAAATATCAGAAGAAGAAAATCATGCAGTAAAGCTCCTTTGAATTCATATCTCTAGATCAGATTAAGATTAAACATGAAAATAATTGCTCAGATATTGGTCATAAAATAATACTTGAAATTACTGGGAAAACAAAGGCAAAGTACACTCAGTACAGAATTAAGTTGTCATCTGCAAAACCACAAAACCATTCTCACTGTGCAGTGAACCAAAGTATTCAATAATTCATAGGATTTCAGGAAAAACAACACAACCATTTTCAACACAGTACTTCAATGAAAACATGCACTTAAATCCTTTTCAAATGTTTTGCATTTCTACAAACTAGATTTATATGTACATACAGAAGTGCTGGAATCAGTTTTGTCTGCAGATCAGAAATACAGTTAGCTCAACTGTGTTATACATACTAAATGTGGCTAGCTAACTGTATTGTTACGTGATCTGAGTTTGGCCCATACCCTTTTATACAAATACAAACTGGCATGTATCTAACCACAAACAACTTTTCTGAGGTTAAGTGTCATGAAGTTCCCTTTGAATGTATTTGTAGGTGGCACAGTATTTGAAGCACAGCATATTTTGCTTTATTATGAAAAGGAAGATATACTTCATAATCTGACAGAAAGATTCTATTTTCTACATTACTGGGTTCCATCTCCATTTTATCCTAGGCATAGAAGATTGAAGAACCGTGTGTTTCTTCTTTTCCACACTGCTAGCTAGAGCTACTGACATTAGCTCTGCTTTGATCTCTGTGTTAGACCAGTTGATCTGAAGTTCCCCAACCTAATACAGTCTATAATTCTATTCCCTTCAAATCCAGTCCTTCAGCTCCCTGTCGCTATCTGGTCTAAGAAGGTGCCTTCTGAGGTAAACAATGGCTACTACACTTCAAAACTGGATGTTGAATTTGTTTTCAGACAACAGCTACAGAAATTCCAGTTTACGAGGGTATGTACTCTGATCAGTTGAGACCGAAAGGAACTCAGTGAGAAGTCACCTAGAATGTTTAAATGCAGCTACCACCAAGGCACTGACCTCTCAAGCAACGAACAGCTAAAAATTAACAGGGAATGCAACACGTGGAAGAACACACTGTCATTTGATATGATATCCAGCAGTTCGCAGCAATAGATGTAAAAACATATACATACGTGTATGTGTATATAACTACACACTAAATAAAGTATAACTGAGAAAGCAGGAAGGAAAGAAAACAGTGTCACAGTAACTAATCCATACATAATGTACATGGATTTTCACCTACCTGAAGGCTTTTCATTGTTGCAGTTAAGAAGATTGGGATTTGCCTGGTGCATCAAAAGCAGCTTCACAAGATTGGTCTAAAATGGGCAAAACCAGAGGTGTTTGAAATGGCAGAAGTAGGACAGGTACAGTGTGCCTGTCATTCAGTTTACTCCTTCCTTCCTGCACTAGCTGAAATGGTATGAAAAACCATAGGCAGTACCTCCAACCCCCCACCTTCTGCAGCTACTAAACACATTTCTACAAATTACGAGAGGCAGAATAAATTACAGTTCTCGTATGATTTCAGTGTACCCTCAGCATAAGTCCACCTCCAAATTCTCTCTGTACCTTTACAAGTGTAAACAAATTCATAAAGGAAAAAACCTAACCCTCCATCACGAGTTTTTACTTTGATCACAAATATTTCTTTATGCCTAATTCAACAACTATGTGCCATCACTGCCCAAGGGGTCTGACTCACAGCCATCATCATGGGAGTAAATCTGCTCTCTGTCAGTAGTAAAAATTGGCATATTTATCGTGTGTTTACCAAAACCACTTAATCTATTAGTAACGGTCACAATTACAGCACAGTAGGGTAGTGTAGAGTACCATAAGATGAAAAAGTCTAAAACATATTTGTCTATTCCTGCAAGAGTGCTGCAAGGAACTGTTTTTTTATGAGCTCTCCTATTGCTGCACCAAAGACTCTAGAGATATTTCCCCATCAGAGCTTGTAGTAATGCCTAGCCTGATAAACTGTTCGGTCATAAAGGAGCACAAAGCTGCATAAGGAGCAAAAAATACTTTTATAATGTGAATATAGAGCTCAACTAAATGAGAGAACTATTTGCATATTTGGATATATGCTAAAGCAAATAGAATGTGTAATATAAATGTAACCAAGAAGGCAGGCCAGGATGAGCACAGGGGAAAATAAGCTGTGCAGGAAAAAAAGGATTCTTCAGAGCAAAACAGACCTACAGATAAACAAGACCTGAATTGCAAGGCAGCCAAGGGAAAGGACAGTAATTTGGCAAACAAAGAAACAAACAAGAAACAATAAATAAATAAACAAATAAAGAAACAAATAAATAAATAAAGGCTAAACAGGAAAGAAATTATTAAAATAATAATAATAATAATAAAAATCAATATGGATTCAGTACACAGGAGGCAATTTTTTACAAATGGCCATGATAATGAGGAATCCATTAAATGCACAGAAAATCCCAAGCTTCTAATCACAGAAAAACAGGAAAATATTGTTGCAAATTTCTATAAAATTAAAAAGATCTTGCTCTCCTCAGCTTTCTAATATTGGCTTTTCTTTCTGGCCATAACAGCAGAAAATTCAGCAAAGTTGAAGAAGTAAGGAAGCCATAATGTTTATTTCCAAATCCAACTAGCCCTGCTTTCAACTGGGAAGTCTCAACACACATGTATCTCTGTCTTTTATTCATTATGAAAAAATGGAACATGCTTAGTTATGGAGCTATTGAATAATCTCTGAAAAGTGATAGTTATATCAAAGGAGAGAGGTTTTAAATGCCCTTTCCTTTTACTAAAACTACACAGCTTTTTGGGTTACCAAAGGTTTGGATTTATGCTACAAGAAATCTCATGTTTCAATATCAATGCTTCCTGCTGCCAATTAAATATTTCCTGCTGGGATTCCTTCATGCACGAAACCGAGACAAAGGTATTAAAGTAATTGAAAACTTCAATACCCTGTTTTTGGATACACAACTGTCTGTATTAAAAGTAACCTCATTCACTAATGTTTTAGAACAAATATTTTAAAATCCAATTGTCACATCTTCAGAACTGTGCCTTAGATTAGAAATATTTAGTAGAATAATTACAGCAAATTACCACTATCCAAAGTTATTTCAATTGCAGTGATACAAAAAATGTAGATATGATTATATTAAGAAATAACATGTCTAATGAAATATTGTAGAACCTATGAATAAAATTAATTTATACATATTCCTATTTTTCCAGTGTAGTCTTTGAAAATTCACATAAATTAAAAAAAAATACATAGACAATGTGATTATTCTGCACAGAAAATGCAACAGTAATGGCAGTTATTTAAAATATCTGTTAAAAAAATATCACTTGTCTTGCATCTTCTCTTATGCCTTTATTTATTCAGTACCTCTTGAGAGGACACCAGGAAACACCTTAGACCTTAATTTTCTCCTTTCAGATCTTACCTGAGTAGCCTCCTTCATGAAATACAAAATCAGTTAACTTTGCTGTATTAATAAAGCATGACTGTCTCTCTGCTTCTGTTACGCCATTCAAATAACAGTATTTCTCTCTCTCTCTGACATCTCCTACTGAATATCTTACCTTTGACTGTTGAGAATGCTGCTGTAAGGAATATTTGTCAGTCTCACCCCTTTAATCCGATAGTCCCACTTTTTAGTTTTCCCTGGCTCCTTCTTTTCTCACCAAGCCAGAAGTTCCTTGTCCTCATTTTCAAAGGTCTTCACAGACCCTCTATGCCTTATGTATTCCCACTCATTCAGCAGTCAAGTTCCAGTTCCCACCACGCATCAGTCTGTGACTTTGGCCAGCAATACATTTTGAAATATTTATTTCTGTGCTTTTCCTAGGCTGCACCTTGCACCAGTAAGGAAGTCTTGAAAATAGTGGTAAAGTTACATTGTAAACATTCATTCAGAACCTGTTGCGACGTGATGCTTGACACATACAGAAACGCCATGCACTGCTACTCCACCAGTCACACAGATTGAAAAATGGCCCAATGGCCTGGCCCAGGGGGTGGTGATGAGTACCAAGCATATTGGGTGGAGGTCAGTAACTAACACTGTATCCCACGGATCAGCACTGGGTCCTGTTTAACATCCCCAGTAACGATATGGATGATGGGGAAAAGTTTTTTTGCACTAAAATGTGAGGCACAGCTGGTATGCGAGAGGGCTGTGCTGCCAACCTGAGGGACCTCGACAGGCTCAATGGGCTGACAAGAACCTAATGAAGCTCAAGAAAGCAAAGTGCAAAGGAACAACGGTAAATGGTATCTTAAACTATATCAGGAGGAGTGTTGCCCATAGGCCAAGGGAGGTGAGGTCACACCTGGAGTACTGTGTCCATTTATGGACTTCTCCATACAAAGAAGACATGGAAAGAGTCCACCAAAAGGCTACTAAGATCATTTAGAGACTGGAACACCTCACATGAGTGTTAGAACTGGAAGAACTGGAATTCTTCAGCCCAGAGAAAAGAAGGTTCAGGGGGATCTTCTCCATGTGGGTAAATATCTGAAGGGAGGGCGCAAAGGCAACAGAGCCAAGCTCTTTTCAGTGGTGTCCAGACAGGGCAAGAGGTAACAGCCACAAACCGAAGACTCCATGTAAACATCATGTAACAGCTTTTCACTGTGATGGTGACTGAGCACTGGCACAGGTTACCCAGACAGGTGTTGAGCATTTTTTTAAACATAATGAAACACAGAGTAGAATACTGAAAATAAAAAGCTATAAGGGAAACAACACAGCACTTCAGATGCAGCACCACTAGAGCTAAGTAGTAGGGCGGGATCACTTCTCTCCATCTGCTGGCAATGCTCTTCCTAATGCACCCTAGGATACCACTGGCCTTCTTAGCCACAAGGGCACACTGATGGCTCATGGACAGCTTGTTGTCCAATAGGTCCTCCTCTGCAGAGCTGCTTTCCAACAAGTGTCTCCTAGTCTGTGCTAGTGCAAAGGGTCATTTTTCCCCAGGTGCAGGACCCTGCCTTTGCCTTTGTTGAGTTTCAGACAGTTCTCATCTGCCCATGTCTCCAATCATGTCTCCAACCAGCTTTGTGTCAGCAGTGAACTTGTTGAGGAGGTATCTACCTCTTCATCCAGTTCTGGGCTACTAGGACAAAAGAGATGGGGAGATCCTGGAGTAGGTCCAGCAGAGGGCAGTGGGGATGATTAGGGGACTGGAGCATATCCCTTACAAGGAAAGGCTGAGGAAGTTGGGCCTGTTCAGTCTCAAGAAGTGACGACCGAGAGGGGATCTCATCAATGTCTATAAGTATCTGAAGGGAGGGTGTCAAGAGCATGGAGTCAGGCTCTTCTTGGTGGTGCCAAACAATAGGACATGAGGCAATGAGCAGAAACTGATGGACAGGAAGTTCCACCTGCATGTGAGGAAGAACTTCTTTACTGTGTGGGTGACCGAGCACTGGAACAGATCGTCCAGAGAGGTTGTGGAGTCTCCCTCATGGGAGATATTCAAGAACCATCTGGACACAATCCTGTGCAATGTGCTCTAGGATAACCCTGCTTTAGCAGGGAAGTTGGACCAGATGACCCACTGTGGTCCCTTCCAAACTTACCCAGGCTGTGACACTGTGACAAAAGGCAGGATAAAAAATATTATGGTAATAGGCACATTATAATGCCTTTAAATAAAATTGTCCTCTGCAAAAAAGGGCCTAAGTTTTACCACACATTAAATGTTAGCTATAAGAAAGCTCAATGCTCGGTTTCATAAACCACAAGCTTAGGAGTACCAGTATTGGCCAGCTGACAGACTGCAAGGCCTGTTGCAACAGATAAGTAGCTGTAATGACAGGGTAGGAAATAAGGGACATGAAGGAGTGTTAATAGAATTGTTCTATGTATTTGAGGTTGCAAAAGTAGTTCCAAACTGCTCTCAAGGCATGCTATTTTTACTGCTAGTGAATTAGCTGGAGAGTAGAACCAGTGCCCCTAAAAATTGTTTTCCTCTCTTGTCTGGTCAGATATTTTCCTCTTAGCTATGTACAGCATATACAGGATGCCAGATGTGTGCCAGCACTTGCAAAGGATAAGCTGCTGGTTCTGGCTGAGCTTTGAACTCTTTTTATCCAAGTCCCAGTGCCACAAACCCAGATCATTTATTCTCTTTTCTTTACCATCAGAGAGATACCTGCTGAAGCTGTAAATGCAGAAAGCTGGAGGTTTAATGCAAATGTCCTCATGTGCTATTTTGCACAGCAATGAATATGCATCACCCAATTTGCATGCACCCCCAACAATAAATAATTTCCATCTTTCACTTTTCTTCCTTGTTGACATTCTATTCTCTCTACTTCTCTGCTCCTCTCCATCTGTTTCAACATTGGACATATCCTACCATTCTCAAATGCCCTGGTTGACCATCAACGTTTTGTACCTATCCCCCTCCCCCTTTTTTCAGTCCTCAGGCACTTCTTGACATCCATTCCTCAGGGTTTTTTGACCAAGCCCTCACCACCTTCTTCCCGCACTTTTCTTCTACCTGCTGCCATTTCTCAGGTTCCCACTTCATCTTTGGTGGATGTGGTCCTTAGAATGCTCTCATCCACAGCAAGACAAAGACATACAATAAGAAACTAGTGGACTAGCAATCTTAGATCAAAATCAATACTATTTTTGACTATCAATCTAACTGTGTGCAAACCATAGTGAAATCTCCAACTATTATTTTAATATCTAAGGTGTTTATTCACTAAACACAACAAAACTTCTAGGCAGAACACAAATATCATTGGTTACACCAATATATTCTGCAGTCTTCACCACTGAGTAAGATGACCTATATCTGCGCTCATAAAAACAATTTTATTGCTCATAAAACTAAAATTTATCTCACTAGCTTGAAAAGTGCATGTTTACCTCACTGTGTGATTTTTGTTAGGCAGCTTGCTAGGACTGCAGGCAGTAAATGCTTATGATTTTTCAGTTTTGTTTTTTTTCTTATATTAGACAAAAAATTAGAGCAACCCAAAATGAAGCACTTCCAGTAGCAGAGTATGGGAAAATATTTTACATGTGCTTGTAAGATCCAATGTCTATATGATTTGAAGTCTTTGTATTAGGTAGAAGATTAATTCTATAGGCTGAGAATACTTCTTTTGTTGTCTGTTTGGAAAACCATCAAAACTCAGTCAATTTTCAAACCTTTGAAAAAATCAGCTACTGGATGCTTACAAGGCAGCTTTTCTATTCAAATGGATAAATCAAGGAGCCCACTTTTCCTACTGCAGTCCACTGTAGGCCTACATGTTAGTCTAACCAGTAGCAAGTGCTCTATTTAAATATACACTTAGATGTTTAAAAGATTTTGCAATTAAAAAGAGAAAGCAGAGAAGTAGATTCCAATTTTAATTACTCCTGTTATTACTGTAATTACTAAGCTTCTATGATAGCTGTAGCATCATGCTTCATGCAAGTCATATATTCCATAGATCAAATAAATAAGATCAGAAAAGTCATGGAGCAATAAAACTCCTTAGACTAACACTGGAGACTATTTAACTAATTAAATGGGGTGATAATAAGCACTTCAGTAAGCATCAAGGACATAAAGAAGAAAAGTGTAGGTTAGGGACCTTAAGCTACTGGGGAGTGAAGCAAATTCCAACACAGAGAACTCCCAACATCAGGGAGTAAGGTAATTATTAAGCCATTAGGGTTCCTGTTAATTCAGTTTTTAATATATTTGTTCTCCATTACATAGCACTATGCCTTAAAAGACTGTATTTCCCTTAAAGCCAAAATTTCATATGTGAAGCCCTAAAGAAAAAGAATAGTGTTCAGAGGCTAAATAGTATTTCCCCTGCGATTGCAAATCTGATCCACAGTACTGCTCCAAACACAGAAAATTATGTCTGAAACTCCTTACAGATGTCCCTTCTTGATACAATATAGACTAGAAAGATGTTTTTTTCCTATTTGAGTGTGGAGAAAAGGGGACCATTACCACCTGTGGTCAGCAAACTGGAACAGATTAGAAAAAGCAGGTTGTGGGAATAAGATCAGCAGCCGGGTAGACAGTGGGGGTGGGGGAATACAGGAGAGCATAGATAAAATGCTGGACTTTGGAACTAACAGCATGAAACAAATGAAGCGAAAGGGAAGATGAGAAACGTGGCAAGGAGCCAGGATGCAGGTAGAGACAGACCAAGCAGAAAAGTGAAAGAAGAAAGTGACCTAGTGAGGAAAAAAACACTGAAACTGAACAAGGGAGATTGGGACTGTGAGCAAGTGGGACAGAAGGGCAGGAAGGTTGGCATGAAGTCAAAGTGGAGGAAAATGAAAGCTTGGATGAGAACCAGGCTGAGGAGGAGGGGCAGAAGCTAACTGTGCAAGGAAATTAGGATTGGGATAAAACACATAAGGAAAGGACATGAATAGGACAATAAGGCAATAGAATAAGGACAAGAATGAGGCACACTGGAGGCAATGGGACAAATAGGTTATGTGTGGGAGGAATGAACTGTAAATACTGTGTCTGTTCACGAACAGAGCTTGGAATGGAACCTAAGCTCCTCAAATGTCACCACTACCTTTCTGCAGTCAGCAAGTTTAACCTATGGTCTAAGAGTATGCCTTTTAAACCTCTGGAATAGTTCAAGTAAAGAAGGAAAGCCCAGTGCTGTTTTCAGGTACTAAAGCAAGTGACAAAGGTCACTTAAATGCTTTTCTACAGCTGAAGTAAACACTTCATCAGTCTCTACTTAAAGACTGATAATCTACATTCCTATTTTTCAATCCACCAGCAAATTAGACTGAGAAAAAAAAATAAAATAAATTAGGGAAAAATATTGTGATCTTGTGATTAAAGATGCTTATAAGTTAAAATCCTACAAGTTATAAATCGATACTACAGAGAACATCATAAATCTGTCACTTCTCAAAGTTTGTGCCTGAAGAATTTTGTTGAGGTTTTTTTCTCATACTTGTCTCTTGTATATGAAAGTCACTATAAATGGTATTTCAAGGAAAATAGAATTTATATTGATCAGAGAGATCCTACAACAACCAAATATATAGTGTAGTCTTTGCACACCTCAGCTTTAAAAACATACATGTAAACACAGAGAATTTCATTCTAATTTTGTAAACTGAGGTTGTCCCTAGTCTGTATGTGAATATTAATCTATTTTCTTATAATTTGGTATTGTGTGAATCTAGCTTTTCTTGCCTTATACTCTGTACCCACAATTAGCATTTGAATTATTTATAGAAATTTTGTGAATATATTGAGAGGAAAAGAAAGATATCACAGGCAAAAATCCCAAAGTGGTCTCTCCGTTTGAGGAAACTGAGTGTAATTTGATCTGATGGGAAATACGGCTCTTCTACCTGAGTACAATCACACATGCCAAACATGAACAAAAAGACTAAAGAAAAAAGGTTGAGATATGTCTGGATAAAACATTCTCTAGACGATTTTATGACCATAAATTAAAGATTCCAACTATTTGATGGGGAAAATATTTATTCCCTGAGCGACTATACCTTATTCTTTTTGAAATTTGAACAAGCACCCCCTTCTCCAGGCTCTTCACAATGAAAACATTAGTGCAGTGTGTTTGCAGAAGTCCAGAAACTGCAAAGGAAGCTCTATGGCAATGGTCAAACCTGAATGAGTTTAAATATAGTTTCCTACAAGGAGTTCATATATCCCTTTCAGGTTGAAGCATATGCTAACACCACGTGTGGATTTTTTTCTATTTTGAGGTCAACAGGCACTTAAAAGAAAATGAAACTACAGCTCATCAAATGAAAAATGTCTTTTGGTAATGATCAGTAAGAGGGTGTGATCTCTGAGACCTGAGCAAGGAGCAGAGTCCCTTCTACAATCTGAGACAAATGCTGTTTTGATGACCTAACTAGTCAGGGGGTAAAATTCAGTTCAAACAAACAGTCCAACCAAACGTGTGCTAAGGGAGAATATACCTGCAGAATGATAATTTCACACATAAATTTTGAAACTGACCCAGGATGTATATAACATGCTAAGAAACACAAAATAGGCATCTGAGATCTCTAAATAACTTTTATTTTTTTGGGATATTACCAATTTATTGATGGGAAGAAACCCTTGCTAGTTCAGGAGTTAATCTTGCAGAGATACAGTCAGCCATTCAACAAATTTCTTATCTTTTTTTTTTTTTTTTTTACATCATGAAACCCTTTAAACCTCAAAGCCAGAGGCTAAATCTGCCTCACTAAGGAAGAGAGTGCAATGGGGCAAGCTTAAGTATTCCTTATAATCCACACTGCTTAACTGTTAGCTCTCACCCTGACTCTGCTTTGGACCACTCCAACCAGCTCTCTATAAACAAGACTAATCTCCTGTAGAGGAAACTAGCTCTAAACAATGTGAATGTGAGCCAGACTGTTGTCTGGCTTAATCCCTAGTCCTCTTTTACTTAGTGATGTAACAGTTTAGATACAGGCATCATCCCTCAAGGATGAAATTTTAGGTAAGGTAGTGTTTCAGCTACTGCAGAGTCAGCTCTGACCTGCATGCCTCCGATAGCAGTTTGAAAGGTGACATTTCTGTGATAAACAACAAAGAAACAGCTTGTGCCTGGGAATTGTGCCAAAGTACCCAAGGCAAATGTCAGAGCTGCAGCCTATTCCCACCACAGGGAAGGCGAGTGTGCGCTCTCCTGATCACAGCAGCTGGAAGATGTCCAGCAGGGACAGCACTACCAGTGCCAGATTACTAGCCATTCACAAAGTGATTACTGTGCTAAATTCAAATTAAGGGGCCAGTCAGAGCAACGCAAGTCGCCCACCATGGGCAGTGTGGTACCAAAGTGATGATGTGCACCCTGCTCCGGTGCGCACAGACAGCAATCTCATGTGTACCAGTGCTGCCCGTGGTGCATGTGAGACAAAGGAGTTCCAACTGCCATCAAAAACAGTGTTAAAAATGTGTATGTCCAGAAGGCCCTGTTAAATTTACGTAAGCAACCCTGGCATATTCTCTTTTCTTGAGGCTGGCTTTGCTGCCTTCATAATCTCATTTCGAAGAGGGTTTTTGTGTGTCACTGATGCAGATTTGGATGCATGTTGTACAGGTTATTATATTCTATCATTTCATTATGTTAAAATTATTAAGGTAAGCAACTCTGATCTAAATATCAATAATATCATTTTTTCTATAATTTTCATATCTTAATGTGCATTAAAAACATAAAATGGCTTTTAGCCCTAATACCTACAGAGCAGGAAATGAAAATAGTCCTAAAAACTCAGAATAACCTTGCTTTAAAAATTTTTAATGGTATTATCATTATTTTTTAATGTTTGCAGCTGGTAGTATTTCAGTTACCAGTCTATTGCACTCATCAGTAACCTAATCTGTTGCCATAAAGCAGATTCTTGTCTTACAGAGAGATTGACCTTCAGGCAGTAGCCTCAGCTGCCTTATTCTGTACCCAGTAGCTATATCCTATACACAACCCTCAAACTCACCAGAAATATACTGTATTCCTATTCAAGAAAAATGTTCTACTCTGCACTAATAGGCATTTATCATTCACCCATGCTCTGTTTCAATATTCAGCCCGATAATGTTTGAACAAATTTTAAATGATAAATTTACCAGTGAAACTGGTTTTCTTTCCAAATATATGTAAAGATAGGTAGAGATTTTTTAACTTTTTTTTCAACATCAGATAATACATACTGACACTTCAAATTATAACTTATTCCCTGTCTGGAAACAATGCAACAATCTATGCTATATTTTGCTTGTGATAAGATTGCTATTGCAAATATCTAACTCTGCTCCTTTTGTAGGATTCACTCTGTGCAACTTTTGTGCAACTCTGTGCAACCCTGTGCTTTCTAAAAGTAATGCATCAACTCCATGTCCATTTCATCATTACTGAGGAGAACTAGAAGACCAGTGGGCAATTGATGCATCCTTTGACTCTGTACTTTGGTCTGGATTCTTCCTGCAAAATTTTAAAATGTTCAAATTAGACCTCTAACATATGCTAATTGCCCATGACCTCTACAATAGAAGAGAGTCAGATCTCTAAGTAATGATTTATCCCCCCTATTTTAAATGCACCCCCAAGAACTGTCTGAGTTGTCTTCTAGAGGTGATTCTTCATATTAAACAAATGAAAACTTAGACTTTGTTCTTAAGTTTAGTTGGCTAAATTTAGTTGAGAAGAATGCCATCTAAATAAAAACGGGTTTGCCATTATCCAGGTACCTCTACAAGCTGGGTTTTGATTATAATGTGTGGAGGTAATGTCTTTCACATGCTTAACTCAGACTGATGCATCTTTCTCCAATAATTTCTCATATAAATTACTGTAGAAGATGGAGCAATAAGCTTTTTGTAATCCACATAATTTACAACTTGAGATTTGTAACAAGAAGCTAACAGCACCTTTATTTTTTATAAGCCTTCTCCTGTGCAGATACAAATTAAATTTTCTCACTATAAATTTAAAACTTCAGCAGTTCCTTCTTTTGTTTTTCCCCAGACAAAGTAAATTAGTACCATCTCTATTGTTATGGTCTTACAAATAGCCAAATGTGGTGAGTTTTGGGGTTTTTTCCATTTTGCATATTTTGTGTATTTGTAAACATAGAACTGTATATGTATAGAGTTCAGGTCCTTCAACTGAGTCTGGATGTCATTCTGAAGTAGTATAACAATTTCTTTATATCACAACTCAATTTTTTTGTAAGATAATATGCAAAATGCATATGTCTATGCATATGTCCATATTTATGTCTATAACAAAATAGTTCAAAAACTAAATCTGTAATAACTAATTCAATAGCATATTGCATAACTAATTCAATAACATTTTATTAATGTGAGTAGCTTCTCCACATGAAAAATACATCTGCAGGTATTTAGTAAAGAAGAAAAACTACCAGTCTGTATGGGCCATGGAATGTAATATTAATTGTATGTTGGATGGCGTTTGGTTGTAGGAAATGCAGCAGCAGTGCTAGCAAACTAGTCAATGAAAATGGTTTGAAATGGGTTTTTTTGAAATTTTTGTGACCAATCATTAAAGGTTTGTTGTTTATTAGACAAACTACAAGACAGGAAAAGGCTTTTATCTGTACCGATACATTCCTGGAAGGATAGATATCCTCTCAAGAACTGAAAAGGACATCAAACTAAAACCAAGTAGACTTTTTTATAGTCTTTCAGCACAATAAACAGATTTATCACTGTAGCAAGTTTTTCAAGTGAGACTTTTTAAAACAAAATATGGCACAAATAAGTATTAGAAGAGTGTGAAACTGTAAGGGATGGAGTCCAGAGTTTACGTTAATGACTTTCTTAGAGAACATTAATATTTTTGGCTAAAAAATAAATATCCCCTCATAAATATATTTTAATTTAAAAGACACCGTAAATCATGAATTAACTAAAGTTATTCCCATTCTTCCATACTACTTTTACCCAAAATATTAACAATGCTCATATTGGTTTATAATTACTCAAAATGGAATTATAAATATATCATGCACATGAATTCATACTAAGGCTAAAAGATGTTTGCAAATTATCATCATAAGAAAGAAAATTTTAAAAGCACCCCAATAGTTTCACTACTGAAAGAAATATTTCCCTGGAATCTAATAAATCCCTCTTATAAAGGTGTTTAAATTATTTATTTTTTTTTACAAACATAATCACATGAAAGCTGTATTTCTCTCCTAAGTAACCTTGAAAAATTATCTATAATGATAATAAGCTATCTCCAAATTTGATTATGCATTAACACCACAAAGGGAAGATATTTGGTCTGTATTTTGCTAATTTTAATGAAGAAGAGTGCAGTAGTACTTCATTTGGCTTTCTCTGTGCACACCCATAGTGCCAGTACAGAGACTAACACAACTGGTCCCTTACTTCTCACTGAAAATTCGTGAAATAGTAAGAATTAACACCATCCTCATCTGGGAAATGAAGGCAGATACAGTTCAATAAAAGTGCCAACAAAAAGGATCATTTCACAAAATAGCAATCTGAGCTCTTAGAAGATTTCAAAAAGAAAGAAACATTTTTTTCCCATGAGTCACTTTCAAGTACACACTTTATATGCATACAATCTGTTTCAAAAAGGAAAATACCTAATTTCAGGACAAAAAAAAAGTATTTCAAGTGACTCAGGGTTGGTGTTGCAAACATATATATGTGTCACACATATATAAGCAAAGACAAGTTCTTTCCCAGCACTTTCAAGTCAGTTCTTTCAAATCCCTTTTCAATAAAAAGAGGGCTTAGGCTTCACGCAAGAAGAAACATAGAGCCATAGTATAACTACATTATTGGATACAAAGCCCAAACTTGTAAGCCATGAAGAAAATAAGAAATAGTAACCCCAGCTCACGACTGCATCACTGCTATCACCTTACTTCTGAGTAAGAGTTTTCTTGCCCTACTGAAGCCTGAACACAGGCAGAGTGAGCACCTACTGTAGTATCACGTGAGAATCCAGGGAGATCAGTGAGAGTAGAACTGTAGCAGAACTACAGAACAGCACAGGATAAGATGGGATGAGAAAAATAAATCCACACTATGTGCGAAATACCACTGATACCTCACTTGTTAACAAAACTCTGGTTCAGTATATTTTTGTGGAAAATTTTTCTCCGTAAATTCACATTACCAGAATTTATTGAGGATACACTTCAGGGCATATAAACCAATGACTTAATCCATGAACATGTGCTGAGCTTTCAGACCCTGGAAAACAGCAGATACAGGGTATCTGAATATATGAAATCTGAATCCCAGCAGAACTAACTAGTCTCAAACATTTATTTTTCCTGTCTTCTTGCCATCAAGTGCATTATTTCTTTTCTGAGGTCTCAGCTAACATGCATCACAGAGGTTTCTGGAAGGTACCTACAGGTAAGCAGTCATTTGTGAGCCATGAGGTGGCTCAGTGAGAGATGTGGAGAGCTCTTCTAAAATGGCCAGACTATAACAAAGGCTCACTGAACATATCTAGGGAGAGTGAGGATGAAGGAAAAATGAAAAGGTAGGATATTAAGAGGCACAATTCATGTTTAGGCACAGCCTCCAAATCCCAAACTCAGAGCACCCTTCCACAACTCAGTGACTGGGAAATTTTGAATGCAACTGTTAAGTGAATCCTGGACATCCATTCACAGAAATACCACAAAAAAGTTAAGTAAAAATAAACTTTTACATCAGACTGTAAGAAAATAGCAGACAAGTGTTTATTTTGTCTTCCTTTCAAATGTCAGTTCAAATTTAGTTTTTGTTTGAGACAAACTGTTTTTGATGGTAGATGGATTTTAATGAGCTGTATTGGGTTGATAGCTTTATAAGGATTACCCTTTAATGATCTCTGTCATTTGAGATGCCATCTATAGTACCCAAATGTGACAGTTTTTCACATTAAAATCAGAATAGTTACCCTGACCTCAAAGTATTTCCTTTTGGTACAGAAGACTACCATAAAGAAAAGAGAAGCAGATGAAAAAACTCATGCTTTACCTGTCCATACTTTGCAGCCAAATGTAGGGGTGTCCAGTACTGATTATCCACTACATTGAGATCAGCCCCATGATCTAGTATCAGAGATGCAACATTTTTGTATCCATTAGCACAGGCAACATGCAGCTGAAATATAAAAGTTAAATGTTGCATAAGTCAATAGTTTAAAGAACTCAGAAAAATCCATGGTGCATCATTGCATATCTTGACTATATCACAGTAACAGTGAATACAAAATATATACAATATATACAAATATATACAAAAAAGTATACAAAATATACATGTGGTATCCATTTTAGCATTTATAAACAAGACCCACAAAAAATGAGGATGTTAGCTTATTGAGAACTACTAAACAATCTCATCTGACTGCCACTTTTCATGCAAAAATCCTTTCAAACACATTCAAAAATTTCATGAGCCCACGTAGAATCATACATTTCAATAGAGCTTGAGTGCTCTTAGTGCCTAGACCTAACTTTCTTTGTGGCAGTTCAAATATCCCAGATGTAAGCTGACACTTCCCCAAAATTAATTCATTTACACATAATGAAACCAAGCATATTGAGACTGCAGCACAAAATTAGTCACAGAAAATACTTTCTCAATTTTGAACCACAGAGATTTTATTTCCTATACACGCATTGCTTCCTTAGAATTATTTTAATTGGTAATTGTTTAAATAATTGTGGTTGATTTTTTTGTGTCTGTAAACTGCATTTCAGAGTCAGAGAGCGGAAAACACAGGAACAGACTGAGAGAAACTCAGGTCCGCAGGAACCTCAGGAGGTCAAGTAGCACAACTTGCTGCTAAAGCAGGGACAACTTCAAACTTCAAAGGTACCTGTGTTTGCTCATGGCCTGTCATTCCAAGTAGCAAATACAGTATAAGTGATAAGCTACTGAAAACTGTAGTGGCTAGAAGAGGAAAAAGTAAATTCTTTGTCAATGGCTGATTTGAGAAGCTGGACATTATCTTTTGCAATGTATTTTATTTAAGGCTGTATACATGTTTGGCATTCATATCAACAATCAATTCCACTATCAATGTTATTTATAGAATGAGATTTTTTTAATTTAAAAAGATAGACATTTTATTTTTATTTATTTAATACAAATAGCAAGAATATAAAATACATATAAAAGCAATATACTATCAAGCAGGTTTTGTGAAGATAGAAATAGGGAAAGAAATAGTAGGGCAAATACAAATTATTTGCTCTAGTAATAATCAAGTAAAAGAGCAAAATGCAATAAAGAATAGTACCTCAGGGAAAACAATTCATTTGCAGTTTTGGTGGAAATCATTTCTTATTTGTGGTGAATAACTGTTGAGGTACATACTCCACATGATGAGACTGATCCAGGTTACAGTTTAGTGATCTTTACTTTCTCATGGTTCTCTACAATCATTTCAAACATTCCCTTCACTTCTGGGAGCAAAGGGGACAAGATGTGAATATAGAATTTGGCACAATATAATTGCTCATCCCCAGTCCAAAGGACTTAATAGTCAGTAAGAACAGGACGTAGAAAGATTGCAGAAATTGAGAACTGAGATTATAGGTGGTAACCTGTATCCACAAATCATGCAGCTCAACTACATGACTTTCAAGTATTGTTAGCTGAAGATATTATTTTTCTGATGATTGAAAGGTGTGGCTAGTGGCAAGAAAAAGGTCTTGCAGTAAATCTGTTACTGCAACTGCATAGTTCCAAAGTCACTATAAGCATAGGAGACACCAAAATCAGAGTCCCAGATATTATTTGTATTACCTGCTATTTCTGGTTCAGCTGCACATGCATAATGTATGAATAAAATTTTCACTATGAACATGCTTGATGTAGAAGGATGAAACACTGTACAACTCATCCAAAATCTTCCCCTGGCAAGGGGACAGAATACCCCTGCCCTGGGGGCAGAACACTAATTCTGCTGTGAAGGCTCTGATTTCCAACATACAAAAACGTCAAAATTTTCATATAATTTGACACAGCATCAGGTGGAAGTGTGTTTTAACAGAAGAAATTACATTTTCTATTCAGGCATCAATTTGACAAGTGCTATTTAAAAGCAGTTTAAAAGCATATAGGACAAAGGAAATATTTTATGACTGAAGACTTTAAAAGAAAAACTATTACAGCAGAATTTAGCAGAAAAATTAATTTTAACAATTATACTGTGTCTGTATTGCATGTGCACATAGGTAGGTGTTATGAATCTATGAGACTGTGTGTATTTATATATTTACAACAATAATTTGCTTGATTAAATTTCCTAATTTACACATGGACTTACACATATTCTGTCAAGACAAAACAAATATGATTTGAGACTTACAATTGAGATACTGGCTTTCTTTGTACAGATAGATGTAGGGCAGCAAAACACTATTCCCAGAACCCTTTGATACACATACAACTATCACAGACTGGCTGACTCCACACCCATGAATAGAGAGAGAGCAGTTAAACAAATTCTGGATTTCCCACCAGTTTGTCAAACAAAGGTTCCACATAATAGAAATCTCAAACAAAAGCAAAATTATCTACTTTGTAACTACTTCTTGAAAAAAACAAAGTTCAGCATAAAAAACGTTCATTTAAAAAATATCCCCTTTGTCAATATTCCACTAAGCAAACAACAAATCCACAATGTTTTTCTCCCAGTATTCGCAGAACTGTTGTTAAACACATTTCAGACAAGCACTTCAACAATTCCAGTTAAGGGCAGAAAAGGTTTTATAAAATAAGATTTACCTAAGTTCCTAACTCAGTTTAACTAAGTCAATTCAGACTAAAGAAGCAATTAAAGTACAATAGCAATGTGATTTAGCAGCTTAGCTTAAATATATCAGAAACTGGAAGTTAATGTTTTTGTGAATTAAACTAAAAATTGTGCTGTTTCTTCCCACTTCTTCCTTCCTTCCCTCCTGTTTTTCACTACAGTCAACTGCCTTGGGGTGAGCACCCCAAAAGTCACAGCATTCTGTTTCTAGACAGAGCCAGTGGCTGGATTCACCAATCCCAGATATGAGGTTGTTCACTTTTTTGAATATAGCTTAAGAATTCCACAGGTACTAAAATATGGAACTAAATACTAATGATTTAGTAAATTAATTCAGTATCATGCAATGTAATTTAGTGCAAATGCAGAAATTATAGTAATACTAATAATAATTAGGGTTCTAATTATTTTAGTACAGTATCTGTAGAAAAACACAAAGTACTTTTAAAAAGCAATTTGACATATTCATGCTGCTAATTTACTATTTATTAATTGGTAATGGTGTTGAAGATTTTATATGCAAAGAGCACATTCCACAGACATACTATCTATTGAAAAATACCATTTTTTAAAAATTATTTGACAGCTGAAGAGGTAGAAGTCCAGACAAAACAAAGGGATGGAAGATCTATTAGCAGAAAAATCCATAATGAAACCCAGTGACTAAAAATAACATGCAAATTTGGGAGCAGGAGTGCTTATCCACTTACATGGTGGATGCTTCATTACACTGCATCAAGATGGGATAACCTCATGAAACAGTGTTTTAGCCTGGCTCAGCCAGAAGATATGAGTCCAAAACAGGAATCACTGAGAGAAGTTTCAGCTGCTCTCTCACACAGATGGTCAGAGATCACAAGTATCTGCTGCAGCATTAAACGACAGTGTTAATATTTTATGCTACTAATTTTTGTTTTGCATATGTTGCATTCAGTGGCTATGAGTAAGAAAGTCATCATCAAGGTGTTGCACTAACCTGTTTTAAAATCTATACTATGTATGGAACTGATATGCACGTATTTTCAAAAGGCCACATGAGAACCAAAACCTTGCTTCATTTTGCTTAGGAGAATTGCCTGGCAAACATGCTCACCAGAACAGTTCCAATACATGCATATTCACAGCATGAAGACTACATATTCCCACTCACCAGGGTAACTCCTTCCTCATTCTTTTGATTCACGCTTCCTCCATTTGATATGAGCTGCCGGACATCTGTAAGCATTGTCATAGCCCTCTGTATCTTCATTTGGCGCAATGAATTCAGCTCTACACCTGGAAAAAGATAAAACTTTCTGCTATTTCCTTCATCAATAAAGAACAGATGTATCATTTTGTGTTCTGGGTTTGTAAAAGCTTAATCAACATTTCATTAGATTTCAGTGTATATTACTTAACTACATTTACCAAAAAAGTTTACTCATATCTTTATCAGTCGATATATGGACAATTTAAAGTCAGTCAGCAATATCAGACAAACCACACTGATTTCCTACTGGCAGTAGTTGCAATATCATTAAACTCACTGGGATCATGAAATAGCTGTAAATGGGAAAAGAATTACACAATCTAAGAAAGCCACTCAAGTCTTTGAGACTTAACTAAAATTATTTTTGGCTCCATTCTTTCAGCCCTGTGTATATATCACAGTACCCAGACCAGTCCTTCAAATCTGTTGGCTCAACTGCTTAAGAGATTGTGAAGTGAAGCAAATGGCATTAAAACTCAACACTTTTTTATGTGCCTGGGTTATTTTTAATTGGGATTAGTTCTCCAGCTGAGCCTAGACCATCACACGGCCCCATAAACCAAGAGAAAACGTAGTGTGGAGGCAGGAACAAATGGGAAGGGATAAAAGGAATGAAGGTTATGAGACTGCTTGTGTCAGCATTGCTACTGAAAGAAACAGATGTCAAAGAACAGTATTAAAAAGTAGATAAGCAGATAAGCAAGGCAGTCTATAGCCAAAAGAAAGTACGGTCTCCAGTCTGAGGAGGTTTAAAATTAGAAACAGGATACAACAAAACTGCTAAGTGTTTAAATTAGCAAGTAGCTGGGTTTTATTGCACTATCCAACCAAAATTCAGGGCTTCATTCTTCTGCTTCTAGCTCCACACATTCACTTAAACCCATTTATAGAAAATGTAATTTGAGTATGAAAATTCTTCCCCTCTTCCCTGGCCATGACGTAACAAAAAACACCATCTGAATAAATTATTTCTTGATTCTCTTCCACATTTGTCACAATATATGAATTAATTTAACTAGCATGTATTTAACCTTACATATTACCTTCAACAGTTCTGGAAGTTCCTTACATTACTAAAACAATTGAAGCATGTTTCAGGATAAAATCGTATTTTAAGTTTCTTAGTTTTAATCCACCCTGGAACTCGTAGAAATATATGCAGTTCATCAAAGAATCCCAACAATTTTTGAACATGCTACTGTACACACTGCTTTATGTTCTGCTGCCTTCAATTCTTGTGAGAGTATTCAGGGGAGAACTGGCTTCTAGCCACATTTATGTATTCTTGTTTTCACACCTGCCACCTAAATAATACTAAATAACATCAAATGTAAAACACAAATCTAAACATAAGATAGAGGAAATTAAAAGTTTTCTGTATCTGGATTAACCTTGTGATCTTTCACATGCTACACAAACACACATATGTGTGCATATATAAATTATATATGATACTGATAGATTGAATTAGACAACCAGATTTGCTATTGCCTGACAGTTGCTAGGCCAGAACACAATGCAAATTTCATAGGATGTTCTCAGTGTCTCCTAACAATCAATATATTTATTTCATCAGAACCAAAGCTTTTATGCCTTCATCACATTTCAGAGTAATGACTTAAAACTACCTGATGACATTTACAGATTACTGAAGCCACATGGAACCAATTAAATTTCTTTTTTTCTGTTTCTGCCTATTTCCTGATTTTTGCAACAGTAAACTGATGGTTTAACATTCTTGTCCCAGTGACAGAACTCTCTCAAATGTGTAAGTTGAAATTTCCAATACACCATGTGGTATGAAGGGAACATACACCCAAAATTAATTATCATTTGCAGCGCTGACTTAACATTTTAAATATACAACACTGACAGACTGAGCAGCCAATATGAAACTTCACTCATCATAATAAAGCTTTTCCTAATGTTGCCAGGTATGAAAGATTAAAGTTAAAAAACATATGGAGCATTTTATACTTGATTTAGGTGGCCATTCTTCAGGACTGCTGACAGAAATTACGTCAACTTTTTTTTTTTCTCTTGTATGTCCAGCAAACAATTAGAGTAAGTTTTGTTTTTCAAAAAGAGAAGCAATGTGTGGAAATTAATGTATTACCTCTTTTGTCTGAGAATACCTCAAACACCCAAAACCAAAAAGTAAGTTCACAATCCACAAATTAGAAACACTAGTTTCTGACTTTTCCAGGAAGAAAGAATAATTAAAAAAAAAAAGACACAAAGTGAAACACAGTTATGATCAGGTTATTCGCTTCACCATGTTTCATGTAAATTACAGTAATGGCTACAGGTTGGGGGCAGAAGCCAGCTAAGTCCACTCAGCCTTTGTTAGCAATTCACTACTCACTTACACCCAACAAATTCAGAGAATTAACTTACCAGCATATTCTTCTAGTAACAGTGAAATATTGACCCTTATTGATTTTAAATTGCCTTTTATAGAGCCTTGGTGTGACCTGTCTGGGGCCCCAAAAAACCTTGCTGTTGGAAGATTAACTCTGCCCATGGTGAAGAAGAAATCAAGAAATGAGCTCAGTTGCATCAATTGCTATTTTCATTCTATCATAAATACAATCCAACCATCAGCTCAGAGAAAACACATAAAGCTACACAGCAACAAAAGGCATTCTGTGTGAATTCTAAAGCAATTCAAGATAGCGTTACTGGCTTCAAAGTAATAGCTGTATAAAGGAATTATACATATCTCATTAAACAAATAGCAGCAAACAGCCTGGCAAGCAAGATACCAGAGTGACATGGTTCTACAGGATTCATTTTTTAAATAGTAGGTTTGTAAACGCCACAGAAAAAACAGATTATCTTTCTCTACCTTTACAGAAAATAGAATGAAAACATGTTAAAAATAATCAGAATTGCAGTCTTAGAAGTGGAGTTTTGAATTCCAAGAACTCAAGAGCAAACAAGCAGATTTATCAAGTGTGCACATGTATCATTCTCTGGGGTTCAAACAAGAAGACCTTCTCATTGCGTGCCTTCCCTTAATCAGGTTTGTAATTCTGGAGAGTCTGCTCTCCCTTCCCAGGGATTGATACTTTTCAGGAACAACAAAATGCTACTCATAAAGTAAGTAACTCTGGTTGCCTGAATCAAAGAATGACCTTCCCATTCCTTTTCAAAGGGGAAATGTGGTCTAGATATTCAGCTGAAATGGGACAACAGCCAGCATGAATAAATAGAGGAAGAAAAACAAACTGGCATGTACTATGGGAACCGATTCACATTTTAAAAAATAGAAAGTAAAAAAAAAAAAAAAAAAAAAAAAAGAAACAAAAAAAAAAANAAAGAAAAAAGGCATTGGGTGGAAAACACCCTCCAAATACCCCAAAGGAAAAAACCCTGAAGAACTACATGCTCACCAGTTCTGTAAGAGATAACATGGAGAAGGAACAGTTAAAACTGTAGTGACCCTGCAGGGCATACATTTGGTGATGAGTATCAGTGTTGAAGACAGGCAGGGGCATAACCTAAAAGCTACAAAATAAATTATTTCTCACTGTTTGAGAAAAACACCTGACATGGCCATTTCATGTACTTTGGCTGTCTCACCTCTCTAGTGTATGATTATAGAACTGACAACCCAAAAGAATATACATTATACCTCAGATAAATAATCAAAAAGTAACTTTCAAAAAGTCGCAGTGATAAAGGAATACATAGCAAACAGAACTGAGGATTGCAATTAAAAATATTTTCCTTATAAATATCCAGTATAAAGAAGCTTTTCCATCTGCAAGGGGAACACCAGTTTCTGGGACCAGTACAAAGTAAAACACTGAAGCCCTCCTTGGGAAATGCTCACTGCACACACACCCAGCAGCCACTCTTGCATGTCTCATTCTCCAATACGCTTAATAACAGTCTTTAGGAGAGGTCAACTGCATCTTGTCTTGCAAACACAAATACAGATTAAAAACTTGCAACAGCTTTGAGAAGACTCTCTCTCCTCCCACACTTGTCTTCTGTCACTCTGTCTCTATCTGCCCTTCCTGCACAGAGCTGTAGACACCACAAGCCTCTTTTCATCCCAAGAGTGATGAGCCCCTCTGTACTCTTCTGTAATCCAGGTACCATGGTTTAGAATTTGTAATTTTCTCCTGTGCAGTATAGAATAGGATAGACTTGTTCACAAAAAAATCAATGAGAAAAAAAAAAAAGTCATGGTACCTGTCAGAGACTGAAACGGATAATGGCTTAAATATTAAGATCAACAAAGGCTTTTGTCCACTGCAGCTGCAAAAGGACCTTAAGACAAGATAAGGGGGGTTCTATTGTCCAGCTATCCCAGGTGCAGAACTGCTAAAGCTACAAACTGGATAGTACCTGAAGCTACAAACTGGATTTCCAGATAAGGGAAGAGGCTGATAAGAAGCAAATCCTGTGAGGTGGGATGGTCCTCCTTACAGCACTGTTATGTGAAAAGGGAAGCCAATATTTTCAGATTCTGTAAAAGAATGTATACCTGCAAAACTACTAAAGGCTATAGCTCTAATCCACTGCAGAAGTACCAGCTAATTGTTGCTGGAGGGTTTTATCTGTTTGCCCTTAAATTGTCATCATATGATATCATTGCATATGCTTAGTGAAGGATGTTTAGTTTCATGGACTGACCTGAGTCAAAAGGGACTTTAGAGGTCATCTAGTTCCAACCACCTGGCCATGGAGAGAGATGCCTTTCACTCTACCAGGTTGCTCAGAGCTTCATCCAAACCGGCTGTGAACACTTCCGGGGATGAGGTATTCACAGCTTCTCTGGGCAACCTGCCTTACCACCTTCACAGTAAAAAATTTCTTCCTAATATCTAATCTAAACCTACTCTCTCTGAGTTAAAACCAAAGTCCTTGTCCTGTCACTACATGCTGTGGTAAATAGTCTTTCTCCGTTTATCTTGTAGGCTCCTTTCAGGTACTGGAAGGCCACAATTAAGTCACCCCAAAACCTTCTTTTTTCCAGGCTGAAGAAATATAATTCTCTCAGCCTTTCCTTGGAGGAGAGATGCTCCATCCCTCTGACCATCTTGGATCTAGCTCCAGCAGGTTGATGTCCTTCCTGTGCTGGGGACCCCAGAGCTGGATGGAGTGCTCCAAGTAGGTCTCATCAGAGCGGAGTAGAGGGACAGAATCACCTCCCTTGACCAGCTGGCCATGCTGCTTTTGATGCAGCCCAGGATACAGTTGGCTTTCTTGGCTGATAGGTTTATTTCCTTCTAGTCCAAAAATGCTATCAGAAATTAAATTCCCACCCTCTCTTTATGTAAATATCAGAGTGACAATTCTCCTACTCTGGTGAAACATGCTTCTTTTCCTCTCCTATAATTTGATATATTGATGACCCTTTCAGCTAAAATTAATTAAATTAACTCTGTCTCTTCTCAACTTGTAAGAAAACTAAAATACTTTTTGTAATTTACTTTAGCAGACTGGCACAATCTCAAGGCTTAATATTAAAGTATTCATTTGTAGATATGTATTGCATATTTATTATTTTATTTGTAACATGAACACAGAAGCAAAACAAGTATATCACTGTCTCTGCTTACTTGCGGTAAGCATAAAAAATGAGATCTTCACATATGGTATTTCAATACTCTGGATTTCTCTGCAAGGTCTTAATGTTATAGGGTGTTTTTGTTGTTGTTGTTGTTGTTTTTGGGGTTTTTTTTGGTTTTTTTCGTGAGAGAGCAGTAAAAGCAGGCTAGTCAACACAGGAGGCAGGAGGTGAGGGTGAATACAGGGAAGGCAGAGCAGTGTCATTGCTGACAAGGGCAGAGTCCCTCAGTACCCAGACAAGAAAACTGAGTGGTCCGGTGATGGGAAGAAAGAGCAGCAGCAGTGCTGTGATTGCCAGAAAAGTCTCTAACAACGAATCCAGATAAATCAGTTGAAGCAAGGTGTCAAGTCAGCTGCTCAGGGTTGGCGTCAGCAAGGGTCATGGCTGAGCTCAGGACTACCTCAAGCAAGGACCTGAGCCTAAATGTGGTCTCAAAGGATGGATGAAAGGTCACAACAGTGTTTGGCTCAGCTCTGCCTCACAACTTATCTCTTTTCTCAGACAAGGGCTCCCAGGTTACACGGCTGTACCACATCACAGCTGGCTTTGAGCACAGGCAGACAAGCCCCAGCAGGAAGGGGTGGGGGACAGCTCACAGAACCTGTGGGTGCACTGCAGGCACTGACATTTTTTTCCATCTTGATAAAGATTATAATTTTAGGAATTCTATAAAAAATATTTTTGATGGTAATGGAATTAGATTATTCCTTGATAAGTTGTTTGAAAGGATGCTAAAAGGGCATTCTCAGTTTCTGATGTTCTTCACATTCTTTTTTCAGATCTTTGCAAAGCCTATTAGTCAAGGAATGCCTGTTCTCTTTCTAGCATCAGTTAGTAGATCATAAACTACTAGCTATAACTTAAAATATTAAGTCTGGAGCCAAAAGTCTGCATGGTAGATTTAAAGGTTTTCCCTTTGATAGAGACATACGGATAACATGCTGGAAGCATAAAAATATTAAGAGGAATTTAAGACTTCAAAGTCAGTTCCTCAAGAACTAGGAAAAAAAAAATAAAACAAGGTAGTTTGTTCATGGTTATATTAGAAAACGCAAGGGCCAAAGGAAGATGAGCATTCTTAACTATGACATTTTCTACTACAACTATGACAGGTGTTATCTGTGTGCTTCATTTTTTGGACTTGAAGGGACCTACTGAAACATCTCATTTGGTCCCCTAATCTCACTGGCAACCCCAACACCTAACCCTAATCATCAATTAATGCCAAAACTAGATTTTTTTTGTGTGTGATAATCTTATGTGTAGGTGGTTCCCCATCAAAAAGACTCAAAGTGATAAAAATTTGAACCACCCTGATGCTGTCTGGGTTTGATTGCTGTTTTTTCTTTCTACAAACAGAAACTAGTGTAACCCACTGCATCAATATTGTTAAAAGAAAATTTTCAAGCATAAATTAAGATCATGGTGCATATGGTTCTAAAACAGAAAATATATCAGGGGATCTAGTTTTAGCTGAAGCTTGCTGATCTTTAGGGTTAACAATCTGCATGTGTTGGCATTTTAGTCAGTTCTAATATATTAGCAATAATTCCTTAATGTCTGTGAAATAGTTTTAAATATTAAAATCTAGTGCAGCATTTTTCTGAAAGTATATTGCTTTTTATCAATTTTCTTGACTGCACTGAAGAAACTACATGATTTTCTTCCCCTTGTTGGATTACTAGATCTGTTTAAGGGCTTCTATAGCACAACCTCCATGTTAAAACATTTTGGTGTACATATTCTGAACATTTCTTTTAATTAGTAACAATCAAAATTGATGAAAAATACAAATAACTTGGGATTTTCATTTCGATCTTATTTTCACAAGAAGTGCCAGAGTGTTGAGAAACACACAACCAGATGAATTGTCCAGGTGTTGGCAGTTGTGGGGCTGTTGGGATGGCTTCTGTGAGAAGAGCCAGGGGCTGTCCCGTGTGGAGCACAGACAGTTCTAGTCCGCTCTAGCAGACCCACCACAGGACACAGCTGAGAGTGTCAGCCAAGTATGACCCACAGCAAAGCAGACAGATATTCCTGAAGGAACTGCAGACCTGTGAAAAACCCATGCTGGAGCAGAGGAAAAGTGTGAAGAATTGGCAGAGAGAGACTAACTTGAGTTTCCCCACCTCCTTGTGGCAGGGTAGAAGAGTTCAAGTGAAGGAGTGAAGCCTGATAAAGGGGGAGGAAAGGTGTTGTTCCAATGTTTGTCTTTCTGTTTCTTGCTACCTATTCCAATTCCAATTCCAATTGACAATTTTCACAAGTTGAGTCTGGTTTGCCTGTGACAGTAACGGGTAAGCAATCTTGCTGTCTTTATCTCAAACCACAAGCTTTCTCATCCTCTTTTCTCCCTCTATTCTTCTCAGAAAGGCAATGAGTGAACAGTTGTGTGGGAGTTTCGCTTTTAGTGCAACTACACCAGATTTCTTGAATAATTTCGAATTCCTTTATATTTTAAATCAAAATTAACTTTTGGTGGATCTTCCTATCACATTTTAAATTACAGTATAGTGTCAGTTTTACAGTAATTTTTCCTTAATCCTTTGCCCACTACTTTTCCAAATCAGCTTTTCCTGCACGTCATTCCCCTTGTGTTGTTAACTGCTGGCTTCAGGGAAATTCTCCTTACTGTAGTAATTTATGAGTGGGCTATTTCTGGCTAATGTTAAACACCATCTTCAGTGTAGGATTCTGTACCAACACTTTTTTTTTTTTTAATCTACCTACTGCTCCAAGGCAGAAGAATAAATGCATTCCTTCTATTTTGCAGCTGAAGAGTAAAGCTTAATCCATTGGCTAGTAAGAATTTAATAAACCATGACCTATTTTTATGAAATCTGAACAGTATTTTAAGTGATTTAAACCATAAAAAAGTACCTACATGGATAGGACTTGCACATTATTTTGGTTTGTGTACAGTTTTCTGAGACACTTGGATATGATACCTTCAATATTCAGGGAACAAAATATTATTCACACAGCTTGGAATACCAAAATAGATTTTCCTTAAATGCATGAAATCTGTATTACCATCAAAGGTCAGTAAGTTTTAACAAGCTATTCTAAATTAATTTACTCCACAGAAAGTGAACTATTAAAACCAAAAAGAATACTATGTAGAAAAGCAACATCCATTTTTTTCTTCTGTACCTTAGAAGAATTACCATCTATACCTTTGGCTAGGTATGTTATTTAAATATAATCATTCCTTAAAAAAATATAATCACAAGAGATGATTTTCTTTTTCTTTTGCATTAATCTGCTCAGCATAACCTCTCACTATACATAATACACAAGAAAGACATTAATTTGTTTTCATGAATTGTCTTTCTTTAGATTAAATAACAATGCTGGTGTTCTTGGAACACACAGTTATCCCTGAAAGCTCTGAGATCTTGGAGGGCTAAAGAGAACACCTCTTATTTGGAAATGAATTACAGTGAATGTATCATCTCCTACAACTTGGCAAATACAGAACCAAGAAACATCTCTCAATCATTTGTAGTTTATAGCTGAGTCATGCAATCCACTACACAACTAAATACCAGGAAAGGAAGTAAACAAAAATGCTGCATTCTTCAAAGTATTAAATATGTAAAAGCCCAATGGAAAAGGAGGAAACATAAAGATCATATGCGATGATCAGTTTCACTGACACATTTCTACAGTAGAACATTCCGCCTCTAAAACAGAGAATCCACTACCAGTCATTTGAAGTTTGATATTTTTTACATGTCACTAGTAAATCAAAAGCTTTGCCTTAAAACATAAAGCTGTTATTTATCAAAATAAGGCTTACGAAAAGTGCCAGGTGGACTTTCTTGATGATTCCAATAATCAACCAGATTTAGAATGAAATGGGACAAATAGTGAAAAAAATCACCTTTTTACATTAATATTTTTATTTCACCTCTGGAGGGAGACACTTCCTGGAAGCAAACAACGAAAGGATAAGAAGCTACAGGTGTAAGTGGCAACAAAGAAAATTTCAACTCAAAATAAAATTAAAAGAAATGATGCGAAGATGGCTTAGCACTAGAATGGGAGCCCAGACAAACAGTAGAATCTCCAGTCCAATACAGCCCTCTGTAACTTGGCCTACTCTCATCTCAGTTGGCCTTGCCTTGGCAGATACGAGTCCCTAAATGTCATGACTTTCTTTTCATAGCACAATGAGAACACCAGTAACATGGAAAACCAGTAACATCTCAGCACAAAACAAATTTAACAGCTTTTACTGGTGTTTTCCATATGACTGGTCAAATGAATAACCCTTTTGCTCTCCAGAGGCAGTATTTCCTAGAACCCCACTAAAGGCGATAGGAATTTAGACACCAAAGCTAGTGTATAGGCACCTACATAGAGACCTGTAAATTTAAATATCATAACCATCCTATGTATCAGACTTCTATGTCTCAGCTCTTCTGGGCTCCCTTCACAGCACTTGGAAGGAAGCATGCAGTTCAGGTCTTAATTCAAATGACCTAAATTACAGATTCATTTTACAGATTACCTTTGAAGCATCTCCTTCGCTCTAAGGAGGGTTTGCTACAGAGTGACTACCAGACAGTTGATTTAGATAAATCAACCCAAATAAAATCCTGAAGCTCATGAGCCCCCTAGGCTTCTGAGTGCCCACAGGACATGATCTAATATAATTCAGTTATTTCAAGCACTTTTCTAAATATGAAAGTGAATGCTGTATTTGCCCTTCCATCCTTGACCAGGGATATCTTAAATGAAGCTTATAATATGCTAGAATCATTACCCAATAGAAACTATGCTCTTAATATGCAGAAAATATGTACCTCAACTTTTCACCTAGGTAAGTCTGTCTATTGCTCTCTTCAGTCAATAATTGCTTTCAGTATACACTGCAACATTAGTTACACAACATAATGTAAGAGCAGAGAAGGCTGATTTCTATACAGGGAAAGAGAACATTTTAATGAAATAATAATTTCATTAGACTCTGCTAATGAAATCTCCATATAACATCCTCAAATTTATAAAAATAAGGGTTATCCCCATATTCTGTAACAGTAAAGCATATATGAAAGCATTCTGGCAGTTGCTAGAGGATTAACAGTATTCTGCATTTGTGATACTCCTGTGCCCTAACAGATCATTTACAAACAGAACTCAAAGAAGTAACTTCAGTAAGTAAGCAAAACTATTTCAAAATATATAAATCATTAAATGCATCCAAGGCCATTTTTATCACTTATAGGTCCCAGCATTCCACAGAGTAAATTAGCTTATCTTCAACAATGAAGAGCAACTTCACTCACTAAGATCTGTAGTGAAATTAAACAGATACAGTCTGATCCTGACATTGCTCTGTGTTGGGCCACACATATGCAGGTGTGCATGGCGATTACTGCAGTGAGGAGGACTTCATAGAAACCATCCACAGAGAAACACTTAGTAATTCAAAGTAAGTCATACTTATTCATATAGCTTCATTTCCTTCAAGGATTTCCTCCTCAATTACTATGAACCATGGTAGGCTATAAAAATATTTCAGTAGATATTAATTAAATATCAAAAATTAAGCGCAAAATAAGAGTACTTTGAGCTGCCTACTGTTACAAGAATAATAGTAGCAGACCAAGCAAAGCTGATGGGCATTTTGACACTGATCACCTGAAGGCCAGGATTTCATGCAGTACTGCAATTAACTGACGGTACCCTAACAGTCTAAAACTAAAACCTGTTATCTTAAGGTCTTATAGGTCAGCAGAAAGAAACAGTCCTGGAAGTCAGTGCTCCTCACCTACCTGGGTTAGGAAGAGATGAAACAGTGCATGCATTTCTTATTTTGCTCTATTGACCAAAAGGTCTGGATGATTAGCCCAGGCTTAGATATCTAAAGTTAGTAGAGGTAGATCTCACCTTCTTAATGTTTAAGTTTTGTTTTTTTTTAATTTGGAAGCTTCCCACATTCACTCAATCATTGTTTAATGAAGAACAGTGACTCTCCTATCTGCTGAAAAAGAGGTATCACTGGTAACTTTAGAGTCATAAAAATCCTCCATTCCATGCAAGTTCCTTCACTGTAGACACTGACAAGATGCTAGCCAATCTTCATTTTTGTTATTTCCAAATCTATTTTATTGTAGAAACCAACAAAAAAGGAGACAAACCAATGAAAGAAAAAACATTTTCTGATATATCTGCACTAATAATTGCAAGTAAACAGACTACATCTTGCATGCTACATGTTAAATACCATGATCCAAGTATTTGAAGCATTTAGACTCCAAAAATCTGCGTTTTTCAAAACCATCAAGTTTTTAGAATCTAATAGCTGTCTTGCCATGAGAAAAATCCAAAACCAGAGTTCCTGAGCTCTGAAGATATTGCTAGGCATAGAGGAAGCAAAATTATAAAACAGACCTATGCAATGTCCTGTGGACTACCAGTACAGGATCCGACAATGAGTGTGATTTCCTTGACAGTGTAAGTTAACTTCTATTTTAAGTATACATTATATATAATTTAAATATAATTTTTCTTAGTTTCTGTTGAAGAAGATTTCTTATATGAAGGCAATATTAAAATTACACATTTTTACATTACTATTCATTATTTCTGTTTAATACTTTTCCTCAGTGTTAGGATGAACCACATACAATGTTAAGACAACCTATTATAGTTTAAAGCAATGCTAGAAATCTCACTTCAGAACTCTTATCTAAATTTGGAACCCGTTTTTTCCATACAGGTCCTGTCATCTATAGCATATTATGCCTAATTCATAATAAAAATCTAGCTACACTATTTTCATAACCTAAAACCCCAAAAAATACTAACATTTTTGAATAGGGGATAAAGTGTCATATGCATTTTCATACAAATTATTTGTAGAGATTTATTTATTTAGCAGTGTCTCAAAAATATACTTGGAGGCATACATATCTCACAAATGAAATGAAACAAAATGTGAAACCTGGTCCTCAACATGTTAAATTAGTTGTTCCAAAAGCTTCTGCATTGCTGCAGTTTTTCTACTTTGAATTTACATTCTAGTATCTCCACATGAAAGGGCTAAAGCAGATTTGACAAAGGCAACTGCCACTAACCTTTGTTAGTAATTCCAAAATAAACACACTGAAAACTTATGTGGCTCCAAAACTTCTTCCTCCCCTTCATCTCCAAACTCATATAATTCAATTTGCTTTGGTGTGACTTACATCAAATCAATATAAATCCCTATAATTTTTATGACATTTCAAAAGCTGAAGAGCTGACTTACCATTTTCTTCCAAGTACATCAGAAGGATGCTACTAGATTCAGTCCCTTCTACAGCATAATCAAGTGCAATATTTCCATTAACATCTTGCAGAAGTACATTTGCTCCAGCCTACAGACAAGAATGAAAAGTATTTTAGGATTTTGTACTGAAATCTCAAAACACAACTGGGCTTCTTATATATTCAAAAACACTTCAAAGCTGGTGTTCTTAGGCAGCAGGCTGATTATAACCTTTAAACCACACACACAAAAAACGAAAGACAAAATAAAGGACTCTTGAATGTCAGAAAGCTGGCTTTGTTTGAGACAGCTGACACTGTTGCCACACTAGCTGTCCAGTCTGCCTTTGCCACACAAAAGTTTGATCTGCTCATCAGTGAATTTCGGAACCACCACCATTTGCAGCACCATATTTTAAAGTAAACTGTCACTGGTTACAGTCGAAACCACTACACAGTAACCAGCAGTGGTTCAAAAGCTGACTGACAAGCAGCACAGACACGCCTGCAGCAGGGATGGATAGACAGCTGGTATGGGTAACCTCGTCAGCTGGCCCGACCTTTCATGGCCTCATCCATCAATCCAACCTCAAAGAGAACCATCAATTGCAAAATAAAACTGCTATTTGTCACCAACTGGAGACAATGAAAGTGAGCTCGATGATTTCAACCGCAGTCCCTAAAGAAGCCAGGCTGAAATTTCTCTAAGTTTCCTTCAAAATTCAATATAAAGGACAGACAACTAAGAGGAGCCATTGGGGGTGGGTGACAGAAATAGATTCATGAGAAGTTTGAAAAGAAATCACCAGCATGATAAGAAAACATATATTTTCTATATTAAATACTGTTAATGTAAGAATTTGCACTGTGAAGGGATATCTTTTTACCTTTTTTTTTTTTTTAGTAAGAAAGCTCTCATCCTTGAAAATATGTCTGATGGACATAAAAGTTTACTAGTGTTACATCTCTAGAAGTTACATTACTAGTGAAATGTCATGTATCTTCTCTAAGAGGTTGTAACATAAAGTGTTCTCTCTATTGCTTTTAACTGCAAGGAATTATGAAATAAGAGTGACCTCAGGTAAATTTAATTACTTTTCTTAACAGCTTGTATGAAAAAGAGTTCAGCTAATAAAAATGAGAAGTACCAAGGACAGCTTGTCTTAAAACCACAGCAGCAGAGGTCAACTGTAATATGAAATTACTAATAGAAAGTATGACTGCTTCTTTCAGGAGCTTTCTCTATCAAAGTATTCTATCAAAAAACCCTTGCAATGGGCTCCTGGCCAATGAGCACTCCGAGCTCCTGGCTCAGAGTGAAATATGACATGCAACACTAGCAAGTTCATGTAGGCTTTATGTTATCAAATGTAAAGTGTTGAAGCTGAACTGTTAGTCTGAGGTGAATTCTTGAGTTTCCATCACAGTGACAATGGGACAGGCAGGCATCAAAACTTATTCACCCCAGCTGTCTCAAACACTTCAGATATCCTACCAGACCATATCCTATGCGGAAAAATAATCTATCCTGCTACAAAATGAACTACTTTCTTCTAGTCTTCTCTTGCTGCATTGACCAAAAGTGAAAGCTACACAGTAAATTTCGATTAGATGTATATCTTCTGAATTACTAAATGAGATTAGACGAGAGGATTTGACTCTCATACTTAATGAAAAGGAATTGAAGGAGACTTACAAGTGTAACTCTTATATTCATTATGGTGCTATTAAAATAAATTCCTACTTCCCTGTCCTGCTACAAAAAAGCAAAGAGATGATAAAAAATCAAATAGAGGGTGGATTTGAAGATCACACTATCTTTTCAGGATGGTTTAACAACTATTTATTGCACTTGTTCCACTGCTAGGAAGAATGATTTTTGTTTTGCTTTCTCCTCACTGATCCATGAGAGTTTGCTGGTGACAGTAGAATTATGGAACATAGTTTCATACCTAGTTGATTTGCATGTAATAAAAACCCCACGAAGTCTTGCAGGTATCTATTATTCCTTGTACATAGGTAATCTCCAGGCAATGCCAGAAGGACATTTTCTTCCTTCTTGAGTTAAGAAACGAAATTACCTTTGACATATCAAATTCAGGAAAAGTGGGAGAATTATCCTGGTCAACAGCACACTTTTAATTCCTCTCTAAGATGTAATATCACTGAAAGAAGGACATAATATGGAATTACTCAGCTTCAAGTAATTTTTATTAAATAATTTCTTAAGCAATGTTCACAATGCCCCGAAACAGGAGGTCAGGTTTGGTGAAAATTGTCGCAGTGGAAGTAGGAGAAGGTCTCAGAATTTAAATAAAGAAGCAATTCTGGGCAATGGTACACATCTAAACAGTATCTTGCTTCAGAAAGATGTATTTCATGGGTTTTAATAATAAGCACTTATAATGTGGTTCATCATGCCTGCCTCCCAGCTTTGTATCATCTGTGAGCTTACTGAGGATGTGCTCCCTCTCACTGTCCAGGTCATTAATGAAGACCTTAAACACAACTGGACCCACTATTAACCAGTGGGGTACATCACTAGTGTGGAACATGTTGGAGATAGCAAATATCACAGATACTGTAGCTTTAGTGTAAATTCAGATGGCCAGAACTGTGCTATTGAACTCAGAGTGCTACTGCTACATATATGACCTCTTAGGTCAGACAATAAGAAACATACATATGATTAGAGATGGAATTCAGATTATCTGAATACGGTCCTACTTTGTTCTTAGGTTTCTGTTTATAGCTCTTGATGAAAACATAAGGCAGTCTGTCCCCAGGCTGCTGATATTAGTTTCTAAATTCTTATGCATACCTAGTTTATATTCTAAATAGAATTATTTATTCCATTTCAATATAACGCACTTGAATTCTGCATGCAGTGCTCTATGTGTGTGAAAAGTTATTTGCTTATTCTCAATACACCCTCATTCTTGAGTCATTTCTCAATAAAAATGATAAATATATTGCAAAACTTTATTCAATATATTCCACAAATACAAAAAAATATTTTTGAGAATATTTCTCTGCAATGATAAATTGCTTCTTTTTTAGAAAGACTGCAGAAGAAACATTTTTAAACATAGTATTTTAAAATGTTCCTAAAGACACCTAGTTCAATACATAGAATGCAAAATGCAATGGAACTGCATGCTGTGCTATGCAGAGCAACATTCATATGCACATACAAGCATAAGAGATTGAACTTTAGTGATCAATAATAACTAAACAGACAGTAGCATATTTGCACAGTATCCCTGTGATCAGACATCTGAGCCTGCTGCCAAAGAGAAAATACCTTTGGCTAGTGAAAGGAGAAAAGATTTCCATTCCAGTTCCAGAAATGATGATTCAAAATACTTCAATTTATCTTAGGATTACTTTATTGTGCATTTTTTAATCCTGCTTTAATTTCTTTCTATTTCCTTCTTTGTAGAATCTCTGACATGTTTTCATTTCAGAAAACCAGAACAGAATAGCTGAAATCCACATATATGAAAAAGCGGTGACCCTAAAGATTAGGTAAGGGGCTCAGGAGCAATATAGCATGAAGTAGGTTAGATATGGAGTTTCACAGTACTGATTTATGGGTATACCCACTTTTTTTGCCAACATGATCCATTTTGAGATGACTTCCCATTCAGTGGAAGAGAGATGAACAACTTCAGATTTACTGTAGAGTACATGATACGATGTCCATTCCCACTAAAACTTATCCCATGATCACATCTGTGTATAGCTACACTTGTAGCTCATTTAGGATAGTACAGCTAAGAATGCAGCTTTTGAACAGCAGGATGCAGAAGGAGCTGAACTCTTTCTTCGTAAATAATGTTCCAGAAGATGGGGAAAGAATCAAAGAGCTTCTGAAGTTGAAGCACTACTGGAAATTTTGATTTGCAAGAAATTACAAAAACTTGTAACTTCATCATGTGAGCAGACTGTGAGTACAGCCAGAGTCCTCTGCTGTGCCCTGTCCCTGAACAAGCTACCCTTGCCACTTGGCCCAAGCACCAAAGTATGAACACAGTCACAACCTCTTAGGACTATGCAGTCCAGTGGATCAATGTCCAAGTTTCCACTGGTAAGAAAAGAGTTTAATTTATTCATATTCTACATTTAGGAAGCCTAATTAGTGATACTATTAACTTACAAGCAAAAAATTTATTTCTAATTTTCTCCATCAATCTCTCTCTTTAAGAATTAATTGAATTAAAAAATCAATTTAACATGCACAGGGGCAAACCTTTCATTGAATATTTAATTTTGTTAAAAGGTCTCAAAATGGCTTTCTATGCTATTTATTATCTGGCTAGTAATCCTTCCTACTCTTTCTTATTTCCAGTCTCTCTTATAGATATTATCTCTTGATTTTCAAATGAGAAATATATCTACATACCATTACTCCAAAAAAAAAGAACAAGGAACTAGAAATCTCCATTCTGAGGAATGTGTCCTTATTTACAGATGTAAAATTATTTATTTCCTTCTTTCTCTCTGAAATTCAAAATATTTTGTGTATCACCATTCTAACGTCATCAGCATACGAAGAGCTGTGGGTTTAGACCTTCTCCAGTCAACTCCAACCATATCCTCTACTTAGGGAGGGAGTTCTAACCACTAGGTTTTATGTCCAGAAACATAATGACATCTGGCAATATGGACTACAGTACAATCTGATTTAGGCTTTCTTAGAGAACCCCTAATTTACTGAGGTTCCCCAAGGAACCCTTATTATAGCATAGCAGTATAAATGCATGGCCAAAAGAGTAGCCACATTTCATGAAATCTATAAACACATAATGCGAAGGAAAGATAAAGTTAAAATTGGTATTGATAAAGGATTATTGAAGGTCAGCTGCTGCTACTCCGTTTTAAGAGGAGTCCCCTCTCCCAAGGACTTGGGAGAGATTTAGGCATTTCCCTACCTAGGTACCACCTCTTGCTAAACTCCCTGCATGCACTCCTGGGTGCAAAACCCCAGGGAACTTTGTGCTCAGAAGGATTACCTAGTTGAACTGCCTTCTGAACCAGAGTCAGCATCAATCCACTTTAGGTGGAAGGCAGGCAGACTCCTGGACGTCTGACTATGATTTCCTGAAATTCAAGCTTAAAATCCTGTCTTCTCTTGCATACCCTAAACTGCCCCTTTTTATAAAATGACATTAACCATGGAAGTAGACCAAGACTAAATGTAGTTCTTCACAAAACATTTCTGGCATCTGACTTTCAGTGACACGAGTAGTTAGGTTTCTCCCCCTTTATCGATTTACTTCTTCACATTAATGCCATTAAAAGTTTTGCTCATTGAAGGATATCCCAGGTTTACATACACCCACCTGCATGATTTCATGTATACCACAGTTACTGTGCAAATGGTGCAATCCTTCCAAAAGTCCTTAGTACACTATCAGTTAAAAAGAAAGCAACAGGATCTAATGTTTTTTGAGAACAAGGAAACACACATGAGATCACACACACTCATGAGCTCCCTGGTGCCATGCAATCTTGTTCTCCAGCCTCAGTGGCTTGCATAAATTTTCATTCAAGATACAAAATTCCACAAATCTACCTGCTTCTCTTTGTGGCTCCATTCATTAGACTTGTTTGACTCTCGTTCATTAACAAAGCGAAAGGAATAAAGTTGCTCTACACATTATTGTGGTTTAGGTCATTAGAACTGGATCTCACTATTTACAAATTCATGATGCTAAGCAGATGAGGAACAGTTCTCACAGCAAAGCTCAAAAAAAAAAAAAGTCAAAGACTTCTCCACTTTAGCAAACCACAGAAAACAAAATAAAAGATTAAGTGAGATTGAGCAGCTGCTCTCAGTTCAAAAGCACGTTTTCCTTCCAACTCATTTCAACAACAGATTTTCTGTAGGCAGGAAATTATTTCACAGAAATAACAATTTAGCTACTAGAAGAGTTGAGGAAAAAAAAATGAGCTTTTTAGCGATTACAATTATAGATCCTGTATTGGCAGTTCCCCTACCTGCTGCTATCATAATCCAGGTTTATCCGCTTAGTAAAAAGAAAATTGATACACATAAGCTGTTACCTCTTTTGTATTTTCTTTATGAGTATAGAACAATCTAGAAACTATTCTAGTAAATCTAGATATTGTCTTAGAATGCTGATTGCAGTCTTAATACTTTTCATTTTAACCTTTTTCCACACAGATTTTTCAGGAAGACCCTTTCCCATGAGACCACAGATTCTTAAGATGTTTAGAAGATAGGTAACCAACTTCTACCAACTCCAGAGAAAAGATTCCTGTTTCAGAACAAAAAGTTAAAAGAAGCCCATGAAAAAGGCTGATTGAGGACTAGAAGTCTACCAAGCAGGTTACCTATTTCTAAATATTTGCTTTTACTCCTTCTCTCCCTGGGTTTGACAGAGAATGGAAGAGGGATCATAAATGTTCATAAGCCATCTATAAAAGGCAGTCCACGGCAAACAGTATAGTCACCTCAAAGCTGCTCTAGCTGCAGTTTTGGCTTTAATGACCCTAAATGTAGCTTGCCAAAAGAAAAGAAAAAGAAGACAACATGCTCCCTTTATGGAAGACAGGAGTAGGTCTGACATGAAAATCATTCTCCAGTCTGCTACACAGCTAGCCCTAGTGGCCTCGTTCCTTTCATACATCTTGAATGAAACCAAGAAAGTTGAAATTTCATCTGTACAAAAGCAATTTTTCACAACTCCATTCTTCAACCTTTTAGAGCAATTTCCATCACTGCAGCCTGAAGGGGATGCACCTGTTATTTTATTATATGGGAATTTCAGTAACTCCAGACTGATGACTTGACCTATGTTTTAAAAATAATAAATTATTATTTGCAAAATATGTTTTTGTTAATAATAAACTATTACTTCTACCAGGCGGTTAAGTTACTTGGAGTTATTTAATTTCCACATCAAAACATCACCACCCCTAAACCACAATGGATACTAGATCTATGCATAGTTTTTCAAAAATAATGGGTTTTCCCTCAATAAATTCTTGCTTATTGAAACCTGAAGTATTAAAAGTATTGAAGAAATGCAAACAGCAGTCTCATTATGTAGGAGTTTCCAAACTGAAAATATTTTCTTCCTTTTTTCAAAATAATCTGAACAAGAACCTAAACTCCATACATATGCATACAATTCAGAAGTAAAATCCATGAGTCACAAAGCAAAGCAAGAACAGAAAAGGCCTAACTGCATCTATCATGCTTGCCATTTGATTCATGCATGCCTTACACAGGCTTGTGTAGCTACAGAGAAAATGGAGGGAACAAGTCCTCCTGCTCAGCTGATTTCCTTCATAGTAGGGCATCATGTTAAGGCATATTCATGAAAACAAGTTCTCCCTTAATACAAATAGAAAATTCTCTCATTTCCTTTTAGATGGACTTGCAGAGAGCACAGCTCTATAAACTGGGCTCACCCAGTGCACCATTTACAGAACCCCTTTCATAACCTTGAGTCAATAGTTACCTGCAGCAGAAGTTTCCACCTCTCACAAAGGAAAGATGCTGATTATCACCTGTCTGCAATATCTGTTCTATTTCAGGGCTTTAAACTCTCTAAGAGTTGTTACTGTCCATAAACTCATGCTTGTGACAGTACCAAAAGTATTTTTTTTCAAAAGGAACAGGAACTCTCTGCCATCTGGACGAGCTTAACTTGTGATACAAGTAAAGGTTTGAATTCATTTTCAGCATGCCCAATCCCACATCATAAAAACACAAACACAAAGCTCAATCCCTAATGTCTGTGACAACACAGCCCACAGAATCAAAGCTGAATTTAGAGCCTTATAAGTCCCCTCCAGGCACATAAAATAACCTGAAGAGGATAGAATGCATATCTCAAAAAAAACCCTCAGTTTAAAAGTAATCAGGAGACAACACAGTGCTGAAAATTTTATGCCAATATCCTTACCTAATTGCTACAAGAGATGCATTTTTATTAATTTAAATTTATGTTATGCCATTACTCCTTACCTTTTTCCCTCATAGGTATATGCTAAACCAGTCAGCGAACCATCATACAAACGCAACTGGAAATTCACTCATCCTTGTGTAAGTATTTCAGCTCCTGTGTGGATGCAAGTTCTTTAATTCATGGCACTTCTGGGTTCCATGTTGCAAAAATGGGCACCAAAATCTGAATATGAAAATTAACTCCTCATCAAAACAGACTTACTTTCTTGTTACAGTCTCAAAATCAAGAGTTATGTATTCATGCCAGTGTGCATAAATATCATAGTGTTCCAAAAATCCAAGGCATGTCTCTTGATGACACACTGATTAAGAAGGGATAAAAAAGCATGCCAATACAGTGTCTGTTTATAAAAAACATCATATAGTTGTATACATATAAGAACAGCAACACCTACAAAAATCTCCAGTTGTATTTGAAAATGTACTTCTTGGTTGTTGAATTACATCACACAAATAATTAAAACGGTACTTTGAAATCATCGAAGTTCCACAACCTTTTTGATCATCATTTAGTTCATGAATAAGGCACATTTTTCCTTAAACTAATAGAATGTAGGCAATGCCAGTTCATAGAAAAGATTTTCAGTAAAGTTAAAAAAAAAAAAAAAAAAGCCTGTTATGGCACATATTACAGATTGCTTGACAGGCATAGTCTGTTTGACTAATGCATTCAGAAGATAAAAGAATTAGCCCTGATGACTGAAAACTAAAGACCAACATTCTCCCATCTGTTTGTGAACCATGGGGACTTAAATTCCACCCATCAGCTGGAAGGCATGGAAAAGCAAAGAAAATTCCAGTCAGTTCCAGTACTGAACACTTCTGATAACACTGCAGAGATACAGTATGTTTTCAAAAATATCTTTCAAAGTAAAATAAAAATAAGCATACAGTTAGGAAACAAAAAGGTAAAATCTACTAATCTAGAAGTTATTAAATAAAAATATAATGTACACTTCACAAGTTACTACTATTTCCATGACCTAGCACTACAACATTCATGAGGACTGGGTAATATTCTATTAATTCTAAATGCATAGAGATTTATACTTGGATCTTAATCTGTTGGCAAGTCGTCTTTCATGGTGGTTCCTTGTATTCTGAATCCTAGCACACATCATCAAGGTTTCTTGGAATTTAAGGTCTTAATTTCTAAGCTAAATATAGTCTGGTTTTCTTGACTTAGCTTTGCCTCAAGGAATTATTCTTATTTCCTCTCTTCTCCCACATAAATACCTGAAAACATTCAGAATTATCCCGCTACTTTGACTAGAAATTGGAAGAATATAATTATTTTTATATCCGTTTCTCTTTCTTTACTTCCATACTTAATTCTGAATTTTTCCAACAACTTCAGCTGATCATTCTTAACATAATCAAAATCTGTAGCTCAAATGCATGATCAAATTTTGCCATACAATTTGAAAGCAATCACTTCAGCCTCAATGTCTCTTCTTTATATGTACTCATTGCTGTTTCTAAATCTGAAAGGAAAAAGGCCATAAGAGTATTTGTCTCTTGCTCTTATTGGCTAGATGTGAGTTCAGGGTTGAGACATTTTAGCTAAGCCAGAGTGTAGAGCAAATAAATCTATAGAGTTTCTGGTGTGTCACTGACTTCCATCAACAAGGCTGGACTATGGGCAGAACCTGTTCAAGTTCAGTTCAAGAGATCCCACACATCCCTGAGTTTAAACATTCCATTTTCTGGTCTTTGCACATGAGCTTTACTCAAACAGAAACTACAGGAAGCAATCTTACTCTCAAGATATGCACTTGTCTTAATGTAGATCAATATTTAAATATTCTACCTAACAAAAAGTTGCTATGCATTAAAAAAAAAACAAAAACCACAACATAAAAGAGGCATTACATTAAAGTTAATGAAGAACTACATATCTGTGATTTTCATTGCCTAAGCCATGCATGACAAAAAAGAAAACAATAGCTGTGTGTCTTTTTTACTCTCCTCCTTTACGATGGTACCTCTTGGTTCAAAATACATGATACACAGTTTTAAAGAGGGCTTCTCAGAAAAGAGACAAAAAGATGAGGCACTGGGTTATCATGAGGGCTCTAAGAGCATGAAGACACTCCTTTTAGCTTAGTATGTGAAAAAAAAAGCAAAAAGTTTAACTGGAGTAATTATATGAATTGAAGGTACATGTCTGAATTCAGAAAAAATAAACTGGGACGTACTTTTAAGTCTTTTAATCAATCCATTTTATTTGAAAGCAAGAAAAAAAATGAAAATAAATATCAGAATATATTTTCTCACTGGAATTCTATCTTTATATTGAAAGTTGAGGTAGACTAATGAAGTCACTATAAAGGAAATTATAGCAAAATCTACTTGCATGTTATATATCATGAAGAAAAGTTCTCTTTGCCTAGAACAGCATTCTATTCTAGTTTTAAGATATTGCAGGAAAAAATGCAGAAGATCAGAACAAGGTCAACAAAAAGGGCGGTTGAAGTACAGAAGGATGGGTATTCGACTTGATATTGCCAGCTCTCAAATTATTTGGCAAGAAAAAGGAATTAGAAGGGAAACTTCAAAGAGCATTGATGACTAAAGACTAAAATTACCCCATCTGCTTCTGCACATGGGACTTGCAAACTTCCCATCAGCAGCAGAGCTTATGGAACAAAATTAATTTGAGCACTGAATGCCTCTGATAACAGTATAGGAGCACACTTTCTTCTCATTTTTATTTTAATTATAATTGTTAAAAATTATGACAAGCACACAGAAAAATGATCATTCCCTGTCTTATAATACTGCAACAAAAGGTCACTTTTTGAAATTATTGCCTTTTAGTTTTAGAAGAAATAGAAGGCAATTCTCCTTCACACAGCAGGGAGTGAACCTCTGAAATTGTCTGTCAAAAAGTCTTTTAATCTGACATCACAGTTAAGAGTTACCAGTTACTTTATAACCATTAAGCAAGCTTATAATTACATAAGGTCAAACAAATCTCATATTTCAGGAATTAAAAAGATCACTCCCTCAGGTTAGTATGAACTGTCATTTGTGTACAACACTGGGCAGTCAGATTTATTGTAGGCAAAATGGAGATAGGAAGCATCCTCTGATCATCCACTATACTGCTGCTAAGGACAAATAGGAAAATAGGACAGTAAGTATCAACTTTTTCTAGTATGTTTCCTACTAAGTTCTATGTGTTTGCATGTATATATATACATATGCATATATATGGGGCAGCAGTAATACATACATATACATACACTCCAAACAAAATCACTGGACAAAGTTCTGCCCAGTAGCATCACTTAAAAGGGCTTCCAGCCCTGACCCACCACAGCTGAAGGCAGAGCAAATAAAACAACCACATGGGCCAGCTGCAAATAAAGGAAGCTGACTGTAATGGCTCAGTAAGGACTGAAAGTTGTGTTTTGAAGAGTTTGTAGCTTACAGGTTCAACGTAAATAACACCAATGGTGGAAAAGCTACTTAGGGGCAAAACTGAAGGACCTGTTTAACATGATGGTCTTCTCCTTACTCCTCACTGTTTGCTTCAGATGCTGAATGTTTTGATTTTCATTCTTCAGTCCATCTTGAGATTACACACACACACACATATATATTCATGTGTGTGTGGTAAATTAAATATGCTTCAAATGGCACATGTAAACAAACAGTATAAATCAGATATTATCATTTTATTAATGTAGAGAAAAAGTCAGAGCCTATGTTAATGTATATACACATACAGGAAAAATAAACAAAACCTTATACTACGTCTCTGATACAAAAAGCAAGAGATGAAACAATGCATAATAAATAGCTGCATACAGTGTATAGTTTCTGCAAAGATAAATGTATCATGCAAAGAACTAAGAGTACAGAGCTGCTATTTCAACTCAGTTAATTTGCATTTTTGTTATGAGACAGATTCATTGTGTTAATTGATAACAGCAACATGTACCCAAGTGTTATCGGGAAGGGACTGTACAGCAGCTTCATCTGCGCTCAGGATGATGCTCTCTTGATGGTTAGTAATTAAATCTAGATACTCTACAAACAAGTAATTGTGTCAAATACCAAATCTATTTAGTAAGTTTAGTATGCCAGTATTTTTAATACAAAACTGGCTTCTCAGAACAGCAATGTATCATTAGAGAACTCACCAAACAAGCCAATAACCATATTATTTTCCTCCGCTTGGGTAAAAAATGAAGTGCATTAGACATCAAAATCTTCCAGCCATAGAAAGTAGTAACTTGCTGTGTGGGACTGTAGCAAGTTATTCCCCAATATTACTAAGAGGGAAAGACACATTCCATGACAGATTTAGTCTTTGTTTATATGAAAAGAAATACTTACGCTTATAAATCCTAGCAACACTGCTGACATTTATATACTAACCAAACACAAGACTCCAGGTTTATTTGCATATATTGCTCTCAATGGATCAATGCATATATTGGAAAAATGACAAAATTTTACACAAAATTGTAACAAATATTCCAAAAACGTAATGCTATGATGTCCATCAAGGATTTACCTGGCAGCTTTTATCAGACAAATCTTTTTACTCATGTTCATAAAGTGTAATCTTAGCAGTCAGTGATAAAGTAACAGGCACCTACCTTCTTCCTATCACCTTGCCCAGAAACATTGGTCCATAATCATTCTCCTACCATTCTCTAGACTTCATTCCAAAAAACAAATTTTCCCAACTTCTAGTACTGTCATAATTTTAAGGAACATCCTTCTTCCCAATAAATCCAAATCAGTAATCTTGCAGGATTCATTTAAATTCAACAAATACTTCCCATTTTTTAATATTTGAAGAAAACATTATTTACTATGTTTTAAAAATGTGCAATATATCATAGTATCTAATGAGACTCATTTGAAATTAAGGCAAGTCTGATTTGATAAACTTTGAATTCAAACCACTGAAGATGCAGTTGTTACACAGAAATAATGTAAAAGGCCAGTTTTCCCCTGCGCTTTCATAAGCCAGCTTTTATACATTTTCCACCATCTTTTTAACCTTTCATTTTCATTCTTGCAGACAGCAATCACATTTTGCTCAAGGTCATTATTCGAACACCAAAAATCCCAAACCTATATCCAACTTTTCACTATTTTTCAGTTCATGGCTTTAACTCCTCCATTTCATTGTGATTCCAGTCTCATTATCTTACATTGTTTTACACTGGATTGCATTACCTACTTTTTCCACACATAGTCTACACCAATTATTTCACATTTGGAAAGTCAATGCTTTTTCTCCACCTTTCCTATTTGAACTGTAAAGTCTTCAAACATGTGCAAACATGAATCTTTTAACGACCTTCATGTCACCTCATTTTTTATGTCCACCAACCCTGCACAGTTATAATTTACCTAAGCCATCTGCTTTCAATATGTAAGCCAGTTTTTCCTGCAGCAGTTTTATTTTCAATGACTTTACACATCAATCTTCATGGTGGCATAACAAGATAAGTCGCCCTTGAACTTCTGATAAATTATATCAGTGCTCTGTTTTCCCCTACTACCTCACTCAGAAATTCAAGGATTCATGGAAATTCATTTGATATTGTTTGGTTTTTTTCATAGTTTTATGCTCCCAAGCCGTTCTAAACTATGCATTACAAAGTATGCCATAGTGATACTTCATTTCAGTGTTTCTGAAATGAAAACACACAGCTGGATAAGACTGAGGGTGGAGGGTGTTAATTTGAGTGGGTTGTGTTTTTTGTTTGAGGGGTTTTTTTAAGTATTATGGGACAGCTCTTACCCAAATAAATTACAGGGTATAATTTTACCTGAAAAAAATGTCCTTCCCTTTTCTTTTTTACCTTTTTTTTTTTTCCCAGAAGGCAGCAATCAACAGGATTCCTCTAAAAAGTCTGGGAATCACATCTACCATCTTTATCACAGTCCTGTTTTACTACAAATTTAGAGACGTTGCAAGGTTCAGTGAATTTCTGTGAGACATTCATTTTTCTTAGGCTCAAGAAAAGGGTGTGTCCTAGTTTAGCAGGAGGGACCAGTTATCACTGTGTGGGGGTGATTAAAGCTGTGTATTCTACACCCTCTATTCATTCCCCAAGAACAATGGACCATTTGCAGTTTCTGCCCAGGAAGCTGTNAGCAAGAGATTTCAAAAGACAAGATGCTTCTTTCTGGCTTATGGTTGTTGTGAATAACATGGTTAATTACAGAAATCAGGTACAATAAAGAAGGAATTGGAGCAATTTCTTCCATGTTGAACATTTGATATCTTTAAGGTGTGCCTAAACACAAGGGCAAATGCAACCCTTCCCTGCTGCTGAGGGAGTGAAGTGACAAAGATCTCATCAGGTAAATGCCCCCATAAGAGGAAATACCATATGCAAATATGTCCTGCTCCACTAGATCTAACACCCATGGTCCACTGAAAATCATTACAAACAAGCTGTTTAAGCCACTAAGATGAAAAAAGGATCTATTTTCTTGTAGATCTCCCTTTTCTAGACTTACACAGAGACAACAATATACATTTTCTACCACTATACCAATATATTATGTGCGTTACAAAATATCTCAAAAACCAGGGTTTTAAAAAGACGAGATAAAGATGTAACCAAGAACATACTAAAATAATTTATTTTATTCATTATTGGTACAAAAAAGTTACTATATTATTATAGTTGTTATTAATAACACTGTTATTTTCAATGAGAACAATGGGCTTGAATAAATTTCTTTTTTTTTTAACATTTGGGTTAAAATTTTAGCTTTATGATACAGTGATTCAGGGTCTGGTTCTAAGTTCAATTTACTTCAATACTTGGTGTTAAAATCTGTCATAGCTGGAAAAGATAGCTCACAAAAATATATAGATCTAAATGGAAGAAGTGTTGGTCATAATTATTGAATTATACTAATTTTTCAATTTCATATACCAATTAAACACATTTTTATTGAAATTTGGCTAGGAAATTTCCATCTTCCCTGATGTCAGTCACTTGGTCTTGCCAGCTAATGAGAAGATGATGCGTTTTTATGTTTAACAAATGGGTTAAGAAATGTTTTTAAAATGTTAGGAAATTTTGTTTCCAAGGGGTTTTTTTAATGTACAAATACAAGAGTATTTATAGATGACATGCATAATTTTCAGCAACAAAATCCTACAGCAATGGAAAAGTTTCAAAACACCTCTTTTCAAAATGTTCTTCTCACATCATGTTTGTTTCAAAAAGCAGATATTTTCCTACTCATCATTAGACCATCATCTTTACTTTGAAAGTACTGATCAAGTATGCTTATTTTTTTCAAAAAATATCTGCTAGATAGCAAAATACTGCACACTACTTTTCATCACAGAAGAGGTCAGCAATTTGGGCATCTTTGCTTTTTTGGTTTTAAGTCTAGCAACTCTTTCAAGCACTTTGCCCCAAGACAATCAGTGACCCTCAGTGCAATACAAAAGAATTTCACAGTCACTCCCCATCTTGTTAAAAAGTATTGTAAAGATTCTACTATTTAAAAGTCTTGTTATTATAAAACTAAACAAACTAATGAGATCCTGTAGCACTTCGTGCACTTCTGGGGTAATGTCCTGGCTGTGACAGGAAGTTGGGGACAGCTTGCCTATGATTCAGTGAGTGAATTTCAGATGCAGTGCTAGGTCTGTAACCTTAGCCCCAGAAACCTTTCTTACTCCAGTCAGAGTAGCTGCTCCACCAATGGCTACATTTGCACAGTTTTCCCATAAAACACTGATTTTATTAAAGTTATTGACCCTTGAGATTATTATTATTAACCGTTGGCACATCTTTCTTTTAGTGATGTGTTCACAATAAAGCAGTTCTTCTTGTATTTCATTACTGAAACAGAATCTAGCAAATACCATAAGCTGAGAAAAGGACACGTTAGAAACACCTGCACTTCCAGCCAACTGCATAGCAAACATCCCAAACTGTGTAATGTGTTCTAAAACTGATTTCTTCAAACTCCAGTGAATTTTTCTATAGGCTTTTCAACTGTATTGGCTGACAAAGGAGTGCTTTTTAGAGTTTGCCACCAAGCTGTTTCCCATGTATTATGTCAGCCATTTTTCCAGCAGCAGGATGAACAAGTGCGTCTGCAATAGAATGTGGCTTTCTGTCTTTTTCTATTAAGAAGCCTTAAAAGAGGATTCTGAAGATTTAAATTTAAGTGAAATATTGTAAAATGCTGTACTGAGTATTGCTTGCCTACTGAAGCCCAAAAAGGCCGGATAAAACTGTTTAGAGACAGAGTTTTTAGCCTTTAAACAGCAAGGTATTTATTAGTGCAACGTTGGGGAACCCCCAGCTTGCGCTGGACAAAGAGTTCCGAAGTTTTCAGTGAAAAGCAAGATTATTTATACAGTTTTGCATAGGATTACAACATCTTTTCATACATATTCATAATATTGCAACATTTGATTATAATATTCAGAGTAGGTGGAGAGTAGGTGGAGCCTGGGTGTGGTCATCTCTTTTGGGGAATATTGCAGGGGTACATCCTGTTGCCTTCATCTCTAGGGGGCTTCATTTTTCTCCTCTTCCTCATGAACTTTTCAACTTTCTCTGTTTTTTTGCTGATTTTCGCAAGAAATCTTGGACATGGGCCTCCGGACCTGGGCCTCTGTTCCTGGTTCTGTTTCTTAGTGTTCCTGTTCTGTTCTTTGGTGTATCCTCCTTAGTTCCCTTATCTCTGTGTATTTATCTCTCAGGGCATAGTGACCCAGAATTTGCCTTTGCCTTTAGCTTATGCATTTTCTCTTAGAGAATTCTCAGCGTCAGTATTCTAAGCTCACTTTTAACTCTTAGAGCCTCTGCTCAGCTTCACTACAACCATCTCTGATTAAATCTGATTAGATCAGCACTGTTTCTACCCTGTAATGATGAAGAGTTCATACTAGGACTAGGAGAGGCTCTGCCATTTCCCTGTTCATTTGTGCTGTCATTATTAGCCTTATTATCTTCAATCTGCGATTTCTTTTCAGGAATTTTTAAAGCTAATTGTCCAGCTAGTGAGGGTTAGTTTAGTTACAACCAAATAATATAACCCATAAATCCACGTAATCATGCATACACAAACTGCAATTCATCACAATGCACTGCAAGTGGCACAACAAGTGAGAGCATCACTGTCAACACCTCTGCAATGTGGAGCAGCTCTTCCCTCAGGCCACCTTGCCTGTTCAAAACACAGAACCCTCTGACCTATGGCTGGAGTGCCAGCATCAATAAGTATGTTAAGTATTAGTAAAGCTTAATTTCTTCCTTATATTTAAATAAATAAAATAAAAATAGAAATTCTAATAATCCTAATGAATCATTCTGTGCACCTCTTGGGGTGTGCATCCACTTTGAAGACCATGGCACTAGACCTCAAATTCAAATTTTCTCATTTATCCAAATATTTATTATATTTCTATAGCTCCTGGCAAAACCTGGAAGCCACTAAGACTGTAGAACTCAACAGGAACTTCTAAATAATTTCAAGCAAATGTCACTAAAAGATATAGTACTTTTATTTCTTTTTTGTAACTACTCCCTTGATTAACCAAGCTCCTGCACTGGCATATTTCTCATACATTGGCCTTCTCATATCCCTTATTAAGGTAATATTCAGGTTTATGAACCAAATGGCAGGTTCTCTTATAAATAATGCTGAGGCATACAATTAATTACAGATCTAAATGCCTTTCTCAACTTACTACCAATGACTACACATCTAGCTTTTTGTTCACCTTGGGGCTTCTTTTCTTGAAGCACTTTTTTCCCCTCTAGATTTCATACTACTTGCCAGTTTTGTATTTTCTTTTCCACTACCGGAAAACAGTATTAAAATAAAACAAGCAAAAATATTTCAAATGTTTGGAAAACAGTATTTGCCTGGTAGTTAATATGTCTAACTTCTCTTTCTGAACTATCTTCTTCCGTGAACTTTTCTCCTGTCTTTTTTTGGGCTATAGAAATTTAGCATAATCTGGCAGGAATCAAATATCTACACAGTACTTGCTGTTGTTCACAATATTATGTTTTTAATATCCTCCACATATTACTTTATTTTTTTAAGAACACAGTCAGAATAACTATAAATACACAGCCCTCTGAACAGATGTCATGTGGGAATATAATACTGGAATGGATCTCCTGAAGCATCACTTTGGGAATGCAGGTAAACACCTAATATATAATCTCATTCAAAACTTTAAGATCAATTTTAAAGCTAATTAAGGTTTGTTGGTTTTTGGTTTTTTTTGTTCCCTACTACTCCTATATGGAATGCTATTTTCCAACATATGCCTCCTAACATTAAGAAAACTTAGTTTAATTTCTGTATTATGTTTATCGCTGGATGTTTTTGTGATCATTTCCCTTCATATCAGTAATTTCATGTTTTAGAAGCTCTTTTTACCTCTTCTATCTTTATATTGCAGATTTTTTTACAATTTATTTTGATTTTTTTAAAAAGTTAAGCATATTATTTATATGCCTTTCTCATAAGATAGGCTTTCTATTCCCCTGTTTACCCCTGCAGTTTTCCTTGGCCTAATTTAGCATTCCTGAACATGGCTGTATATAGTTAACTGCAGGCTGTCTTTCTTTTTACAGTGGCAACAACACACTTCCCTTTCCTTGGAAACATCTTCATTCTGACAAATCCAAGAATCTCTTTTCCCCACCTGCTGTTACATGTTTGTAGCATACAATTGTCTTAAAATTGACTAAAGCTCTGAAGTCTTTTCCTTTTTTCCAACTGACTGTTCCTGAGCATATCACAGTCTGTCACTAAGTGCATGACCTTGTACTTTTGTACACTTAAATTTCAATCCATGTTTATTACCAAAGTCTTCAAAGATACCCTATTATTTCAGCATGACATTATAATCCTCACCCCAACTGATAGGGCACCATTTTGTCTTCAGCATATTTCACTATCATACCCCTATTTTTCCTCGCAAGGTTACCACTGAAAACTCTAAATAAAATAACACTGCAGGACCAATCCTAAGGAAACCACTCTAAGTCTCGGGCCCATCCACACTTTCTCCCTTAACAGCTAGGCTGTTGTCTTGTTCTTAACTACCAAACAGCTTTTCACTTCTGTAATTTAGCTAACAATTTTCCTCATATTCCCTAGCTACTCCAAAGAGTGACTCACAGAATAATTATACCAGTGATTCAAGCAGAGGCTATTTGGCATAAAGAATGAATTTCACTTTCTACAAACATCCCCCAGTGGTGGAACATCCCCCCAGACCATCTTCTTCATAGCAGAAAACTATGTTTACTGAAGATCAAAAGCCAGATGTTGATTTTCTCTATATTGTCATTCCTTCATCTTCTTTCTCTGGGGATCAAGAGAATTACAGAGAAACTGATCCAAAATTCTCCACTTTCGTGCACTTAGTCTATCTCTCAGCATACTCTATCTGACCTGCTCCAACCAAAACCGAGGGTGTTCTTTTTCCCAACAGGTCTCTCTTTTACCTCTAGGAAATTTTATTTTCTAGAAATGCTGTGATGCTAAGAACTCCAAACTATACACCAAATTATACAGATATGCTGCTTACTAGCCCTGGTCTATGTCCTAAGTTTCAACCCCAATCCCAAATGTTTTCCACCTGAAAGGAGGGAGGCAGAAAGGGAGAGAGTGGGTGTGTGTGCAATTTCTAGCCATTGCGTAAGTATTTAGAGACTTTTCAGGTTTATTTTCTGTGACTACTTCCGATGTGAAAAGGCTTTGATTCAACCCGTGATTTAGCATTCTTCATCCTGTGAACTGCAGATTCTATTTCACTGGTTATCTCTCCTGTCAATGGAAGCTTCCAATGCTGTTTCTTTTCTCTTCAGATTATCCTCATTTGTTTACTAGGCTATCCCTTTTGCTGAATCCAGTTAGGCTCCTGTTATCTCTCCTTGGACCACTTTTAGTGCTACATCTCTAGCTGGCTTCATCCCTTTTTCCCAGTCATTAAGGAGAAAGACTAATATTTCCTACAGTTTCCTCCACGTGTTGCCATCTGGAGTTCAGCAACTCGTTAATGGGTATCATCTAGATTAGTTCATTAGTAGCCTTCTCCTAGGTTATTTCTATCTTAGTTTAGTCAGCATTAATGAAAGGCTATAACCCAGCAGTACACATTCTCTGGAAGCTCCCTCCTGGACTTATCACACATCCACCAGTCTCTCTAAACTGCAGGTGAATTCAAATAGAAACCCATAGCTTTTGCAGAAAAAACCTTCTATTTAAAGTTCATACAACTACCAAATATTGATAACTGTCTCTAGAAAGAGAGAAGAGTAATTTTTCTTCAGGCCACATGGTTCTTTATACTATAAACTGTTACCCTTTGTTCCCTTCTGACCTCTAATTCCCCTCATTCTCTCCCCTTCCCTTCTTTCTCTCATACTGACTCAAAGGAGGAAGTCATACTGACTAAGATTGAGTGGGAGGGCAGAATTGTCTCCTCTGAGGAAGCAATTCTTCATTCAGCTATAACTGTTTCCAAAACTATGAACTATAAAGATCTTTCATTAAGTTCTAAAGATAATGGCATTTTGATCATTCATCTCTGCTTGCTATAATAGTTTGATGCGGTTGCAAAGAACAAGGGCAAAATAACTATATAACTGCCATCTGATTTTTTGACTTCAGATACGTGCCACACCAACTGTACTGGGAAGTGGAAAAGAGAGTTACAGCCCATAAAGTCTTCTTTTCTACTCCCACCAGTAAATCTGTTCCCGTAATTTTTTTCCAGTAAAAATACATCTGAATTTTGAAAAGGGATTTTAAACCAAAATGAAAAGTGAATTACACAGTGCATAGTATTATATACCTAACTGACACTGTTCATCTGCTGTTGGTGACTGTAAATCTAATTAAAGATTCTATAACTCCCCTTTGCACACTGCTAGGTACAGATTTCCCTAAGTTCTTAAAAAGGAGGGAGCAAAAAAAATACGCAGTCTCAAACCATTTTTTTGAGATTTTACTTTTAGCTTTCTGTGCCAGATTTGCATTTTGAGCTTCAGTTCTAGGTTCCAAAAAGCACATGATGAAACATATTTAATTAGTTGGCAGAGAGTAGATACATTTGCTTTTCCTGGTAAGGGCAATAAAAAGAATGTCTTTCTACTCCCCGATTTTCTTTCATGCAAAAATTCCTGAGGATGTAGTGCTCTTCTCTGCCATTCTAGTTAATTAAATGCCATGTTTATTATAGTAATGCCCTCAGGTCTATAAAAGAATAAATAAAGAATAAATCCCTACTGTGTAACATGCTGTACAAACACTAGAATACTGTCTCCACCTTCCCAGATTCATTTGACCAGATCTGTATTGAAGATGGTGAAAGTACAACATTCATGTTGCCCACTAAAAGGTGACTCTGTATGATAGTAAAGTAAGTGAAGTACACTAGAAAAACACATTCTCACCTGCTTTCTTTTCCTCTGTTGCTCTCAACTTCAGGTCAGACAACATCAAAAGAGATTTCATGATTCATTGGAGAGGGGAGGAGGGAAGACATCCACCCCCAAAACAAAAATCAAAGATACATCACAAAAGAAAACTAGTACCTATCAACCTGCAATGTGTGAGCCAAACTGTACGGCTCAGTGATGATTACCTGTGTCACAAACAGCAAGTCATAAAGAAACCTGAAGTTTGTAACACAGCCATAGTTATCCTGAGATGAAGAACTAAACATGGGAGCTCAATATGATTGTGAACCTTTTAATAAGTACCTAAACACTATGTTTCAAAAATAAAGAGAGAACAGTGGGTCAGGATCCAACTAAATCTACCATGAAATTACAGAGACTTGAATCAGAATTTAACCAGTCATATTTTTTTCCATTTCATTTTCCAGTGTTTTGGGGTGCAGAAAGAGAGAGGAGGAGGTGGGGCAGCTGAAAAGCTTGACTTCCTCTGCCTTTTTAATGATCCAGTGCTTTTTCTCTAAAGAACAGAATCCATGATACTAAGTAATGCAGTCTAACTGAGCAGAATTTAAAAAGAAAGTCAAGGTTCTACAAAGTGATATTTTTATCTATATACACTATTGCCTGAGCTGCCAAGGACAATATACAAAACTGTAACAGCATCTATGTTCGCTCCACTGGATGTGTGAAGGTTCTGGCTGGATTGAGTTAATTCTTTTTGCAGTAGACAATATGTGGCTTTGATTTGGATTTGTGCTGAAAACAGTGTTGATAACACAGGGATGATTTAGCTATTGCTGATCAGCACCTAAACAGTGTCAAGGCCTTTTCTGCCTCTCACCCCACCAGCAACAGGGCTGGGAGTGCACAAGGAACTAGCAGGGAACACAGCTGGGACAGCTGTCTCTAACTGACCAGAGGGATATCCCACACCCTATGGTGTCATGCTCAGCATATAAAGCTGGGGAAGAATGAGGAAGTGGGTTGCTCAGAGTGATGGTGACTTGGGTCTTCCCAAGTCACTCCTATATGTGATGGAGCCCAGCTTCCCTGAAGATGGCTGGACACCTGCCTGCTGATAGGATGTGATGAATAGATTTCTTCCTTTGCATTGTTTATTTGTGTAGCTTTTGCTTTACATATTAACTTGTCTTTATCTCAACTCACAAGTTTTCTCTTTTAAACTGTAATTATCTCTATGCCAGTGTTTTCTTCCTTACACCCTTCTGATTCCCTCCCCCATCCTGATGTGGGAGGAGTGAATGAGAGACTGAGCTGCCACAACAAGAAGCTAGTTTGAACAGTACACAAGTAAAGTAAAGGTTACCCACTTTTATGTATCAATTAAAAGTATTTGAAGCTAGAAACTGTTTATTGTGGAGGAACAATTAGACTGCCAGTGATGGGTACTAGTTTAAAGCTGAAGCCACTTAAAGAGATACTGACAAGTTTAAACACTTTCCTCCAGCTAACAAAGCGGAAGCAGTATCCAAGTATTGCTGCTCGGACATCCTGTAACTCTGGTAGGATAGGACAAAGCACATTCGATACTGAGCTACAAATCTTAGCTCATATTTCAATTCAGCATCATATCAAGTGCAGGAAATTAATGTAAAATGCAATGTTGCAATGTGCCCCAAATTATGCAAAAAGACCACACCCCACCCAAATACAACTTCTTGTCAGTGCATCCAGTCTTGAGCCTTCAAAAGGCAGTGAGGCAAAAGAGAGCAGATACTTCCAGTAAATCTGGTTCTTTTCATACTCTTTTGGATATTTCATGTGGTCACAAATATATATATAAGCCTTTGCATCTCTGTTCTTAAATGAAAGGCACTTCAGCATTCTCTTCAGCCTGCTAAAGGAGCCTCCTTCATACAACACTTACAAAATCGGTCCCCCATAGCCCACAGGGAAAACACCCAAAGCTCATGCAGTCAAGCAGTGACTGATGAATCTGACCTTTACTACCTCATCTGCATGTATGGCTACCAGACCTCTATGGATCACTTTTGATTTCTACATTTCCTCTTGTGCTAGCCTAGGAGGCAGGTTCTGCATTGACTGACTGTTTAGCAGACATGGGATGTATTTCCTCACTGTACTGTCCAGTGTTCCCCCTCCCCTTCCTGACAGCTACAAAACTGAGAAGACATAAATATATCCCTGGAAAGCTATAACACCTAGGGTAAAATGTTGGAAATGATGGACAGAAATAGCTTAAAGCATTTCATTCTGCATCTATTTCAAAAATAGTGCTTACAATTCCAATAGCCTTCCAACAGAACGCAACAGTGTATTATGTACCACGTTACAAACAGCTACAGCCACTCCCAGTTTGCAATGAATGAGCTTTGCTTTTGTCTTTGCTATCCACCAGAGGACAGAAACTGAGAGTTACCACAGCAAAGCTGATGAATAAGAAGTCACTATTTTGTCTCAGTCAGAGAAATACGAAGACCACCAAAAGTGGGATAAAATCAGAAGCTGGGCATGTTTAAGTAAGTCTTCATTAACAGCCTTCTGGGATCTACATATACCCTATTTTTGTTTTGTTTTGTTTTCTCTTCAGGAAACGTTTTGAAGACCTCACTGAGGAAATCTCCACTGGCTTCCATGACAGTTTTCCAGGAATCAGAATTTGAACAGGTCTCAATTAAAGAACCATGCTGTTACCTCTTAGCTCACATCTTTAAAACAGGAAATATGGTGTTGTCTGTATTGTAAAGTCAGTCCAGAAGAAAAATTTATCTAAAAGTAATTCCTGAGGGTACAAGGTGTGTTATTTTTAATTCCAGTGAAAAAAGTGGCATTAATAGATGCTGCCTGTAGCTTGTATTGGCATTATTGAGGCTCATGCTACACATTAGACATGGTCCATGAAACACTCCAACCTCAAGGCAAAGTAATTTCTAATATGAATTGCTCATGGAAAGGCATTTCAGAATTGTGAAAAATAAGCCACTCCAACCTCCATTTTCATCTTCACTTTGTCAAAAGCTATTAAATGTAGCATTAATATCATGGTTCAAAAACTACTGCTGACCTAAGAATATTTCCCTTTCTCTGACACAATACCTTTATCTTTATTCTGGCTCCAAAAGGGAGAGTATAAAGTTATTATTTATCTAGCCAAGAAATTGTGCCTTTAAAAGTGTTGACCACCTAAAATGTAGGAAAATTTACCAGAACTTATTGGAAATAATATAGACAACTCAAACTTTATCTGCAAAAAATCCATATGGATGTATCCCTGCTTATCAAAATTTTAGTATATTAGATGACCTATTTATAGCAAGTTAACAGAAGATACCTAGAACTTTCAGATAAAGACAGCTTGGAACAAACAGGGACCAAATCAAACAACATTCAAATGATGGACACTGAAAAATTATTTTGGATATAACCCTGTACAGAAATACTTGGGGGTTTATTAGATTGGCCTTCCTGCAAAAACAGGCAGGGAAAATTTTACAAGTACCCTATATAACCTCAACTGTTCCTATAAATGTCAACAACAGCACTGCATTCAGAATTTCTGAAAATTCCCCACATTAAAAGAGTTCCCCCTAATACAAGAGATTTTTTATAAGTGAGATGCTCTGTTCTGATTTGTTTATCAGGAGTACACACAGAATACGAGGGATACACAGGATACAGAAGTATACACATTGGACAGATCAATGTAATACAAGGATAAAACATCACCTTCTGGAAATTTTATCCTTTATCCTTAGAATGGGATACTTCTATCAAGATTTATACAAATTGCATTGCACATTTACTGGATCTAATTATAGTTGCCATAGAAAATACAAGAAAATTACATTCCCAGCGTGACAAAGGCTTTATTTTTATTATTAATCTAATGGACTTGGGAAAATTCTAGGCGCTAAAGCCAGCAATCATGGAAGAGATCTTGTTTAGCTCAGTAAAGACTCTTAGCCTCTACAATGCGACAGCTGGACACAAACTAGTCCCTGGTTGTCAGGCTATATTTTTTCTTTAGGATTTCTTATTTACTAGCTAGATGGCTCCCCACACGAAATACTTCTGGGACTAGGACCTGGCAGACAGTAACCTGAGCATGAGCCAATAATGTGCTTTTGCACCAAAGAGGGCCATAGATACCTTGGACTGCATTGTCAACAGGCCTAGGCACTGGAGAGAGCCCACCACTGGTGAGGTTACAGTTTCAGGCTCCCCAGTAAAAAAGATATATCGACATACTGGAGTGAGTCCTGCAAAGGGGCTACAAAGATGATGATGGGAATGGAGCATCTGTCATACAAGAAGAGGCCAAGGGACCAGGAACTCCTGAGGTTTGAAAGAAGAAGGCTCTGGCAGGACTTACAAAAATGTGTAAGTTCCTGAAGTCAGACTCCCTTTGGTGGAGCTCAGTGACAGGACAAAATGAAATAGGAACAAATTAGAGCACAAGATTTTGTTTAAACCTAATAAAAAGTTTTGTGGACTTTCCATCCTTGAGGATTTGGTCGTGGGCAATCCGGTGCAGCTACCTCTTGTCTGAGCAGGGGAAATGGACTAAACAATCTCCCAAACTGATTTGAGAGCGTTTCCTCTTAACCTGTTTCTTGCTACCTGGGAGAAGAGACCAACCCACACATCACTACAACCTCTTTGCAGGTCTCCTCTGAGCCTCTTTTTGTCCAGTCTAAACATGCCCAGCTGCCTCCACTGTTTCTCATAAGACTTGTGCTCCAGACCCTTTATCAGCTCCACTGCCCTTCTCTGGGAAAGCTCCAGCATGTCAATGTCTTTCCTGTAGCCAGGGGTCCAAAACTGAACACAGGACTCAAGGTGCGGCCTCACCAGTGTTGAATACAGGGGGACAACTACTGCCATAGTCCTGCTGACCACACTATTCCTGATAAAGCCAGGATGCCACTGAACTTCTTGGCCACCTGGGCACACTGCTGTTCTCTACAAGGGCTGTAGCTATTACTATACTGGCTAAACTGAGCTTTCAAAAGTCAAAGTTGTTCAGAAAAATATTAAATTTGCCTAATTTTGATGATGTCCACAAACACTTATTTTATGAATGCTGAGTGTAATTGAAGGAGGTGCTTGCTTTTCAGAAGGAGGTTTTTATAAGCTTGTCTGACTAACAGAAAGTGACAAGGAGAAAAGAAAAGAAATTATTTGAATTCCCATTTGGGACTGAGTGCTTATCAGAGATATAAGCTCCTGACCACAGGGAAGAGACAGCAGATACTTGACATTGATGTTTACAATTTATTCTCACTGGAGGCCTAAAAATGCCTTCTAAAAATCCTGAGCACCAAAAGAAAAAAAAACAAACAAGCACAATATATGCTTTCACTGATACGATTAGTAGTAATATGTTGCATTCATACAGCAGTTTCAGACCTTAGGGTGCTACATTCTGTCTCCCTTTAAGCACACAACGCACTGGATTGCTTTACTTACTAGTAACAGGAGCAGGACAATATCAGGATTATCACAGGCACAGGCTACATGCATTGATGTCCAAAAATCCTCATCTTGATGATTTACATTTACTCCTCTGTCAATTAGAATTTCTGCAGCAAATGCATTATCATAGCGAGCACACTAGAAAAAAAAAAAAAAGAACAGATTAAGGATGGTGTTTTCTTCAGTGTATAACTGAATTTACTACATAGTATTTAAATTCGGCAGATGCATTATAGTTGAACTGCTGTGTTTGTAGGGAACAACAACTGAGAAATCTATAGAAATAATTGTGTGGACTACCAGTTTCATATGCACGATCCACAAAATCTTCTATTTCCTGTGAAAAAGTACTATATGAAATCTGCTGAATCTACAAAAAAGGTTAGGCTATTTTTCTGTTCAATATTGTCATTCCAAATCATTGCACAGGCATCAGTGCATGATGAGTAGTGGCATCTAAGTATATGTACACCCATATGTACACATGTCCACACGTACATGAACTTCTGCCTCTTATGCAGTTCATACCAATAATACAACCTCTACACACCCACTTCTATTTCCAATCTACTAACTACACTGATTTCTCTTCAAGTCTCTGTGACACATAAATATTCCTCACACTAAGAGCCTGTTAAGAGAGACAGGGGATGTGTGTGTGTGCGTGATGATGATGATCGAGGTCATGGTCACTGATTTTGACAGAGAAGAAGAAATTGGCTTAGACATTGTTTTGTCTTTACTCCTTTGTCACACCTGCAACTTTTTACGCATACGATTATGGATAATACTTTAAAAGACAACCAGGGCACCCCAGTTAGGATCCTAACTCTGGCCTACCATACAGTATCAGTAATTCTTTAGAGAAGGATCCTCTCTTTCTCCACTGGAGATAGGTTACAGGGAGACTTATTTTCTGTATCAGATACTTTGATGCTTTGAATACAATCCTTAATATCTATGCCTCTTCCAATATTGAAACATTTCCTGGTCTCAAAAAACACACATATACCTTGAGAGTACAAATTTAGTGAAATCCGCAGATAATTAGCAGGAGAGGGTTAAATAATTGTGTTATATCTATCACATGTGAAACCATAGAACAGCATCCAGTTTGTTGATCTGTATTAGAGTGGCATGGAAACCAGAATACTGAAGGAAATGGGGAAGAAGGAAGCGTACATAACTAGATTTGACTGACTATGAACCAGAAAGGCAGGGGAGCCCCTTCCACATACTTCTCTCCAACCAACCCTCTTACTATGCAGGCATTCATGACATTCATGACATTCATGTGCTACCACTGCCACCATTTTCACTCTGCTTCTCTGATCCCTATTCCTATATGCCATCCAGGCTATGTCCAGTAGTTTACCCAGATCTTTACTCTTAGCTGTCTTTTGAAGCTTTATCCTTATATCATCTGTAGACTGGCCTATAAACAGAGAAATCAACTGTAACTTTCCTTTGTCTGATTGAGGGTCCACAGTTGTATACTTGCATGCAGCCTCCTTTAACCTACTCAAAAATCCATCATGGACTCCTTTCTATCCTGCTTTACCTCTTACAATTTTGACCAATTTATTTCTTTTGGAATTGCATTTCTTATTCAAAACATAACCCACTTTTGATACTATTTCAACATTCTCCTTTGATCTTTGACATTTATGTCCCAGTGTGGGTTTAACAGGGGAAATATTGGTCACCCTCCCCTTGAAAGGTTTAGGCTGCTATCTGTGCCTAGCAGTGTGTGTTCTAGAAGTCCTTCAAACCATGAGGGAGGAATTAAAATTTTTCATTTCCTCTGGGGAACACTCCATTTTTCTCTACCAAATACCTGTTACAGGTGAGATGAGGAGTAGGGGGTGCCCTTGGCTGGACACCAGGTGCCCATCAAGCTGCTCCACTGCTCAGCAGCATGGGAAGGGAGAAAATAAGATAGAAAAGACTTTGTGCATCACGATAAATGGAGTTTAATGTTGAATAACATTTTCTGCAGGCTGAGCATCCCCCAGCTCCCTCAGAAATTCTCTTTGTGCTCCAGCCCCTCCCCCAGCTCCATTCCCTTCTCTGGACACTTGGCACTGATGGTTAAAGGTGGCAAGGGGGCACCCAAACCAGAGACCTCCAATACCCATGCAAATTTGGAGGCAACTGCCCCTTCAAAATGAGAAGCCAATAGCCAAGTTACAACTACAACTAAGTCATTTTAAAGTAAAGCAAGTGACAAGCCTTTTAACATTTCTCTTAGATGAGGATGGTTGGGAGGGAAAAACGTGACTGAAAACTTAGAAATTCAAGTCCACAGCCACATTCGGTACACTCTACACGGCCCCCCCACAGAACAGGGAGATGCTATGACTGCCTAAACTGCTGCTCCTGAGGGAGCTGCTGTTGAAGCACTGGTTGGAGTAGAGGTAACAGAATTTGAAGAGAAACCTGTTGCTGGAGCAATATAAACATCTGAGAAGGTTGAAACTGCTGCAGAGTTCACCAATACCTGGAAACATTCTGCTGAAATGTAGAAGCTGCATTTACTACTGTGATCGTAAATATAATAAATATTGGTAACTCAGAAGATGAAATTTAAACTACATCAGGATAAAAAGCAGTTCTGCCTTAAATGATTTCCAAACATACTAACCAGTAAATTATAGAACAGAGATGAAATTCTGATGTATTTCCTTTAGCTTGTAACTTATCTGGCACCTCTAGAAACAGTTTTGAACCATTATAATTCATTGTATCAGTAACCTATATTCAGCTGTTCTATGTTCAAATTTTAACAAATCAGAGATAAGACATCTTATAAGACAGATCAACATAATCTAATACAAATAACATTTTCAAAGCATTGTTAAGTGAAAAAAAATTCTAGATGCCAAATATCATTGAGCCATTTTGTGGATTTGTAATAGACATAGAGCCTTTTGGTGTTTAGTTACCAGTTTGAAAACAGCTTAGATTTGTCACTGCCTCTTGATTCTTGTTTAAAGGATTTTGTGAAACAATTGGATCAGTTCAAAGTGCCATAAAAAAATTGGTATGCATATACTTTGTTATTAGGGCTGGGGTGGGTGATTGCCTGTGTGAATTGGTATGATGCTATGTGCTTCCCACTGAATGGGCAGCTCAGGCAAGTTCTCTCTTTTTATACTTCTCCTTTCATGGAATCTAAAGAGAGTTCACTGAATACCTTTGAAGCTCCCATGGCTTCCCTGAGATTCAACCATATCAGGATACAGACGTGGCAACAGAATCTTTATGAAGCATCACATTTGATTTTTTTCAGAAATATATCACATTTCAGAAGGTAAATGAAAAAAGGAACTATAACATGAACTGAATTTTAAGGAAAAGGTGAAGATAAATATATTTTCCATTCATTCTGACATAAAAACATTTAGCCTACAACTGAAAAGAATAAACACTATTAAGCTCCCCTTCGGACAAAGCAGATTACATGGAATCATAGTGGTATAACTAGGACTTAGAATGGATCTGAGTGGGCTTTAAGAATATAACACAGATGCATGCTAAATTGCTATTTTCAACTCTTGCAGGAAAATAAACTTGGTTTATCTGTTTCCCTGCATCATGACTCTCCTCTCCTGTCTGTACTGCTCCCAAATCAAATTCAAATTTCATTGAGATTAGGTTTGCCTCTATCTCCATTACAACCAGAATTTTCCTGTAAATTAATTATGAGTACTTACAAGTAACTCACTAAACTGAAGCAGCAAGTTACACATAGCTCTTTATTGCAAATTTCTTACTGCAGAAAGCTTTTGTTCCTTTGGAAGCATATGTGTGCCTGTGAAGCAGCAGGCACCAGTTGAGAGATACTGATTGTGGCAGTGAATTGGGGTGTGATTCAGATGAAGAAATCTAAAAAGGTACAGTTCAACTGCAGATTTTATCTACAGTTAAAAAGTGTTCATCAACTAAACTAGACAACACAATCTAAAATCCCTAAAGATGGATTCTTCTTTCTTCTGTTTTACATAGCCTGAGACTGATGTCACATCATCCACGCTGAATATGAAGATTGTCTTTTAGGTCTTCCGGCAGAGGATAAGATTTGGAAACCCTTTGTTTTGGGAATCCCGAAGACAACATCTTATAGGGACTGCATTTTTAAAGAGTGACTGAGTATCTTCACAGCAGGCAAATAGTTGGGGAAGAGAAAAGAAAATTAAAATTTTCTCTGTTCTAAACCACACTCTCTCCTTACCTAGGTGTCTATTTCCTAAAGACCTTGGTAAATAGCATGGCCATGGAAGATGGTAAACACAGATTAATTACATAAAGGAAATGCTACATCTTGCAAGAGCATGGTTACAGGTGTGCTGGAGTCCAATAATATTACAGGAGCTTTTTTCATTAATAAATTACTTCATTTTCTATACATATGATGAGAAACTAAACCCAACTGTTCTCAAATGAAACACTCCGCCAGACTTTTCACTAGACCTATTACACCCTCATATTTGTTAAATCACATTTATTTTAGCCACATTGTACAACAAAGTTGGATGTTTTAAAAGTTCCACATTGACTACACAGCATGTCTGCAACTGAAGATCAAAGCAAAGGATCATAAGACTTAATCATGAGTTTTGCCAATGGCTTCAACAAAGTCAAAATTCAACTTCCAAGGTATTTTCTTTTTGTCTGTCTGTGAGTCTTTACTCCACATGGCCTTACCTCTTGCTTTACTTTTGGTCATTATATACAAATTGTTTTGCTTTTATCTTTCCGTTACTTAATCCAAATTTCTATGCAAATAATGATGAACTAAATGCAGATAATGTGTTAAATATCCACATGTAGGAAACTGGTGCAAGAAAATATTCACCAAAAACCAAAAAGAAAAATGTTACACGATATGTTTTCAAACAGGACCTGTAAGCTTCAGACCCATATATTCTGTATTTGGAATCAAGCAAAATTTCCTTTGTTATTTCTTACTGAACAGACAATTTATAAATAAAATATTTCATTCTCCTTTGTTAAATACCACTTCTTTTGCAAGCAATTTGAAAACAACCATTTATTTGGAAAGCATAGCTGGATGCAATCATAACTACAGCAGAGGTCAGGGCAGATAAAAAAATATTGCTAAGCCTTTCTTTTTTGTTAATATGCCAAATCTGCTACTCAGCATCCCACCACATTTACCCACAGTCACTTAACACTAATCTTCAATCACTCTCACCAGATGGAGCAAGGAGCCTCCTGAGGAAACAAGCATATGAGGGTCAGCACCATCCTTCAATAGCCGTAGCACTGAAACATCAAAGAAAAGAGGAACAAGAATTAATATACCTAATATACCAACAATATACCTAATTCTGAACTGTTAATAGGCTGATTTTCATCATCTTCATTAGGAGATTTAATAATATATCCAAATCTCTCATATAATATTTGCAAAACTATCATGTCAGCATTTACTATTTCACCTGTTTTAATTGCAAAACCTGTAAGCAAAGAACCTTTGATAAGGAACAGCAAATATGAACAGTATCAAGGACTTTTCAAGTGTACAGATAAGCATGTCAGTTTTGTACATAGGAGAGGGGAGGGGAAAGCTAGAGGAGAGACCCTGTGTCAAGGTCACAATCACATGATTAGTACATTTGGGAGCAAAATCATAGTCAACTGGTTTTATCTTACTTTATAGAGTTCCCATGAGATAGTCTGTCTTTTTCAGTAAATACTTGAAACTCATATTCATACCTGATATAATTTGAAATTAATCATCATACCAAAGTTAAATGATTTGCACTCAATTTAACCTTTCCAGTGAATTGTCAGATCACCGATGCAGCATAATTTTTAAAATGAGATTTGGAGTCAAAATCCACTCCCAGTTACATGTATCAAACCCCTTTGAAATGAAAACAGGCTTATAAGTGCAAGCAAAACCACAACCTTTCATATTGGTGCTCATTCAAGAGTAAAAATTCAGCACTTTTCCCCCATGGTCTTTATTGCCTTTATAACCTTTTCATTCTAAATCAAAGCATTGACTAACTCATGGTAACAGTGTTCATTCCTTGAACAGAATTTCACAGTAACCACGCCAGATATTATCAGGGGAATTCACACTGGCACTGCAACCCTGTCTTCATTAAACTGGCATGAAGAACCCTTTTATAAAGGCCTCTCTCCATGAGAATAATTGTCAATAACATTTCCTGAGTAGGAACAGAGCTGGTTCTGCCTTCATCATCTGGAAATCTTAGTTTGAGTTCCTAGTTAAGGTTTTGGATGGACTTGTACAAACAACTGCAAAGAAATTTTAAGTAGTTAATAACCCCCTGTGGTGTCTGTCCAACAGGAGGGCCACATATTTGTCTCAGTGCTCTTCTAACTTCTGGGACTCCATCAAGAGACTCACGGATACAATCTTCTCTGTATCTATGCTTTTATTGTATGTGTTTTCTTTTTCTCAAAAGTATCTTACCACTCCATTTCACTGCATAGTTCAACTTCTTATAGCATTCAGTGAGTTGACCCATTTGAAAGGGGACAGGTTTTTTTCAAAGACTGTCAACTAATAAAAGCAATGTTTACTGAATGTGCTGAATTATTTTTGACCAGGTGCCCTAGAAAAATTCAGCCTAAGAATATTTGGCTAAATGGTTGCAAGCCTGTAAAATGAAAGTGAAACACTTGGAATTATTATTGCTAAACACTTTACATAGTAAACACACTGGTATAATGGACAAATATTTACAATAGTTAGACAAATTAATTTAATCTTTTGCTCTTTCATAAGCTTTGAAAATCAAAGATCAATCCAAAGCAATGTATAAATTCATCCTTTATGAATAGTTCCATGGTACTTATTTCTCCTCACCAAAGGCTTTGCCTCATTTAATTTAAATAACTGTAAAAGACTTCTATGTTCTGGCAAATGCCACTTTGAAAGTTAATCCCTACCAGAAGTCCCTGCTGTCTCCAACACATCCACCAAAAGTCGAATTTGAAAATTAGGTAACATGGAATATTAGAAACTGTACACCTGCTAAGTAACATGAAAAGCACTGAACCAGAGTGGGAGGGTAGAGAAATATTTACAAAATTTCATAACTTTGGGAGACATGGACGAACAACAAAAAGCAAAGCATTTCTTTCTGCTCTCCTATTCACAAATCTCACAATAAAACACACAATTGTCCTTATCCAGAGAGAGATCATTAAAAATAAAAGTTCAGAAGACAAGTTCCTTCCCTGATTTAATACCTAAATTATTGGCCACGTGTGGAAATGCTCCCTCTACCTTCAGGTTTTAGTGAGTAAAAATTTATTGTAAATCTTCCATCCTTGAAAAGGTGTGCAACTACATGCTCCTCAACAGTTAGTATTTTCAATGCTCCTATATCATGCCATTTCTTTAGTAGGGCAGGAAATATTAATTCTATAGCACAGAACATTTCTTAAAGCTCTGAGAGCAATTTCATCCTCCCAACCCCATAGGGATTTCACCTGAACAAATTAATGCTCTAAATTGTTCCCCTTCCTTCATCCCTGTTTTTCAGGGGGAGAAAAGAAATCTACCCATTTAAGATTCTCAACAACCAATGCAGTGGTTTATGTAGTATTCTTTCTTATGGACTCTGTATGTAGGTTAAATATGTGAACCGTGGCTTGATTCCACCTACAATGAGAGTCTCATTTACAAATATGAGAATTCAGGTAGATAGTCCTTTGAAGTGTGATTTGCAGAAATCATTCTGTTCTCAAGGAAGCTTTAACGGGTGACATTGTGAGAGTATATAATTACTCAAATATGCCATCTTTATAGTGTGTTCTCACAGGCTGTTCTGCTGTCAAAAGGAGAAGTCATGTACTCCACTGCATGCCCCACAATTCCCTTGTGCCAGCTCCCCTGAACATTCTACTGGACCAGAAAGGTGATGGGGGTTTTGCTTGTGGGTTTGTTTGGTTTTTTTGGAGGGAAGGGCGGTTGGCTTTGGAGTTTGTTTTTTTTGGGGGGGTTTGTTTATTTTGTTTTTTTCCCTTTTTATTTTCTTTCTTCCTTCTACTGCAGGGTTATTTTTTAGCCCCATCAGTGTGGCTCACTGAATAGCTCCTTAAGCACCAGCACAGAGGATACAAAGGCAGGCACATATCTTGTATAGGCAGAGCAAGCACACTATGGTTTGGTGACAGAAATCTTATGTTGACTAGGGCTGTCAATGAAATAACATCCTCAGTCTGTGTTTCTACAAGACGGGATAAGACAATTAATGAGTTAACCAAAAGAGTCAGTCCCCTTCCCCTGTTCACAAAGGGATTTACACACCCTTTACCTCTGGCTACTTCTGTATCAGGGAACTGATTCTAATAGCACTAAATAACAGCAGAGAAAATAAAAGGTCCAGTTTCTTGTTGGGTGATTGAGATTAACTCAGTCATTAAGAACCTTGGGATCACCAAAAGTGGCTTTTGGGTAGGTCCTTCTAAGTAAATACAGAGGATGAAGACATCTCTCTTTTGGCCGGAGAAGGACACATGGTAAGGTCAGTGGATTGGGACATTGCATTCCTATGTGTATTCCATGAGAATTTCATCTGGAGCCTAAAATAGTAACAAAGTGACAAAAAGAAAATCTGGCTAGTCAGGTATAAAAAATACGGACAATTTATTGAATCTTTTTCTCTCATCTATCCCCCAAAGACCTGGTTCTTATAGAGAAGCTAAACAAAATAAGGTAATACCTTTCCAGATCCATTTAACAAGTCCTTGCAGCTGAAAGCAAAAAAATGACCATTTCTAGATCCAAGATCAAAATCCATAAGAATTAATGGTTTTGCCTTGATTTTTTTTTTCACCAGCAGAAATGCAGACCAAGATTACAGCAGACAGAATTAGTAAGTAAACTGTGATCTTAAAGTAGAATATTAAATAATTGTGACCATAAACAAATTATTGAGCCAAACAAAAACATTAGGGCATGTGGATAAAAGCTCAGTGGTTCTTTTCTTTGTCTGGTGTATTTTCCTCATTATTGCACGTAGCTTGATCAGTGCTTTGGGAAATTCTCGTTACAAAGACTACCAGGGAAAGATATGAAAACTCTCTTTTCAGCTGGGTGAGAGTCTTTGCTCTGAATCAGTATTATGTGCTACATTCCTCTGCATATAAAAACAAGTACAAAAATTTCCTCTTTCCTTGATTACGTCCCCTCTCCAAAGCACAGCAAAAAATAAAGAAAATCAAGAAAAGAAGAACAAAGCAACAAAATTCCCCTTCATACTATGCAACTCACTTAGGTCATTTAGGTAAGGCTTTAGTAGTCAGTAGGAAAATCTTCACCTTGTGTTCATATTTTCCTTCCACTAGAACTACTCTAGCTACTGGTAGCAATTTGGGATGAATTGCCCTAACAAGGACAGAAAATAACACAAAACTATATTCACGTAATGTTATAGAAATGTCAGGAAGCTGACATTTACTTTAAAAAAAAAAAAAGTAAAATTCTTTGCAAACTCTCAAGCCCATCCTTTGTGTTTATAAACATGTTCATCCATTCTCTGATGTCTTTTAGATTTGACACACAAAATTATTGACTACTTAGAACAGAATTTCATACCTGATTTCATACATAATAGTGATGTTCCAGAAAGCATTTGGAAGCATTGAAGTCTCAGTAGTAAAGAAAGATAATAATCAACATAGCTTTCTACATATGCTTGATGTTACAATTTTAACCAAATTATTCGAGTGAGCTGAATAGCTTTCCACATTCCATTGATTTTATTGACTAGATTATGACTTATTGTGTAGCCCTATAATGCAGTAATCATTATTGCTGTGCCTGTTACCGTCCACAGATCTCGCACTACCTTTGCATGTGGAACTAGAGCTGTAAGACTTATGTTTTCTGGGCTTGTCTTGGCTTACTTTGAGCTTTATTTTAACTCTTTTAGTTGTTATAGCAACTTGGTCATGACAACAAGACAATTACCTAACACATTTTAGTTTCGTTCAGCTTTGTATAACTGTGGTGTGCAATGCATTAAGAATTTTTATATACATGGGAGTAACCAGTACTTATACTGTGCTGTGTTGAATATAATCTAAATACCCCGGCATATAGAGCTATCTATGACTTTATAGGCTGTAGACAAAAGGAGTACTGATCTGAAGTGATGGCAGAGCCTGAACGGTGAATTCAGAGGGCCCAGGGCTATCAGTAACTCACCAGAGATCAGCTACTGATAGTAACAGAAACTTAGGAGCTGGGCAATGTTGCATTCACGGCAAACTCAGCTTTAGTAACAGAATAGACAAAAATAAAGGTGCCTAACATATGTAAAACCTAACAGTTGGCCATCTACTGTGCTTTATATAGCTTACCAGTGTACGCTTCTATTAATTGTTTTTCTGGGGATTAGCTGCCAGCTAGTCTGAACTTTGTTCCTGTTAATATCTATTTTTGTTCTTCTCAGTTTAGCAGAAATAACTCCAGCTGGAAGGCTTTACTTGTCCATTATGTACAGAAACATGACATACTGATGCAGAAGTCTAACTAAAATGACGCTGATCCTGGAATGATTTAGTCTATTCTCCTCCTGTTCCAGGTTGCATATTTTTGTCACTTGACACAAGGCTACGATTAGTTTTCCAGTTAGATCAAGAATCTGGGAATGTGGTACTGGGTAACAGGTGATTAGGGAGATTGGCTTAGCCACCACTTTTCACCAACAGCTGGAAGTAGCTTGGACATAAACTGACCATGACCTTGAAACATTGAAATAGAAGCGATAAAGATGTGTAGTAGCATCCTTCCACCTCTTCCACCAATTGTGTCATATTTTGCCCTTTATCTACTTCACTGTCAAATATTTGGTTCAACACTGTGGTCTTATACTCTGTATAAATGAATCACTTAGCATTCTCTAGCACTCTTTTTTTTTAATTCCTCAGCAGTCATTTGGTACTTTCAGCTTTTACCAAAGGTACTTATGAGGAACCTGCTACACAATTCATCTGTGTATGAGAAGAGATGAATGCTAATCCCTGGCAAGTTATTCTTAAACAGAACAACAAATGAAATCAACTAAGATGTCACGGATTTTTGGTTAACATGGTCTTAGAAAAAATATTTACCTCATACCTTTGCTATGATTAGTTTAAAATTAAATTTTAAAATCCAAGTACCACTGTTGTTAATTTACTCATTCTTTTGAGGTATCTTGTTTATCTAACAAACACATTTACTGGAGCAGATATCATCATCTCATTTTTTGGATAACACTAGGAAATAAATTCCCACCTTTGCTGCACAAAGGTTAAAGACAATAAACCATAAACAAAATATGCACAACATTTGGACAGAGAAGTGTTGTGCCATTCACAGACTGCAGAAATGAAGAGAGCAAAACTACTCTTTCCATACTGTCTGAAATTGGGAAAATTAGCCTTGCATATCCAAGCTACACTGCACACTGTTTGAAAACAGCATTGATGAGGACAGGGCTGATGTTTTTATACTCCCTGGGAGGGCTCTCATTGTTTGCAATTTTTAATTTATTTTCTTTTTTTTCAGGCAGCCGGGACTCATATTACCATGAACCCAAAGCAACTGGGTCATTGATTCTCTTCTGCACTTAAAAGCAAGATGTGAAATGTCAGGCTGATTCCTGTGCTCCATTCAGTGCAACAATATGAAACAAACCAAGCCACCGATGAAACAGACTGATGGAAGTAGTACCATAGCCCCAGTCAGTATCTTTCCCAGTTTTAATGGTGGTAGATCAAAATACGCGGTAGTTCTTCCTCATGCTCTCTTTGTGGAGAAATCAGTCAAAACCCAGCCTTGGGAACAGCTGGAGGGGCTCAATCACTCTATTGTGGGAGCACAGGTAAGCATGAGACAAGATAAGTCTCTTTCTTTCTGCCTGGGCTGAAGTTTTCTGCTGCTTTCCTACAAGGCTGTGCACCACCAACTATTATATGTCCATGCCTAGGCATTCACAAACCCTGACAGCTTCCTGCCAAGGCAGTTTCACTCTGGAGATCAAGGGTACAGCCCTCCTGCTATCTGAAGTACCTTGAACTGGAAAGCCATACAGAAAGTAATGGTTATGTCTCTGGGCCACACAGACTCTAAGACAAACTCCACCAAGATCTGTGAGGAGAGTCACAGTTCCCTCGTGGGACAGACATTTCTACCACTGTAGACACAGCCAGAATAACTTATGAGTTTAGGGACTACAGTTATTTGAGAACTGCTAAATTTAAAACTTCTTCACAAAATTGGCCCTTTTTTATTTCTATATACATTAAATGTAATGCAGTCTGTGTCTCCACTGGAAAATATTAAGGCCACAAATCTAATGGCCTAAAAATCCTAGTGTGTGTCTTTCACAGTGCCCAAGGAGTGGTACAAATTGACCTACCCCCTTACAGTAAAGTGACAATGGGCAACAGTTAAGCTGTGATATGGCAGGCAAGGAATCTGTTTTCAACAAGATAAGATACTGACAGGGCAGATACCCACATGGAAGAGCAGTGTAGACCCTGAAATAATTTCAGAGGAATAAGACTTAGTAGTTATTGGATCACCTTACCTACAGCTACATGAGATTATATCATTTATCTTTTTTTTTTTTCCGTCAGGTTCTTTATTCCTAAAGTCTTATTTGCTTTCATTTTCAGTTCAGTGTCCAACTCCCTCCGACTTTATAGTTACTTTTTCAAATAAACGGACACTAATTTACATAATTTACTTGCAAATACATGCACTGACAACATCTAGAGTGATGTAGAAAAACCCATGTGTAAACCACAGTGATTTAGAGAAGATTGCAAATAGCTATTCAGTTCTATGGCCCAAAGCCATACTGCAAGGGGCACACTCAGCTTCACAAAGCAAGGATGGTGATCCCCTGTTTTTTCCCGTTTTGAACTAACTACCAGAGCTAGAGCTTTGGCGAGCCCAGAGGGAGGGAACTACTGCAGTAAGGTCTGTCTTAGTTGTTAAGAAAGCTGTGATTTTATCTCACACTAACTACGACCTGCATACATAACAGAGCTGTTGCTAAAATGATTCAACACCACCTTACAAAATAACACGTGCTCAGCTACAAGTTTTGGTTCTATCATCACAGCTAATAGCACAGCAGGGTTTTGCCAGCATAGCTACTTTCTAGATCAAAATAGCTGTGCCAACAAAAACTGGTAACACAGGCCTGAGTGTATTCAGTGTCTTAGTGAGATAAAATTACAATAAAAACAAAGCTTTTTAACATTTACCTTAAGTTGAACACTCTAAAATTAATCTTAGGGGAAAGTCATAGAGTAAACTTCAATATGGCTGTTCTCAAAGCTTTCACTTCCAACTAGATAATGAGATTTATAAAAAAGGAACATAATGAACATAACTTCTTCACATTTACGTCACCTGTTTAATTGTGTACACATATTTTATCTGTTTTCCATGCGTGCATTCTCCTGGAAATCCTAAAAAAGGTGATTAAAACCAGCAAGAACTTTATCATCAGGCTACAGTCTGTTATTACAAAAGCTCTCACCCCACTAGGCTCACCTTAGAAATATCTGTCAATTTGAAAGCTCCTTAAATTACCAGTGTAATTTTTTAGGCCAACTTTTCAGCTACAGAAACACCTTATTGTACATTCAGATGTTTGTAGAACTGAATGAAACTTTCAGAGCTTTACAAAATTTTACTCAATATGTTACATTTATTTCAGAATTTGCAACTTACCAGTCCTACAGTCATTAAACAATAAATACTAAAACACACATCAGTAAAACAACTCATTCTGTGGTCAGTACCTTAATCTGAAAACCACTGTCATACCCATATTTTTCCCTAGTGTAACAGTTAAAGACTTTGCATACAACACAAATTTTCAGCTGAACAGACTGTACACCCCTCTGTTTCACCCAACATTTACGTTGATCCTATGCCAACATTATTTAATTGGCATAAATCAAATTATTGCTGACTTATATTCCATATGAAGCAAGACTTCCTCCCTCTTTTAACTCTCACACCATGCAGAGCAAGTTTATGCCAGCTGGTTTAGAAGCCTTGTAAGCAACTCATTACGATTTGTATTAGAGATCTTCAAGGATAACAGACTTTTATCCCGCTCAGCAGCTGCTAAATGGTACTAATTACCAGCTGTAGACCACTGGCCATCAGATCCTGTGTGTCTATTGGAATTCTCAGGGAGCACAATGCACAAGGAAGTGAACTTAAACCAGGCAGTACAGAACAAACTAAGGTCATTAGTTATAGCTATGCATTTATCCAAAATAGTCATGCCTGGGGCAGATGAGTGACAGGAACTAGGAAGGAAACATGTGGTTCCAGGAATATCTCCCCATTTGACACATGTGGCTCAGGCACCACCTTTCACAGAGTCTAATCTGTGACAGTTTACATTTGTAAAATCAAAGCTGCTTCCCTCTTGTTCATGTATTCATTCACACACTCCTGCCCTCATCCTTGCAGAGCAGTGTCCCATGTCACTGCCATGAGCTGGTGTGGACAGACAACCTTAGGAAAGACAATGGTTCATCTCCCTGGCTCTCACTTTGAGACAAGCATAAAGATGGGAAGACAAAATGATAGGATAGAAGTAGAGCAGGACAGGAGGGAGAGCAACCAATGGCAACCTCAATTTTAGCTTAGTTTTAAACTGTGTTAGAAACATGCTTTCTAAATGCCATTTGGTATTGTAAGTAGCCTTCGGAGACTGTTGAAATCAAGTCAGTGGCTCCAAGACATCTGCATATTTCCTTCCCTTTCTTTGCATCAGTCCCATCAGGTGTGGAACAGGTAGGTGAATTGGTTCAGAGAGGTGACACAGAATTCCCCTGTTGATTGTAGAGGGTGGTACCCTCTCTCTTGGACCAGTTTGCTGAACTGACTTACTCTGCAGCCACACAATTGCTAAATCTGACACACAGAGCATGCAGCAAGAATGGTGGCAGAAACAGCATCATAAAATCATGAAAGAAAATTTCTGAAATAGAAAATATAGCATTGGCACAACATCCAGCTGGGGCAGAGGAACAGGCCCTGGCTGCCAGGCCCTGTCCAGCTGCCTAGAGTGGTCCCCAAGCTCACAATACCCCATGGAGCAGGGAGCAGCTGGCCCTCATGGTGCCTTTACAGGATTCACCTATATTTAATTAAATTGGAACAACGCTACATAAGAATTTCCAGTTCCTTCCACACTTTCACACGTTTCATGGAAGAAGACTCAAGTCTCTGATGTTCCACCCTGGACACCTGGAACGTCCACATAATTGAATTTTTCTGACTAAAATCCTTTTTATCTATATATGTAATTTTTTAGTACATTAAAATTTGTGTGCTGCAAAACATTTTCTGCTTGAGATACACCCTGTGTATGGTAAACCTTAAACTATCAACATGTTTCAGACTACTGAAGACTACAGCACCCTCTTTCAGAGATCTCAGAGATGGTCAAGAGATGCAAAGAGCCACAGGGAGCCCTGTGCACACAAGACATTTCCCTCTTTGCTTTTACAGAGTTTTAAAACAGATGAAGATAGTTGGATTTTGGTTTATTATTGTCACGCATTTTTCAACAATATCAGCATTCATTCAGAGTCCTTTACAGTTTGCCAAAGCCACCTGAGAACAACATATTAAACTTCTTAATGGTTTTTTCTACTTGACAATACACACCCACATCTTTCAATTTTTTTTCCTAATACCATACATGAGGTTTGCAAAGGCTAATGACTCTTTGCATGTATTGACAGAATGAGACACATCCTCCTGTTAGAGGTGATGGAATGTTCCTTGTCAACTCAAGAATAGAAAGAATCACCACACAGACATTCAGAAAATTGAGCTTCTGGAGAGGCAGTGTGGAGCTCCTCCCACTCTGCTAAGCAAGTCTGATTCATGAGGTCTGGAGAGATTACCTGTGCTGTGAAAACAGGTAATTGCTGCAGGAGAACAGGATATAGAATTCTGTCACATGAATTTCCCTTGTAAACATGAATATTAAAAGCATACATGCTGCAGGAATACTTCAGTTTGGGTAAGCTCTTCAGGCATTACCGTATAGTCCTATTCAGCACTTATTACATTGATTGTAACATGCTGGTTACCAAGTCCTTCCAATGCCTGTGCATTTTGAACATTTTCAGATATTGGTTAGACGTCACAAGTCTTCAAAGAAAATAACTATGACTGGTTTCTGCAATGTTCTACATTCTGCCTGTGCACTAAGCTTAAAGATGTTTTCATTCCTCTTTACTTCTTTTGCTGATTTGGATGACTTTCTGAATTCTTGAAATATATTGTACTTTTCCTAGTGGTAACCCAAGCAGCTTATATCCACTGGTCTTCAAATTTTCTTCATTCTTTTCTAATTTTTCATGTCTTTCCATCCAAACCACAGGGACATGAAGAGTCTGACAGCTAGAGCTTCTCTCACATATTGGCTCCCAAACTCCCAATCTGCAAGGATATCTTTCACACTTGGCAGAGGGCAGACTTGTCACATTTTATAATATGAGACAACAACTTCTGCAACCTTTGTCCATTTCTGACAGGAGGGCCCAAATACTAACTTTCACACTTGCCTGCTGTGTATTCCTTGCACAGACTACGTGTTGTCTGCCAATATTGACTACAACAATGGTGCAACAGAAAGGCAACTGTTAAGTGTCCTAATGACACTAGTAAAGGTCTTGCCTCAAATAAATTCATTTTAATACATACTAAAATCATTATTAGTGTCCCTGACTAATAATGGGTGGCCTGGATTTCCAGCAAGAAGAGCAAGTTGCCCATAGACAGGTTCAGACAGGAGATGTAATCTCCTCTGGTCAGTGCTGCTCTGACGGCACAAGTACAGCCTCCTGGAAATCATCCTATTTCCACTCACTCTTATCCCACAGCTGTTTCTGGATGCTTGCAAGTTCAGTGCATTGTGGGTAACACCTTCATTTCCACACACCAGTTACAGCAACCACCACCACTACCAATATGCCAACAACAAAAAACAATTGACAAACCAGCAATGAACACATTGTCACTCCAAGAACAACACATCACATGTATAAAGCCAGCATGGAAGGAAAGAGCTATCAAACTTGAAACCTGTGGCTCCCACTTTCTTAAACCACCTCAGAATAAGCAAAGCAAAACATCTCCATGTATTTGCTTTGAGGTAAGGCTGTCAGACTTGGGCAGCTGAAGATTGCAGCAATGTAGACTTCACTTGACTTCAATATTTGAAATGCAAAAACCATACAGGGACAGAAGGGACTGAAATGACAGGTTTATAACAGGTCATCTAAAAGAAGTGTCCAACCAAGAGACAAACTTGAAGCACAAACTGTTCTGCATTCAGTCTCACCAAGCTTACAGATGGATAAATCTACACACCAATCTTACATAAGATGAACACACACAGGGTTACCAGTGAAGCACCGGAGGACCTGGGGAACCTAGGAGGTGATATGTGAGGAACAGAACCTCTGCCCCTCTTCTTTGGCACAGGTAAGCCACTGGAAGGGCCGGATTATTACGTCAAAGCTGGGGCAACCAGCACAAAAACAGCACAAAGCAAATTTTGCTTTACTTATGTTTACTTACATTTTTACAGGTAAAGATTGCCACAGTGTGAACTGCAGTTATAGGCCAGCATGGAAAGGACAAAATTATACCCACACAGTACCTGGTATAATCACATCTTTTTTATAGCTTATGGAAAGCAAAAGCCTGACATACAAGTTGGGTTTAGTTTGGCTTTGAAGCAGAATCATCAGTTGCTCTTTACAGGAGTCTCTCTGCTTTGCTTAGTCTAGTCTCACACTGTCATAAAAAGACCTGCCTTAGTTCAATGCCCTAGGTGTCTCGTTCTACAAAATTCAGCACGATATTGGACTAGAAGACCTTGTGAGGCCCCCTTCTAGCCTAACCAATCTTACAGCTCTATGAATTCAACATTGTTGATGTCAAAAAGGGTAAGGAAGAATCAGTATCACATCACTTGACAGTTCTCAATTCTGAGTCATAACAATGGGTCCATGTCCATATGGAGCCATATGAGAGGTCTGGGTTGCAGTGATGAGCTACCACCACAGAGCCTCAAACTTCCCAAGTGATGCAAAATGCCACTTGTTCTTGTAACAGTGAGCCTGTGAAGGAGATGAATAAACCAAAGTGCCTTAAAAACCTGAGGCTTTTTATGGTATTGTAAAATGGAGTCTTTGCTTTTTTTCTTTTTTTTTTTCCTCAATCACCCTTCTCCTTCCCAAGACCCTTTGAGAGAAAACCCTTATCTTCCTAATTAGTATGCAAGAATTTACCTTGGCCGGCAATGTGAAAACCCCCCTTATTGGTCCATTGTTAACCCTTTCCCCATTGGTTCTTAACCCTCAACTCCTACAGGCTGTGACCAGCATCCACTAAAGCCCCTTAAATACCCATGACCAGGTGAATAAACACCCTCTCTGCTTCCCTCTCATGTGGCCTCTGTGTGTCTCTTTGCTGGGACGTCTCGGGGACCACGTGGCTGGGGGAGGACGGGAACGAGGGAGCGAACCACCCAGCTGTCGCATGTTCTCATTTGCTCAATGTACCTGACATGTATCTGGTAGGTAAAGCTGATAAATCAAGGAGAAGCCAAGGAGAATCCCATGCTAGAAGTGCCTAAGTAATGAACAGAGATAAGGGCTAATCCAGGAGAGCCTGCATGTATATAATCAAAAGCACATATACATTGAACAAGTGGGATAAAAAAGATATTCCCATGTAAGCACTAGTAGAACTGTATATATTTGGAATTTACACCTGTCCTTTTCTGTCCAAATGTTATAGTTCCAAATATTTGATCCACAGAGCTTTTAGGGAAAGATGTAAAGGCAAAAGAAATCAAATGTTCATCCTGTATAGGAACTGAGAAGCCAGAGAAGTTCAGATGATTATTATTAAAAGGTTATAGGATAGGATGTCCCCTCAGTGGACTAAGAAACAAAGCAGCAGTTCAAATTTCGCAAAGGTACTTCCAGCTTTAAAAACATTTCAAGTCATATTTCCTCTACTGTCAATGGGTAAATGTGGAAGTCTAGATATTACTACCCCTGTATGTCAGTAGTTGTGATAGTTAAAATTTGGAGCACAGACCCCAGCTCAAGAATTTAGTACTGCAGCTGTCATGCTTGCGTTTTGAGTCCAAATGTAATCAAACCCCTAAAATGTGCATGGTGTGAGAAATTACTTCATTGCCCTGTAAAATGAGTGTGTGTGTTGCTTCAAGGTCACATATACACTGCATTGTAATAGAGAGTCATCACAAATAAACATCGTAAGAAAACAGTATGTGGTTCCAGGCTGACTTGTCTGAATTCTACCTTGAACAAACCTTTTGCATATGCTTAAAATCCTTGTTTAAAGCTGGATATTTAGAAATATTATGAATTTCACCTTAACTACTCACATTCGCTCCTCCATTCTAAGATGCAATTCACACAGAAACACAAGGTAAATTATCCTTTCCCTTAGATTTATTGATCGTATTCTTGCAACCTTCAGTTTCTCCACCATAATAGCCTATTACTGTGATGGTTGCAATTAACAATAATCAAGAAGAATCAGTTGCCTATACGTTATGCCATACAACTCATTTCTATTATAGCTATAGAGTTTGTTCATTGTCAACTTGAATTACAAAAGGTTTTAACAGTTAAAAACCTTGAAGACCAAATTAAAATGATACTTCAGTGTACTGAGAAAAAAATAATACTCCAATTCATGTCTCAGAGAATAGAAAGATGACTGAAATAGTAAGCAGTATATATACTTGGTGTACAGAATTTGTACTGAGAAATTAAAACTACCAGGCACTATACAAATAAATCTGTTTCTTTCTCATATATATTTGTGTTTTTACTGGGAAAGGTACTATGATTCAGACAGAAAGAAAGAATCATAGAATATGCTGAGTTGGATGGGACCCATCAGGATCATCCAGTCCAACTCCTGGCCCTGCATAGGACACTCCAAGAACCACACCATGTGCCTGAGAGCATTATCCAAACATTTCTTGAACTTGGACAGGCTTGGTCCTGAACAAATGTTCTTCTGAATCTGGCAGTTAATGCGACAGACATAATGTCTGTATGCTGCAAGATCCCAAAACAAGGTCTTTTTCCAGTCTTATGCTTAAGTATTCCATTTCGGTTTATTTTATTTTATTCCTCCAGTGTAGCAATTTAAGAGTACACCCTGATGGAAAAAGGCTTCTAAAGTTGAATTGAAAAAATGAAAACCTTTTTAAGGCATTATTAAAAGTGCAGTTGATTTTTTGTAAAGGACTGTATTATTGCTTTAAATGTTTGCTTGTAAAAAAAAAAGGAAAAAAAAACACAAAAGATTATTCTCTATTGATATCTGTAGCTTCCCAGCTTAATTTCTATCATAGAGTAATTTGTGATTGAAATGAAAACATTTTAAAGTAAGTGTTATTGAAAGACAGATACAAAGAAGTTTCCCCTTTGTACTGAGATACTATTGGAAATCCATCTGAAGCACAATAACTATGCTGGAGAAGAAATCAACAGCCAATCACAGAGAAAATATTCTATTCTTGATCTCTTTTTATTTCACAAGTATAGACTTGGGTCTTCTGCCATTACAGCAAATTTCTTTTTAATCAGTGTGACATAACAATATACAGGGAATGTCAGCTCTACCTGCTACTCAGTGTATGCCATCTTCCACGGAAAGAATAGGCGTCTGATTGCTAGCAATTTATAGCCTTGCATCCCACCCTGGATCCCCTTTGAAATGAATAGGAAGAATGCCAGATGTCAATTTCTTGGTTGCTAATGGCTTAATGACCCTTTATTGGCATGACAGTGAATTTGCAAGTGATTAGTCCTTGTGTTTCTTGATGCTTTTGGGTGTCAGATCAAGCTCAAGTGGAAAACTTTTTACTCTTAAATGGAAAGGAAGGTCTTATGAAGAAAAACACCAATATGGAACTTTAAATAAGCTTTATAGGTTTCAAATAATAATAAAAAAAAGATATATGTGTGTAAAAAGGTGAACTGTTCAGACCAGACTACACTCTTAAAAAGCTACATTCTTATTTAGGGGTAATGGTCTTCTAAATATTTTTTTCTTGACATTTTAGTTTGTGAAAGCATTTTGAATTACACTCTTATCATGCAAAGTCACATACTGACTTGTCCCACTGCAGAAAAGCTTTATGTCATAGTCCACCAAAATAAATTGTTGAAAATTTGTTCAAAAGTGAATAATTCTTTTTTAGAAAAATATGTGTATTTTTACACAGGTTCCCTCATAAATACTAAGTTTTACACTACTAATTGAGGCAACATTTAAAAATACGATTCCTAGTTAACCAAATGTGATTTCGTTTGGATATATAAGGTTGAAGTTCAAGAATGGAATTATCTACATAGAAAGCAAGAAATTTAATGCCTACATTTCAGAAATCTGTGATTCAGAGAAAAATCCAGGAGCTGAGTTTCTAGAAATTCTCTATATCAGTAAGAAAAAGGCATGCTTTTCACAGAGATGATCAACAAGTCCTTCAGGGTGAACTTAGAGACACCTAAAATCACCAAATGGGAATCACTAAGTTCAAACATGTATCTTAAGATTTTATTGATTCAGAGCTTGAGTGTGTGAAATAGGACTGCAGTCTAGTATATATTCCTGTTTTCAAAACACAGTTAGTAGCATAGATGATGATAACACTGATGTGTTTGTGCAACAGTTTACTATACTGTAGGCAAGACCATCTAGATTCAGTTTGCTTCTCAGGCCGCTTCCCCAGGAGAAAGTCATGCCAGGCTGGACACTGCATGAGATACTTGAGGTGTGGGGACAGCAGAGGAGAAATGCACAGACACAAAATGGCTCACAAAGCAACCCATAGGAGCTACCTGTGGGCTAGAAAAAATGGGGGGCTGACAGCTCCAGTCTCAGTTTTGTGGAGAAAAGGAGGAAGGTATAACTCCATTTGATTGTAAGACCAATAATTACATTTGCTGTAGTCAGAGGGACCCGAAATAGACAGATGCTTTGTCTTTAGTTCTCTACTTGGTATGGGCAGAGGATAACTGTTCAAATCAAGGTAGTCCTGAGCATGTGCAGAGAGAAAAACTCCAGCTGAAACAAACGAGGGAGATTTCAGAGCTAAGAGAAAAGCAGCTATAGAATGGAGGCACTCCTGTGGTTACACAGCACACAGGCAGAACAAAAGGACTAGATAAAATCTACAGCCTGGAGCCTATCCCCCACTTTTTTGATATGTCATACCTTTTTCTGTGAGTTTTACTTTTTACAATTAAATAAGTGTTGCATATTAGGAATGATACATCTTTTTATCAACACAAAATATTTTAATATCCAGTTCTCATATCAGCTATACCAAATTACTAAAAATGTAAACACATGGAAAAAGCACATGTGGAATCCTGTAGGAATTCAAATGTATTCAAATTTCATCTCCCTCTGATTTTATGATTGCTTTTGAAATGGGCTGCTTTAATTACTTAACATCTGTTACCCAATAACTAAAGGCAGTATATTTCCCTGTGTCATAACAAAAAGATGCCTTGTGCTGCTGAACACAGCACACACGGAGTCAAACAAAGTTAACAACCATGCTGAACCTATAGAAAGGCTTGTCCTGGTTTGAAACTTGTCTCTACCTTCTGGTCCTTTGAAATGGCTTCTTCATCAATGGGTAGATCGAGATGTTTATTTGATGCTTCATTTTCCTATACACAAGGCTGATTAAATCACTAGCAACATGTCGGACAGTCCACTGTCTTCCAAAGTTACAGACATAAATTCCCAGTTCAGAACGCAGGAATTTGTCTTGTGAATGCATTCATTTACAGTATATACTGTTCTTTCTTTTCAAAAGCCCAAATTTTTGTGTACTTCATTAATTTCATATGCTCTGAACAGTCTCTTGATTTTACTATTCAATGTCTAGTGTTCAAGTCTCTAAAGGATTGGACAATAAATATTAAATGGCATAAATTATCATACATGTGTATTGTGATTTCTTGTTCAATAGTTCATAGTAAATCAACATTTGCCAATAGTCCCTTTTAGATTACTGTCTAACGTACAGTTTTCTCCTCTGACTCAAAGGAATCTAGCTGTAAAATCCAAAATGTATGGGGAAGCCTTCCCATTATTACATGCATAATGAATCTCACCTGCTTTCTCAGTAGAAAAAAAAAAAGAAGGTTTCAATGACATTTAAAGTAAATAGTAATCTGAAATTAACATACATAAAATAATGATAGCACAATCCTGAAACAAAGCACTATAAAATCTGAGAAATATGTTTTTTAAATTTTATAAAGGACTGAGCATGCTGTGAAGAAATACAGAGAGTATGTAATCCCTCAAATACATTTGAGCTGTTCTGTAGCTCTGTTTTGAATGTTCTTGACCATGCTGTTTTAAAATCCTCAAACTGAAATGAGATTAAATTGATTTTTTTGGTCCCTCTCCATGATGTCACTATGCAGCACCTTACTAACTGGTGTAATTTGCCTCATTTCCTATTAATACAGGTTTTGACCCAAGATTTGTTTTTTTTTAATTTGGGAGCTTTCTTTTGTCATGAAGGTTACATGTGCATACTAAACACACTACGAACTGCCACTTTATCCTTTTCAGGGCTGCAATGACTGGTAAAAGTGAGGTTTCCCAAGAGTGCATGGAAAACTGTGAAAAGCTACTCAGATTACACAACCAAATCCTGATTCACCAACTCCGTGTGTGTGTGTGTGTATATATGTATATATCTATATCTTCTGTGCATTTAGTATTTTTCATTTATTATTATTCATCATTATCATTTTTGCCCTGCCTCTTCAGAAAGCTGTAGCTGCAACAGACATATACAAAAGAAATGCTAATTAAAGTACCTTTGGGAGGAATATGGAATGAAAGAAAGTGATATTAAATATTAATCATAGGAAACAAGGCAGGAAGATTTTTAAAGGTGGAAGCAAACAGGAGTGGGTTCCTGTCATTTGGGATGGCACAGAGGATTAATCTGAACCTTCACAGAGAAATCTTTCTCTTTTTCAGAGTCACTTTTTTTACTCAAGATGTGGGGGATTTTGCCTAATTTAAGGAAACCGGCTCAGCAATAAAGGCTCAACTTGAGAGATTTAATGCTACACCTGTTTTTCACCTCTTTCCTAAATATTAAGCATAGTAAGATGGTTAATAACTTTTTCTTTCTGCAAATCTCTTCTATTACTGCAATTCTGTCTTTAGTAAACATATTCATTCATCTTTCAGTCTCATCTAGTAACAAAGACACACAAAAAAGCAATCCTCATGCTTTGGTGAATTTTAAAAATAAGGCATCACCATGCTCAAAGCCTTGCTTTCTAACCACTCATCCCAGCACATGCAATAGGTATAAATCAGAAAAGTTGCCTGCAATCAATTTAAGAGGTATCAGCGAACGTCTAAAAAGGCAGGCTGAAAGTCTAAATCCCAACAGGAGACGAGAAACCTGAATATATTCCTATTCTTAATTTTGAAAGTGTTTGCAATGAATAGTCGATGGTACACACTCTCAGTGGTCTTCATTCCCCAGTCCCTTCCTCCAGTTTCCAGCTGCCTGACAATCAGTTTCACATAATGGAGCCCTACATTCACAAATCCGTCACTACTGCCCATGTCCTGGTTCTTCCAGGTTTTTAAAAAGACTGCTGGCAACTGTTAAACCTGATCTTTGAGGATCAATCAGTAAGTTTACACTGATATGTTTGCCAGACACAGTCAGTGCCACTCACTGTTTTCCAGAACATCTTGTGTGTAACCAACCAAGCCGTTTGTACTGGAAAAAGGACAGTAATGCATGAGCAAGTCTAATGCAATAAGATGCAGAAGTAAGAAGTCAGTTGGTAGATTTGGAAACAATCAAGGAAATAATAAAAAGTCTGGTTTACTTCAGCTAAGTTTCAGCCTCATTTGTCGGTTGCAAATTATTTTTATCCTTTTTTTATATGAATAGGAACAATCATTATAACATCTTTGACACATTCTCCTAACTACTGAAAGCCAGTGGTCAGCTCATCTGCCACCTTAAAGACACATCTTTCTTCTGAATAATTTTTTTCCCTTCCCCTGAGCCCTTTTTATAGCCCAAAGTTGTTGAGATGCAAATTACTGTTCAGCACCAGCCCCACCTTTATGCTCACTTACACACCACTAATTAATGTAACTGAAACTTATTGTAACGTTGTACACTATACTGTGCTCATTAAAATAGCTAATACCAAGACCTTCTATTATATGGATTATTCCAACTCTCAAATATCATGATATAATCTCGCAATACTATTACATCTTTCAAACAGCTAGAGATACTGTCATCATGGGAGAGGGAGCAGGATAGGATCCCTGTTTCTTTTCCCCTGAATTAAGCAACTGCTCTGCAGTCAGTCCCCTGGGGTCAGGACCCAGTCCTGGGAGGCCTCCCCCGGCAGTGAATACTGCAGCAAAAGTAGGATATTGGTATGTTCTTCTTTCTAAATCTTCTCCTGGCATTCCCTGGTGACAGAAGGGACATTAAGGCTGTCCCCAGCCACTGCATCACCGCATTCCACTGTGAAAGGCAAAGGGTCACACCAGTAACTCTGAAGGGTGAGGAAGAAGCTCTGGTATAGTTGAGCAGGGCTGAGTAAAACATGAAGTCAGTGTCAACTTCCACAGAAATGGCCAAGAATCGTTATTACAGTGCTGCCACAGAATCAGCAAAAGGATGGAATGCGCTTTAAATAGGTTTAGGGAATCTGCATTTCCCTTTTGTAATGCTGATTTTCACAGGAGTACCTCTTTTGCCTCAAGACTGAATTTGATGGCTCTCTGGATTTTCTACCATGACCAGACAGCATGGTAGACCCTACAGTATATACTATAACTACAATACAACTTAAGACTTTTTATAACAAAAGACACCACTTATAAATATTTTCTGACTGTCCTGTATTTTGAGTAATGCTGCTGGATAACTGAAATGGTGGGTAATAGAATATAGCAAAAGATGACAGAAACTAAAGCCAGTGTTTTAGTTTCCTCCCTTTGTTAGATTTCAAGTAGAGGACTGCCACATTCACTTTTAGCTACTCTTTTCACTAAAGCGAGCTTATCAGTTCATCCTCAAAAAATCACCTCTTTAAAAGCAGCCAGAGTTTTCCACTGTTGTCAGTACCAAGAACCCCATCACTGCTTCAGGAAGAATGCATACCCTTTATTCTCAAGAGACCAAAACACTGAGATCCACTCAACTACCTTGTATTTGAAGCAGAAACTTGGGCTGACATTCACTCAGTTTATTTCCTGATTGCTTAGTTCCTTTCCTAATTGCTTGTAGATGAGTCTCAGCTGATGTGCAGGCTCAGCATACACCAGACTATGTGTAGCAGAGAAGATCTGAGTCCACTGATACCATGTGTATGTGCAAGCATGCCTATTTCACAGTGGGAAAGAATGGGATGCAGGAGCCTGCTTGGCTACATCTCCCAATTTGCAGTACAATTATCCCACTAATATCAGCAGGACAGAAGTCCTGCTGTCTGTTATTATTAGGGATTTAACATCTCACAAGAAGAAAGCTATATATGATTTAAAGGAAAATGAACTACAACTATTCCCTTGCTAGCAGTAGAGATGTATAAAATCAGTGTCAGAAAACAGTGCATTCACTTATTCATCAGTTTCTGCTTCTATACATGTCATGACTGAGAATTATAGTTGTAGAATCTCCCAAAATGTTCACTATGAGTAGTGTGGGTGACTGTGGCCCACCAACTGCACCAAAAACATGTTGATTTTAAAACAGAGAAATTGGAGGAAGCTGCAAGAAGGAGAATGAGGATTCTCCTTCCATCTCCGCAGGTCAGATAAAATACTAAGTAACAGTTAGGAATAATACATAAAAAATACAATTAATAATTTTAGATGCCTCCAAAAATAGCAAAGATATAATATTTCACTAGTTTTTAACTTCATGAGAAATATAATGAACATATATTTAATTTCTAAATTTGGGACAGCAGGACACTGAGAAAAATTTCTGAAAGTCCATTCTAAAATTAATTTTAATGCGAACTACTGATCACACCTATTAGCATGCAGTATCAGCAGGGCATTTTGTGCACAGAAGCAGCTGCTATAGTAATTTTGGAGAGGGCATATTACATTTTTCATTAATAACAAAGACAATGAATTTGTAAGAGTGAAATTCTGATCAGACTCAGGTGCGAAATGTCTCTGCACTGGCCACATTATAAATTTACCTGTATATATATTCATGGTATCTAATTTATCTCATGTAGAAAACCAGACTACTACTCACCATTTCAAAATGCGCTGTTCAGTCTATATAGTTTATGATACTCCAGAAGAAATGAGCCTCTGGACTTCACTTGGGAAGCTTTTATCCTGTTCTACTGTTGTGTCCTCTTTCCACTTTCCTACTTTTTTTTTTTTTTACATTTCCTTCATAGAACTGTAAAACATCCCTTTTTAGCTGCCTTTTACACCTATCAAATGGGTATGTTTTCTTGCTGAAAGTTGCATTCAAACATGTTCAGATGTGAGCACTGTTGTATCACCCTCATAGGTATTCATCTCCTTTTTAATCACTCTTCACAAACCCTCCTGGGTTTGCTGCTCTTCCATGATAAGGCTACTCCTTCATAGTCTTGCTCTATACAGTCTTCAAAGTGTAAAACTGGAAGAAAATTGTATGCACCCCAGAATATTAGCCCTGAGATATTCAGTTTTATTTTACAGAAACCCTACACCCTGAAAGCTGTGAGGCTTGAGGACTTGTATGCACTTTGAACCCAAGGGCCACAAAAACATTTATAGTCTCATCACAAAATTGAATTCATCTATGTGTATCCAGCTATTTAATTTAAAACATCCCAACTGCACAGTACTCTTCTTGGACACCACAGCCTGCCCGTACATCCTGAATGGCAGGATCAACTTCCTCTCAGCCAGATAAGTTATAGTATTGAATTGAGTGGAATTCTCTCTTCAAAACCACTGCACTTTAAACTCACAAGGAAGGGTGTTGTCTGACAGAATTTAGTTGACTAAAGCTAACTGAATACTGAATATGCTGTACCACACCTTTACACTTGCTATCAGATATCTCAGTATAAACCAAGAGTCTAATTTGAAAACTGTATTATTTCTGAAAAAAGTAAAGACATTGGAACTGTGTTAAACTACCCTGCTGATGATTGTCGAGTAAACAAAACTGAATTTTTGAAGATTTGCTAAGTTCTCCTCTTCATTGCTTTCAGCATTTCTTCCAAAATATAAAACATTCAGATCAGCCTGCATTCCATTTTTCACAGAATAACAACTTATCTTCATACAGTAGGTCTTTTATCCTAAGTCATTACATTATTATTACTAAGTACTTCTCTGCTACTTACTTGCACTGAATTACCTTTTAAAAAATGCTTGTTCAATGCCCAGCTTTTACAAAGAGAAGCGTTGTTAAAATACTTTTTACTGAATTTGCTTCCCTATATTCAAACAAAGCATATTTGGAAACACTGTCAATTGCTGATCCTGTTGTGAAATATTAATAGATAGAAAAGGGAAATAGGTGGTGGTAAAAGCTCAGCTTTCACAGCTATACCTTTGGTGGGACTACTTCAGGCTATGTCTAGCCTAGCCTTACAGATTGAAAACTCATTACTGTTTTGAGGCCCTGGATGTATTTCTAGACTACATCTTCCAGTCCAGTTTTCCCCGAAAGAAATCTACTTTACACGCTCCATAAAACAAGATCAAACACAGTAAATGGATGTGATATTTGCTACAAAATTAGAGGTCTAATTTGAAGAGAAATCCTAATGTAGATATATTCAGTAAATATACTGATGGATGCTCCACTCTGCAACACTAGTAGGAAAACACCTTTCATGTCTATGAGTTTCAGCCTTTTTTTTCTTTTTCCTTTTTGTTTTTCATAGTTTTGTTTTTATTGGCTCACATGGTAACAGTTCTTAATAAAGCTTTTTTCATCACAAATCAAAAAGGCTTTGGGAACATTTGGCTAAAAACACAGCAGACAGGCACTTGCAGGTCCCTAAACTGCTTAAAGACAACAATCACACTTTTCATAGCCTTGGGAAAGGACCACAAATTGAGGACAATGCTATTAATGCTACTGGGTTACCTCTGGGCTATTTGAGCTCCTTGCTTCTGGAGACCTATTTTATCTGTTTCAAGTGCAGGACACCATTCCTGTTTTTTCCTGACCTTACCATCCTCTGCCTGAGGTATCTTCCCTTTATGCTTATGCTATTCAGTCTCAGCAGTTGCTGAACTTTATATTTTCATTCAGGTGCAGCTCAAGGCCAAGTATAGGCAACACAAAACACTGTCAACGTCCCACTGCCACTGCAATAAGCAAACTACATTTCTTTCAGCATGAATGTCAAAAATAGCCTCAGGCATCTGACTTTTACAGAATGCTAAAAGTCATACCTAGCATTTTTCTTGGTTTTTAGAGAAAGTTAGGAGCTACAGGAAGATGGAAGAGGAGTATCTTCATTTATAATCCCTATACATACTAGGAAGTTGAATGAAAGGTTGTGAATTTTATTTGTGACTTCGTTATAAAAAATGCTCTGGGCACTCATTTGAAAAGAAAAGCTTTTTGATCAATTTTCTGTAAAGATCTAAACATGTAGGACTATACCTCAGTGATAGTAAGAGCATATGCACAATAAAATGAAGGTTCAGGAGTGAGCTGAATAAGAGTCAGCAGTGCCCTGGCAGCCAGGAGGGCCCACCATGTCCTGCAGAGCATCAGGCAAAGCATCACCAGCCGGTCAAGGGGGAGGATTGTCCCGCTCTGCTCTGCAGTAGGGTGGCCTCACCTTGAATACCGTGTGCAGCTTTGAGCACCACTATACAAGAAAGACATTCAGCTAATAGAGAGCTTGCAAAGGAGGGCAATGAATATGGTGAAGGGCCTTGAGGAGAAGCCACATGAGAAGCAGCTGAGGGTACTTGGTTTGTTCAGCCTGGAGGAGACTGAGGGGAGACCTCACTGCAGTTACAACTTTTTTGTGAGGGGAAGAAGAGCGGCAGGCACTGATCTCTTCTCTGTGGTGACCACTGACAGGACCCAAGGGAATGACCTTAAGTGGTGTCAGGGGAGGTTCTTCACCCAGAGGGAGGATGGACACTGGAAGAGGCTCCCCAGGGAAGCAGTCACAGCACCAAGCCTAGCAGAGTTCAAGTGTTTGGACAATATGCTCAGGCACATGGTGTGACTCTTGGGGATGGTCCTGTGCAGGGCCAAGAGTAGGACTCAATGATCCTTGTGGGTCCCTTCCTACTTGGTTTATTCTGTGATTCTGTAAAAAAGGCACACCTAATCAAACCGACAAAATACAGGATAAACTTGTCAGCTCGTTTGCATGATGCATGTCTATCTCAGTGTTTCCTTTATTCAGGTAATTTTGTGCAAATGTTTTACAAAGAACTGCCATAAAATGTGTTTGCAAAGGCGTTGCTAACAACATTGCATGAGTTCTCCTAGATCCCTCCCACACAACAATTTGGGGATTTCTGAGGACTTCTAAAATTTAGGAGATCCTTATTGTAAGGTTTGGTTCACTTCTGAGGAATAAATTACAAATTCCCCACATTACTATCAGTTGCACCAGGTATTCAAACAATGCCAGGAAACTAAAAAAAGAACCCCTAAAGTGTAGTTACGTATTTCAAAAGGACATAAACATCTTTTCACAAAGAGATAGATGACTCACCACCTAGTTTAACTATGGGTCAACACCACCTTCCTGCTTTAGACAGGCCAGTATCATTAATAACAGCATCCATCACTCTAGATTTACACTAAAAATGAGAACCTAATTTTCAAAGTAACTTGTGTTAAATTCTATGGCTCCTGTAGGTATATGAGAGGCCACACATTATTATGGAATCATAGTCCATACTTGTTTTGAAATATGTTAGTTTTTACATATATTAACCTCAAAATAAATTAATTAGGCTTCTGAAGGTTTATTCTCTGCAACTCATTACTTTAAGTAACAAGCTATAACATGTTGTGTGCAATACATGTCTGCATATTCTACTGAGGTGATCACTTTATTGTATTTTACCTAAGGATAGGTGAGCAGAACCAGGAAGCTTTTCCGATGAAACTTTTACTCTACAAAAGGAAAATGAAAATAGTTCAATGTTACTACATACCTTCTTTATCATCATGACGTATGATTGCATCCTGTATCATATCAGAAAGATTAAAACGAACTCGATGATTCTTTCCATGTTTCAGCTTTTTCACATAGCCCTCCCGTTTCTGAAAAGCTTTTTCTCGTTCGTAATATGCCTTTATTTGGTCACAGCGCATCCGCTTCACCAGCCGCTGCCGCTGGCCGAGAGGGAGGGATTCCAGCAAGCACTGCTCAATTTCCATCTCATGGGTCCGAAAAACATTACATAGCTGGAAACAGCCTGTAAGATGTTGAAGAGAGACAAATTTAGATCATGCTTTCAAATGTGCCATAAAACCTCCAATTATCTGGTTGTGCTAATCGTGTAAATCTATCATGTGAGCTCCTCCTATTCGACCAATACTGACCATAGAGAGTATATGTCACTGTCATTTACATTTGAAAACAACCCGTAACTAAATCCCATTAAACCACTGATGCAATTTTTTTTAAAAGATAGTTCATGTGAAAAAGTGTGAATAGAAAGAGGTCTAAAAGTTCAAATGTGAGACGGAAAAAGTACCTAATTATTTCAACATAATTCAAGTAACTTGCATTTGCTTACAAACAAGAAACTATTATGAAGAGCAAAGCCAGTTCGACGCTCATGCTTCTTTTTTGTTCATTTCATCTTGCTTTATGTTGGTAAATTCCTGTATTTGCTGTGAATAAAAATCATCATATTGTAATTTTAAAGAGTTCATTAGCATGTAGCGAATACTCAGGAAACTATCAAAAACACCAAAGTCATTTCAGATTCCTAACTGCACGTGTATCTTTTTTATTATTATTATTTTTAACTTTTTCATTGTATAGAGCCATCAAAAATGATTCGTCTATTGAATCTGTCAGATATTGAAATCTTCATGTGAAAACCAATCACAAATGTGTCTTTGAATCAGTTGCTCCTAACATTCATCAAGTCAGATTCCTCTTTTGTAGCTACCATTATATATGGTACTTTTATGAAGCCACATCCATCAATGACACACCCACTAACCTATTCTAAGACCTTTAGATGTGGTGGCTACAGACCACTCAATCACTTCTGATTCTCATGATCTACTTTATATGTATAAATTGCCTTCATTGGGGGCTAGGCACTCACATTTGTAATTTCTAAGGACTGACAGCAGCCTATATGAGGGAAGTTTTCTGTTTAGTTTGAGGGAAGGCCTCTTTGCAGACTCAATTCACCATGGGCATTTAAGAAATACCAAAACTAAGCAGTACTGCACATTTTTGATTAGGCCTGCTTTACTCTTCCTGTTGTGCTATACATGCAGTTACATCATCAAAGGACTCCTACTTCATTTAGGGCACTACCTGAGTAGTGCTGACTAAATGACCACTTTGTTTTCTCCTTGCTGTTTGACATGCGTTTAATGCTTTGAATACCATTCAAACCCTGCTCTGAAGGCATAATTAATAATTTCCTGACAGGCTTTTGTAATGCTCACATCATCACAGCACTTAAAGGCTTCACAAATATTTAGTTTCATTTGAAAAGAACAGGAGCATTCTTATCTGAGTTCTCTAAGGAGGAAGGGAAAGACAATTATTTTCTTTTGAAATCATTAATTTTGGGTGTCCAGTTCAAGAATTATATGTTCTTTTCTTTACACCTTTAGGTTTGCTTTAAAGGCATAGTATTCTACAAACTATTAGGAATCACAATACCATAATAAAATATTATCAAAGTTATAGTCCTAGGTCTGCATGCCAATCACTCTATAAATTATATCTATAATATGATATAATAATTTGTTGTATTATTTGTTATATTATTCTATACTATAAATTACATATAATAAAATAATATCTAATACAATACATATTAGATATTATATGTATTGACTATTAATTAAAACTCAAGGTCTCAAACCAGACTTCCCAAAATGGAAGAGCAGATATTTATCCAAAAAGTGCCTGAAGTATCTTGCTGTGAAACTCCACAGAGGCAGACATAGAATATAATTCTGAAAGTCAAGTTCAGTCGATTTCTTTTATCATAGGCTAACCTCTCCCTACAATTTCTGTTCCTTTCTTAGCATGCCCTTCTACTTAGAAGAAAATGCGTTGTCAAACTAGAAAATGGAAACAAGTATTGGTTTGCATTAAGCCAAAATACAAGCCTTTCTTCCTGCATGTCAAAAGCCAACAACTCCTTCTGTATAAAATTTTCCATTTGATCTTAAATGATATGTTTCATTTCACAGCAAAAATGGTAAGTTTTATTTCTTGTATTTACTTGTTGGAAGAGACAAGGAGATGAAAGGGTAGCTCCATAAAGCTGCAGAAGATGTAACTTTATTCTCTGCTTCAATCCCAATGTTCAGAGCATTTAATCACATAAAAGAGTTGCACTGAGACCATCCTCAGCCTGAGGTAGTTTGCAACTGCATCTTCTTTCTCTCATGATAGGACTGGGGAATAAGCAAACTGCAAATCTTCCCTATCAGAAATGCTCTGCTTTGTATAAAATATGTCAGTAGCCGTGCCTTTAGCCTGTGCAGTACTTTTGGCTTGTAGCACTCTAAGCTTATACCCTAACACTGTTAAATATGGGTGTAATGCCTGCCAGCCAGGCTCACAGCCACAGAGGAAAAACCAGCTTGCTGTGTTGAACTGTGCTTGACAATGCAGTTGGGAGTTGCCTCTGCTCTGTTAATTCCCTCTCCTTCACAAACGGAAGGAGCAGCTAAACACTTGGGCTCCAACTGGCTACAACTGACCTTGCTGTCTCTATCTGGAAAGCTCAACTGAGGGTGAGAATTATGGCTGTTGTCCTAGCATTAGCTGTAAATCAGTGGTTTGTGCTGACCACAGAGTATAACACTATCTTTGCTTTTCCTCATCTCTGCCATCATGGTGCTCTCCTCATCCCGGCTGAGAAATCAAACAAATTACCTTAATGTCGTGGTCAAATGGAGCACATCAAACATGAGCTCATACAGCCAGATCCCAGAGGACAGTAAACCAGGATCTGCCTGGTTTAGTGTCCTCTGCCTCTCCACTGGGATGACTTTCAGTTGGTATGAGTGTCTGTCTATTTTCTCCATGAAGAGCAGTGCTTGACTGCCAGAACTGGCCTTAGACAGCAGTTTTCCAGTGTGTGTGGCCAAAGTCAAACAATTCAGGCTGACTGAGAAAGGACTCAATCCATTTGGGCACTGTTCTGAGCTGAAAAGTAATGGAGATGGAGTTGCTTCTCTCAGCACATCCAGAACCTGATACATCCCAGATGAGATCAGTATCTGACTGTGGATATAACAACTGCAGCTCAGCAATCTTGTTAGATTAAGCCTAGATTAAACAAGATAGTATAGATGCAGGCATGGCAAACTACATGAATTAATCCTTCAGGTGTGGATCTCACTGGATTATTTTATTATTGGGTCAGAACAAGCTCTGTGTATGTGGGGGGAAGGGGCCAGTCTGAAGCCACATGGCACCATGGAATGCACACGGCCTCAACTTCCCAGGCAGTATTGGAGCCCACCTGACAGTGCATACAGGAGCCATGTGGCAGAGCTGCCAACCCAAAAAGGCCCACCTGGTAGCCCACCCACACCAGGCCCCGGAGTCTCTGATTAGCTACAACACTCCTCACTCTGGCCCGGAGTGGTCAGTTGAGCCGGGCATCCCACCGGGGAGGGGTGGCCACAGTAGCCAAAGCATATGAATACAGGAACATAGAGGCTCTATCTTGCTTTTTCTCTTGGGATCTGGCATTGCTATATAAAGTTCTGACTTCCAGAGGACCTTTTGGTGGTAGCTATGCAATTTTCTTATTCTTTTTTCACTCTTTCTTTCTTTACTCTTTCCTTAATCTCTTGTGGGTAACTTAAAACTGATGAGTTGTATTTTACTTAGTGTTTTGAGGGTTGTTATGTGGCGGGTGCTTTAGTGAAATGCTTCTGCCATGGTTTTATGTTACTCTGGTGAACCTTTTGCCAAAATGCCTATTTTCTCACTAAATGAAAAGAAATCTCTTGGGAGATGCATGTAGCATGTTCTCTTTATGTGACTTCAAGGTGTTAAGAACCAAAGGCTTTGCAAGGGTTCTGTGGGAACTCTTGGAGTCTTAAATATAAGCAATATTCTCAGTAAAGCTTGAGGCTTTGGGACTGAGGTGTTAAAACGTGCTCCTCTCTAAGGCATACAACATTCAGTCCCAGTTTTAGGACCAGGCAGATCTCTGTTCTGTGGCGGCCTACTGAGAAGGGGAACCAACAATAGCACAAGAGGCCGAGCTTCTTTAGCACCTTGAGAGAGCTCAGCTCAAATCCAGGAGGGTTATAGACATGCTTTTGAAGGAAATTCTGTGGATCACAGAGTACCACTTGGAGCAGGGGGTCAGTCACCAACACTGGATCAGATAACCTTGTCTTGTCCAGCAGTCTTGAAAACCTCTACAAGTTCTCTGAGTAAACTGTTTCAGTGCTGCACTGTCTTCTATAAAAAATGCCTTGATTTTTTTTTCATTGGTATAATCCCTTGTTACTACTGCCACTACTGAGAAGACTTCAGGTTTGCCATTTTTGTTAGTTATCCTGGTAGCCTTCTGCTGCTCTTGCTCTACTTCCTCCATGTCCATCTTACAGAGGGGGACCAAGACTAAATAGATACTTGCAGGTGCAGCTTCATGAGCCCCAGGTAGCAGCAGGTAATGAGTTCCCTTATTCTACTGGCCATACACCTCCCTCCATATATATGTGGTTTGCCTGATTCAGCATCAGCATGTAGCGCTGGCTCCCATTCAAATTTGTGTCCGCTGTAACCCCTGCAAACTCTTCAGCAGGGTTGCAGGTCAAGTCAGTCAGTTCCCACCCTGTACCAGTGCACAGGGTTCATCCACCTCAGGCATGAAAATATGCACTTCCCTTGTTGAACTGCCCAAAGTTTCTGTCAACTCAATCCTGAGAATTAAGCTCTACCATTTGAAGTATGCCATCTACTCTGTCTTAACTGAGCATTGCCAACAGAAGCAACAGCTTCAGCTGTAAAGAAAACCTCCAGGAAAAAACAGCTGCTAAAATCCAAAACTGTATTAGGCAGATGTAAAGTGTTACTGTTTGGAGAATGACAACTCAGCTACAGCTAGACTCAAAAGCAAAGCTATCAGAGAGCAAGTCCTGTCCATCCTTTCCTTTTTCATATGTGAGAAAAACAGCACAAACTGCCACACTGAGCTGGTGTATGAGACCCATTCAAATATCAGAAGATATATGGAAAACTTGTTCTCAACCACAGCTGGGTTTGAGTATGCTAGTCAGTAGGCAGTTTGATAACATGAGGAAAGATATGTGGGTAGGGAGACAGGTTACCTTTTGAATCAATGTGCATAAGAGTTTATATCCTCATGACATACCATATTTAAAGATTATTTTATGTGGTTCTCAATTCAGTGTATGACAATTACAGTTATGGAAAGTGATTTGGTAAGGTCACTGTGATTGGCATGGTATACTGCACCACATAACACACTGGCAATGTCTCCCTGGAATAAAATGAAAAAGCTTAGCAAGTTGTTATTTATTTAATTAAGTATTGTATATTCTGGACAAGAATGACTAGAATAAACTTGATTGTCAGTATATATGTAGTTTTAAGGTCTCCATGTTCTGTATAAGCACACAATACCAAAACGTTAATGAAACACTAAAATATCAAAACCAATGAACATTTTATTATATTGCATGGCTTATTAAGCAGTACAGGACAAAGGAAGTCATTACCATTGTAACCAACACCAATAAAAAATAAAAATATTTCAAGGATGCTTGCTAGTGTAGAGCTGCTTCACTGACTGGGTCCACCCTGAACGACAAGAAAGAGAAAAATCATTGCTGCAAAACAACCTGTTCATAAAATTGTAGCAAGTTACTTGCAACTGGACAGATGCTAACTGCATCATAACACAAATTAGGAGCTTGATCCTGCCTGTATAAACAATAGATTTCTGAGGAAATGTTTGCTTTAAATTGTCACTGGCTCTCACTGTGAAGATCAGAGAAGGAATATTTGTGGCACTATAAGCACCAGCTCCTGAACAACATGAAGAGCATGAGAAGTGTGATGGAACATAATCAAGAGAGAAAGAATGTGATTGTTACAGGCATTTTCTTCCATCTCCTGCAGGTAATTTGAGCCCAAGTAACTTCACAGTTTGCAGGAACATTTTTGCCATACCTATTTTCAGTTTCCTCTATATTTCTGTTTCCTATGGCTTTGTTACTTAATTTTAGTCACTTGCTCTGACACTTAAATTGGGAGACTAATCATCTTAAAAAAATGCACCTCACACGGTAATTCACACTACATGGGGATGATTATGTTCCTGTCTAACCTGGGGCACAGGTCAGGAGTCATTTCCAGAATGTGAAGATGAATGCCTACATACATATTCTCACAGGCACTGCAGAAAAGTTCACCTCTCTGCTCAGATGTGTTGCATTTTGACTTTTCATGTGATATAAGTATTTTCTGATTGGCCATTGTGATTCAGAGAAGTAAGTAGTAGTCCGGTACCCTAGGAATAGTGTGTTTTGCAAAGTATCTCTTCATTAAAGGCAAACACACACATCCAAACTGCTGACATAGCTTAATGCAGCAACTATCTCAAGTAAAGCGACACAGAATGAGGGTGCGTGATGCTTGAAATTACAAATTTTCAAATGCTAAGGCACATGCTTATCTTTATGTAAACATTTATGTTGATTTTTATGCTATTTTAAACAATGAAAAAATAAATGTCTATGTATTTGTAAGACTATGGTCTTCATAGCATTGAAACAAAATGTAGAGGACTTAACAGCATCTGGAAAAATGGTAGTCTGAGATTCTGAAGATAAGAGATCTGTTAAATAGATTGGCATTCATTAAATAAATCAAAAAGCCATTTTTTAAAATAAAGGCTGTACTATTGCACAACCCTTTTAAAGTTGGCTAGCTAAACATAATCACAGTACTAACAAAGATACCTGAGATGGCATGCAGTGAGCAGCAAATGCTATGGCACTTAGAGACTGAGATACATGGATGGTGTAAATTGGTGCAGTTTCACTTAGTTCAAAAAGCTAAATTAATGTTCAGTAACAGAAATCAGAACAGATTCTACAGCACTGACCCTTTCATCAATGCACTGTGCTGTTATACGTAATGGCTTCACTATAAAGGAAGATTTTCTGCTACCAACAATGCATATTATTTAAATTTCTTATGTTGAATTAGAAATAATAATTTATTAGTATGTATGCAGCTGAACTGAATTCCATATAAAATCAGTGACACAAATATTATAGCCCAACTGAAGTCATGGAGTCTGAACCACAGATCAATGCATTTTTTATACATGCCCTCTTCAGTAATCAAGCAATTATGTATTGTCTACTGATATTCCATTTTCAAAAAGAAAGACTTCTTAGCCACAGAAGGGGCTAGCTTAGTTTAAATCCCTCTCAAATTGCAGCATTAAGGCCAGTATTAAAATACTTAGATTTGAAAATCCTTTGTTTGGCACAGAAAAAATTACTTGCCATGTGAACAGCCTCTCCATTACATTTCTTAAGCTGTGACTGAAGCGTGGTGCTTGTAACCACTCAGCCTGACTTTCACAGCTAAAATGTTTTCATCAGTAGTGCTCTCTGCTCACTGTAGTGATGGACTTAGCCCTATTCTTGGTATCCCTTCCCACCCCAAAAGTAGAAAATCATGCAGGAGCAGTATAAACATAAACTATTTACCTTGTAAAGAATGCAAAGTATTCAATTAATGCCAAGTCTTCTGAGAATAAATCACATTGCAGTAAAGGAACTGATGTGCTTCACCTGCTCTTGCTTCACAGAGCTTCTTTTAGGTGCAATAGGAAAGTTAGGTCTTTTAAATGGCATGATACACAAAGCTTCCTCAATTTCTGCCTAACACCCAATTCTGTCTTAGCTGAAGAGAGTCCTGAGCACATTCAAGCAACCATCCTCTTATAAAAGCCTACTCCTGCATGATGCTGTTCAAGAGCCTTTCGATGTGACTAGACTGGTAAGCAGGATCTGCAATCAATTTCCAGCTTAATACCAAGTAAAAGTTACTTATCAGACACTATTAATCAACTCTACATGGTGTCTAATAGACTCTGTTATCTATCAGCAATTCAGTAAAGCTACAGTGGATTCTCTAAAAATGTATTATATTTAAATCAAAGAATCAACCAGTTTGGGATCTTGCCATTGTAATAATAGAAGAGAGCCTATATAATATCTAATTAAATATAGCAGAGGGCTCTGCTCTGTCATTTGTGATTTATGTAATATAGCAGTCTATAACATACGGATATTTTATGGTCACAGTAAAATTCATTATGTGCCAGCTTATTCAACAAATGTAGCCAAACTGCTTGTCTATGCACTGGCCTTTGGTGTGATAAAATACCGGTTTCAAATGCATGTATAAGGGGTCCTTCCCATTTTTTAGAAATGAAAATAATCATTATTATTTTCTTTTGCCTGTCTTGAAGCACAGGGAACTCAAAAGTCTGAATGGTCTGGGAGGAAGTCTGTATATCCCAGAGCAGTAGTCCTCAACTGTGGCCCACATCCAGAAACTACATGAATGCAAGCAAAATGAACATACGGTTTCTTTTGGTAAAGCTGCTATCTCAAACACTACTTACTGTTCGTTTGGATTCTAAGTAAGGCTTTCGAGCAACTGATCCATGAAACCTGGGATCCAATATTTCCTTACCCAAAGTAAAAAAAAAAGGCAAAAAAAAAAAAGCTGTACAACATTACTAGGCAATGTAGTACTCACTCCTTTGAATAAATTGTGTCATGATTAACCTGTTTTTAGAAACATTTTCTTGCAACTGAGTAACAGGTTTGGAAATTGTCATGGGAAGAAAAATTAAAAGATGCACATACAGGTAACATAATCACAAAGACTTTGTATCCTTTGGAAGATCAAAGCAAAATATGCTTACATGTTTTCCAAAGCTAAATTATATTTTTCCTAAAGCAACTATTCTTCTTTCTTTTTTTTTTTTTTTTTACACAAATATTTTAAGTTCCCATGTCAGGATCTGGAGAGAATTTAAAGTGATCAGAAAGCAATAGTCATCTGGTTCAAATTGACTGCACTAATATTTTTTTTACAATGTATCAACAACTTAGAAGAAAAAACAAATTGGCTGTTTGAGCTAACCCTTACAATCTTTTGTTCACTTTTGGATCTATGAATTTATGTCACTCATTACTTGGGACTTCCAGAAGCAAGCTATGCATATTTGTTAGAATAATATAAAGCACTGGTTAATGCTTGTCACTCACAAAGACTGTGAGAAAACAGCATCAGCATTTTTGGCCATATTTGAATTATATCAATTGCTATAAATCACACCAACAGCAAGTAAAACTCAATAAGCTCCAAATCAGACAGTACAGTGAGAGCAAAGATCTGGGCTTGCCAAATAAAAAAGATAAGAAGGAACAGATGAGAAGTCCTCCAGAAAAAATAGCTCCTTCTAGTCTTTGCACTGACCTAGCTGTCTTTACTTGGCTTCAATACAAACTTATGAATTTGCAACTAAGCTTTGAAGATAAATTATTTTCTTACAGTGTAGTAAATGGAGATGTAATAATAAATTCATCTCTAGTCCACACTTCCAGATAAAGGGCAGAGAGAAGAGGAGAATGTGCACCTGGGAACAGACGCACTGGAAAATTCTTCCTGCCATCACAGTCTAATGTAAAGGGTTTGTTAGACACACCACAATAAGCAATGAAAAACACTCTCTGTTGCTAATACTTGTAAATCTGCAGTATTTACTGCAGAGAGTGAGTTAACACACAGGTGCACAGTGAGAAGCCAAAATTACAGTGCAACATCTCAAAGGTACTGAGAAAATTAAACAGCAACAGCAACAACCAACTGTTTTACTGTTTGAATAAAGAAACAAAAAATCAGATTGTTTAAAAATCTGGGGCACTTCCTTCATCACAGACATTCTTAGATATCACTACTTGGGCTGCAAATATGCCAGGGATCAAGAGGCATATAGCATACAAGAATTACAGAAAACACAGGAGAAAAACATATAAATCAAAATTTTTAAAAGCCTGTATGAATAAAATTCATTAAAAAAAAAAAGAGAGAGAGAAAAAGGTATACATGAATCAAGACAAAGAGGATATTGAGTATCATACATCACAGAGAGTTAAAAGACAAAAGGGAAACACTGGTTCACAGACCCAACCATAAGGACTGGCAAGCACACAGGAAAGGAAATCCTATGCCAAGTGAACTGTGGTTCTATGCGCACTCTAATAATTTACAGAGATTACTGTAAAGTAAAAGCAGATGGAAAAGTAGTTCACAGCACAGTGCAGCTAACAAACATTCTGCAGCAGACCTAATATGTAGGCACTTGGTCACTGTTCAGTGTACATACATCAAGGGACTGCCATCTCAGTTTTTAAATAGCAAGAGGATTGGAAGCAGGCCCTCCTCTTTTCTGCAGAAGGGCAACTTATCTGGAATATTGTATTCAATTCTAGACAATCAAATTGGAGCAGTTCAAAAGAAACTACCACAAATGGTTCTGGGGCCTGAGGGACTGATTTATGAGGAAAGATGAAAAGAATTAAATATGCATAGCTTAGCTAAGCAGTGACTAAGGAAAGAGAAAAGTTAACAGAAATTTAAAGAGTGAAAAAGAAAAAGAAAGGGTATATAGCATAAAAATAAAGGGCATTTGGAATAATAAAATGAATTTAATATAGTGCAAATTTAGGCAGAGTACCAAGATAAAAATAGCAGACATGGATTAGATTAACATATAAGGCCACAAGATTCCTTGTTTGGGTGGACAGCCATGCAAAAGCACCAGTATGGGCACTGCAGCCCCATGTTTCTGGCACTCAGGTCAGCTCACTCACTCAGCTCTGACATCTCCGGATGGCCCTGTGAAGAGAACTCTTCAGGAAAGTGGAGAAGCAACACATGAGAATTTCTGGTATGTAGACCTACACCACTGGCATTTCAAAGGCTCCTCTCCTTCATGTTGGGAGGGTCATTATTGGATATGTCCTAGGTAAGCCTGGGCTATGGCTCGAAGAGCAAGGATGTTTGCTAGTTTGAGCTGGATCTTCATGGATAAGTAAAAATGAAAGCAGGTTTAGCAGCTGTTCTGACAACAGAGTTTACAATTTTCTGTAAGGTCACCTTCCACATTGACCATCTACCATTATACGTGTGGTCACATAATACTATAGGACAGTGGAACAGCACACATATATCAAAGAAAAAGAAGTGAAGATAAGCATTGTTACACTTGATTGTTAACATGAGTAGCAATGTCATTTCCAGATTAAGTTAAAATGTGTGTGAAGAAGAAGAGGGAGAAATAGGCGGAGAAACTGAACTGCTTCAGCTCATTTGACCAGCTGAAAAAAGCAGAGCGTCAAAGGATTTACTCCTAGTCCATGCTAATCTTCAAGCTCCTTTACTGAGGAAATACTAGACAAACATAAAAAATGCTTCACAGCTATTGAAGAAACTGAAATAGAAATCAAATAGAAATTATTGCAGCTCTGACATGACTGTTTACAAGACAAAAAAGTGTCACTCTGAGACACAATAGACCTATATATTCATTGGTGATTAAGAGGAATTAAGTCGTTTAGTTTGCCTTAAGAGCTCTACTTTTCACAACTGTCTACATGACTTACGCATATCACTTCTGTAGCTAACATTACTACTTCAGCTAACAAAATCAAATAATTGTGTTCAAAGGAAAGCACTTTACAAACAAGCTCTTTGATTCATGTGCAATCTGAATTGAAAATTTCTCTCGTTTCACAGAAATGATTGTTCAGTAAGGGATACATTGTTTTCACACATTTTCTTAGTGCTTCCTGCCATAAGCTACATGAAGACAACAGTACTACAATATAAAAGAGACAATTTCCACATGCCTGCCTCCCTCCTTCCTTATCCTCAGCTTAGATGCCAACACTTTCAAAGCTTCTCCAGGAGAAAGCCCTGATTCCTTTTATAGCAACAGGATCACATTTGAAAGCCATCAATTAACTTTCAAAATATGACCTTAATAACATTGCTCCATTTTCTGTAAATGTTTTTACAAGGTCCCATATATATTTTGTATGTCATACTTCATAACAAGATTTGCACCAAATGGGACCACAGCAGGAGTCCACCAACCTGAGGTGGTATGGCCCAGATCTATTGCCTGTCTACGTGCTCTGAATGCTGCTTCAACCTCTTCAAAAATGTCATACTCCATAGAGAGACATTCATAATAGGATTTACAGCCAAAGATATCAGAATCCATCTTTACCTTTTTCCCAAGAATAACATCTTTTGTTTGAAAATCTACTGCGATAAAAGAAAATAAAGTACACTTCCAAGTGGAAACTATACAGGAACATCTCTATTCTAGCTGGGTAAAAAGCTAGTAATAAATAACCAAGTAGTCTTCTATTTCTGTGTTGTACCCTTCTGCCCACACAGGACCTTGCCAGGTCCCATTCTTATTGGCCAAAAAGAAGTTTAAAATGGACTGCATCCTGGCTCTCTGAATCACCTTACAGATGGGGGAAGTTGTCAGGGACAGTTGTCTTCAGTGTACAAGAATGGCACTAGCAAGGAAAACAGTTTTGGTGATACTAACATTTGTTTTCGCAAGTGACAACAGACTGATCCGTGTCATCTGTTAGCTGAGGGTATGTGCAGTAGTCAAAATACCAGAAATTGAGGATTTCTTTAAGGCCTTATTTTGCTGTTGTTCACACTGAAGGCATTTGCTCAAAAGCAAATGGAATATATATATTTTTAATAAACAAATATCACTTTTTTAATTGATGGCTATCATTTATGATTTATTGATAAACTGGTATTAGGGCAGCTCTTTATTTGCTCCAAATCAAACTAAACTTTTGTTGACAATTACTTCCACTTGTTTAAGAACAAATTAGAATTATTTCAACTTCAGATTTTATTTGCTTTAAAATAACCATGTTTATACTATGGCAACTTTGATGCAGGATTTATTTGAATTATCTGCAAATACTTTCTGTTTTGTTTTACAACTTGGCAACTGTAAAATTTACCACTGATATGTATGAAACAAGATAGAAAAATAATTCTGACTAATTGGAGCTACTTCACAATTGAAAATATGTTTTCCAGTCTCAAAATTTTCACAAACCTTGTGAGGAAAAATGGCTATATTGCTACAATTTCATACATGGAAATAGAGAGGTTTGGGGGGGGGGGNGGTTTGGGGTTTTTTCTGCTCTCTGTTCTTGCAGCAATCTTCTCAAAAAGTGTAATACAAGAATCTGAAGCTTCACACATGCTGTGCCAATATGGTGAGAAAATATGGTACTTTGACCTCTACAATCTTCTTTCATCTGATTTGCAGGATGGCTAGATTTCTTTGCTGCTGGCAGAATTAGTACACTAGAAGAAAAAAGCACTCCAAATACCAAAATTATAAAAGATTTCTTTATAATTTTCTTACCCGTTCACAGTAAAGTTTCCCACGAAAAGTGCTAATACTTCTCTCCCATGATAGATTTTTTACAGTTAGAAAAAAAATGATCCCATGAAAGTATTTCGTGGATGACTGTGATTTCCACTAAAATATTATAAATAGAACCTATTTAGTAGAATACAAAGCTGGAAATCTTATAGCCTTCAATTGTCCAAGTAAATATTGCTTCTCTTGCCGTTATTTCAAAGTGTATTTTTCCAAACACGGATTTAATATAAATCTTCGCCTTAATATAATTTCCAAATGCTATTCTAAGTGGTTGCCATTGTCAGGAAAGTTGTTAGTTGTTACTGTGAGGAAGGTTTTATTTACTTGGAGGCACACTTGGCCAATTAGCAGATGATCAGTAGTACAAGATAATTGCCAAGATAATTGGGTTACTGCCAGAGCAAAATACATTTTTTTATGTATCACTTTCCATGTCCAAATACAGATATAAAAAGTTCTTTTAACATGTTTCCTGGCATCCAATGTCATGATCTCTAACTTTTTTTAATTTAGACAAGGTAGAAAATTAGTTTAAATTAAAAAAATAACATTGAGTTTCTGTCATTGTCACATGAACTCAGTAAGTGGAGAATAAAAATAAATACATCTAGGATCATCAGCTGGTACAGACATACAAGCATTCATAGGTGCTAAATAATTCCCTATTTTCCTTTGTCCTGCACCTATCCAGTGACGACAGTGAGAAAGATAGCTACACAAAGTTTAACAAAGGTAAAAATATTGTAATTGTGACTCTGTTTGTATCAAGGTTAGTAAGATAAAACCCATTTGTTCTCGACTGCATAATTAAAAACCTAATTTTTCAGATATCCTTCATGACATCTGAATTATCATACTGACCAAACTTTTTTTAAAAAGTCTGCACTGTATATCACTAATACATAAGATGCAGATTCAGTCTGTCAAAATGGAATAAGAAATACCATGTATTGTATTAGCAATCTTTTACAGATTTTTACAGTATAAGCTTCTCAAACAAATATCTTTCATAAAAATCTCTTTATTCCCCCAGAATTGCTTTACGTACCTTCACATGACCTAGAAACTCTCAAATGGTGGCTCACTACACAGAGCTGCTCCTCCTACTCGTTCAGGACTCCCATGAAAGATGACTCCTGCCTCTGCCTCCCAGCCTCACTTTCAGCAGGCAGGGTCTCAGTCATGCTAAGCATCTCATTTCAGTAACAACCTTAACCTCATGCCATAGGTCACAGTGTTATAAGGATGTACAAGGAAAAGGAATATTTCCCAGCAGCCATGCTGCACTTAGCTCTCTTATTTTTACTACTTTGTCCCTTGAGCTCCTCACTGGAGGCAGAGGACATGTCTAAGATGACATGAGAATTCTTTGGGACATCATAACATACACTAAATTGAAAACACCTTCTGACCAACCCTGGAATAGAAGAAATACTGTTCATGGGAAGGAGAAAACTTCAAAGAACTTTGGAGTTCTCTCACATCACTAACCATTTAGTGAGACAGCACATGTACATGTCACCATTCCTTGGTCATCACACATCCTGCACCTGCTACCACAGAGGTGAAGGATTCCTGTGTCACAGACCAACTACGGGGCTCCAACCTTTCTTTTCTCCTCTTCTCATTCAATCTAAACTACAATAACTCACTCTACTGAAACACAGACGAAATTTTCACAGGCAGTCTCACAGTAAGAAAGCTGACACGAAGGTATATGTTTCACCCACAGCACTACTTCTTCATCCATGGGAGAATCAAGTTCAAGTCTCCATCCTCTGAAAGCTGAAACTAATGTATCATATCACATCTTTCCCCAACCCTTTCCATGCCACATAAGGTTCAGGTAGAGCTACCACTGTGGCATGTCTGGAGCCTCAGGAGACACTGGGTGAATCCCTTGGGAAAAGCAACAGACTGAATGTAAGGTGCTAAACAAGTGTTTAGAATAATATACCTCTTTCCACCAAAGTATCTTGGAATGTGCCAATATATCCTGTCCCTCAACTCTACTAAAAAGGAACAGGCAGCATGATGGGTGAAACACTCATCCAGCTATGTCAAAAGTTCCAGTAGTTAATAATTTTATTGAAATAGAAAATGTACTGAAACAGCAAACTACGGAAAAGAGGGCTAAAATGAAACAAAAAAAGAATCCACAAAATTTACTCTTATTTCATTCATAAATATGTCATCAATTTTGCTACCAAGTCTTGAATTTAGTGTGAGAAAAACACAAGATGACATCTGTAAGTACATTACTGCTGGCTTCTGCCTTTCAAGAGAAAGTATATGATTAAGGTCTCTGTCATTGCAGACTAAAGTCAAGACAATGTTTTATTCAGGTAAGGAAGGACCACTGTAGTATATGGACCTGTTACATACTATGATTAGGAGGCAGAAAAAAAAAGAAGGAAAAAACAGTTAGGATGACAAGATATCCAAAGAGGATATAGCAAAATTTTAAGGCCAAACCTTTCAGAGCATCTTTCAGTGCAGCTCAAAAAGTAGGCCCATGGGAACCTCACGAGCTTTACAAAGCAAAGATCAAGGTGTTGCACGTGGCTCAGGACAGCTCCTGGTATCAATGCAAGCTGGAGGATGAAGTGGATGAGGGGCTGAACATGAGGCAGCAACATGCACTTGCAGCCCAGAAAGCCAGTCATATCTTGTCCTGTGTCAAAACAAATGCGGCCAGCAGGTCAAGGGAGGAGATTCTGCCCTTCTACTCCACTCTGGTGAGACCCCAAACAGAGGGCTGCATCCAGCTCTATGGCCTCCAACACAAGAAGAAGATAGACCTGTAAGAGCAAGTCCAGAGAAGGGCCACAAAGTTGACTAAAGGGCTGGAGCATCTCTACTATGAAGACAAGCCAAGAAAGTTGAGATTGTTTAGCCTGGAGAAGACTCTGTGTTGACCTTACTGTGGCCTTCCAGTACCTAAAGGGGGCTACAAGAGAGCTGGAGAGGGACTCTTTACAAGGGCATGTAGTGATAGGACAGGGAGAAATGGCTTTAAGCTGATGGAGAGCAGGTTTAGATTAGATATCAGGAAGAAATTCTTTACTGCAAGGGAGGTAAGGCACTGGAACAGCTTGCCCAGAGAAGTTGTGGATGCCCTGTCCCTAGAAGTGTTCAAGGCCACCTTGGATGGTGCTTTGAGTAACCTGGTCTAGTGGAAGGTGTACTGTCCATGGTGGGGAGGTTGGAACTACATGATCTTTCAGATCCCTTCCAACTCAAACCATTCTATGACTTTATGTTCTTCTACTCTAATTAATTTTCTTCATGGACAATCCTTGCCAGGTAGTGAGATGCTGAACATGATATGGGCTAGATGTTGAAGAGAATAATTATATTTATTTCATATCTTGTCTCAAATCCTAATTAAATTTACCAATAAACATCTAATTAATATTTTAATCCCAGATCTCTGTAAGCATTGCTCTGTAACATAGCACAATTCAGTGTTTCATAATTCATACAAAGGAGATAAAGGAACTGGAAGCAGAAATAAACCACAAGGAATAGAAGTAGACTCTGATGTTCAGATTTGACGATCCTAGTATTTGGATAAATTCTCTTGGCTCAGATTTCTGGCTGGCGAGACTGTAACTCCTTATGTCAAGGCTTTAATTCTGTTTGCATTTATGCACCTCTGTAGCATTTGTAGCAGAAATCAGACTCTTGAGGAACAAACTTAAGCCTCCTTAGTAAAGGACTATTTCTCCTAGTTACCTTTGCAGGTCCATCAGGAAGTCCAGAGCACAGGTGGAAAACCAATCCCATAACATCTAAATCATGATATTTATGTCATAACTAGATATACAAGGGAGAGAAGATAGCAGCAAGGTGCTGCCTAATTTGCAAAATTGCATTCATTTGTACAGTCTGTCAGACAAATCATTGAGATAAAATGGTACCCAGCATCTGGCAGATAATATGTGATACTCTCCTACACACCACTGTTCTCTCTTCTGAATAGCTCATGCTTGCAGATTGCCAAGGAGAAGCTACTAGCACAGGCAGGGACAGCTCATAGCAGCACTGATACTTGGCTGCAAAAAGGAGATGGGCAGGAGTAGTGACAACATGAGCTGCTCAAACAGGCAGACACACATACAGCTTGTGTGTTAAATGCTGAAGGTGTCAGATAAAGACAGCATGATGGCTGCAGCAGGCATAATTCCAGAGCATTATTGAATTGAAAGACCTCACTGGGCATGGTCCCAGAAAATCTGGTTTGACCACACAGCTACCCTTGCTTGGAGCAGGAGGACATACCCAGAGAAGGACAATGATGCTGGGGAAAGGTCGTGAGCACAAGTCTGATGAGGACTGGCTGAGGGACCTAGGGGTGTTTAGACTGGAGAAAAGGAGGGTCGAGGGAGACCTTACTGCTTTCTATAACTACCTGAAAGGAATTTGTATGGTGGTGGTGGGTGTTGATCCCTTCTCCCAGGTAAAAAGTGACAGAACAAGAGGAAATGGCCTCAAGTTGTGCCAGAGGAAGTTTAGATTGGATATTAGGAAAACTTTCTTCACTGAAAGGGTGGTCAACATTGGAACAGGCTGTCCAGGGAAGTGGTGGAATCATGGTCCCTGGAACTGCTCAAAAAACGTGCAGGTATGGTGCTTAAGGACATGGCTTAGTGGTGGATCTGGCACTGTTAGGTTATGATTGGAATCAATGATCTTAGAGGTCTTCCCCAACCTTAATGATTCTGTGGTGGACTGGAGACCTTCAAGGCTGGATCTTTCCAGCCTGAAAGATCCCATAACAAGATGGTGACTAATATGGTGAAGTATATGTCATTTTCACAGCCTTCTAATGGGAGCAATGCACTGAATAAATGAAAGAATATTAGTAAAATAGTATTAACGTCATAGAAAATAGCCCTTCTCAGCTCAGAACTCCATATCTAACTCCTGCAGAGATTCAAAAAAACCAAAATGCAAACACATGAAAATGCCAGACACATAACACTAACAGTTCAAAAAACACTACCTTAAAGTGTCATTAATTTCCGTCTTTTAGCTACTTCCCCTCTTCCCAAAGCAGACCAAGAGACAGTACTCTGCAATCACCCTTCCACTGGTTCAATGTCTTTTCCTTCTGATACACAAACCATTTTAATACACGAATGAAATGTATTAAAAGCAAAGTGGGGTGTGAAGTCATGTCCCAGCCACTGTGAGATTCAGCTGCTCTCAGCATATCTCTGAACACTGCTGGTGTTGCCATCATGCCCATCTTTGATCCCAGCTGTCTGCCAAACACAAATATCAGCAACATATTGGCATGTTAAGTCAAATAATAACACTCAGAGGAGCATCACAGAGGAAATCTTTCTCCTTCACTAATTGCAAGTGGAAGTACTTTTGCCAGTTCTAAAAAGCTGAGGCAGTAAAATGCCGTTCTGTCAGGCTCCAGTCAAGCAGCCATTGTCTTCTAAAGCATACTATTTAAAAAGAAAAGAGCTATTTGGTAAAATACCCCAATTTACTAACATATAACTAATCAAAACTCCACATTTGAAAACGAGGAAACAAATATTATACACAAAACTAATGATGTACATTCATCTTTCCCCTGACGTGTTTTAGTCCTTCATCTCTGCCTTCTAATCAATGCAATGAACATCCTAAGTAGTCATTATTGGCTTCCTTTTAACAGAAGAACCCCAGACATTCTCATCTCTTTCCTAAGATTTCATTGAAGAGTTACTTATTTAATACACTATTGATGCTCACATGCTTATATAGATGTGCTATATTTCACTTTAAGAAAGTCATTCTAAAGTGAATAAAGACTGAACAACAGTTTTTTGACATCTTCAACATAGTTATTATGTTGCAAATTCCTCATTTACATTTATCAAGTCTCAATACAAGCTCAAAGACTTATTCTCAGAATGCACCTTTAAAACTGCAGTAAAACCAGTCTGAGCTTCTCTGCATGATCAGGGAATTTAGGCTTGGAACTCCCACTAGCTTTACAAACAATCCATATGCAAGTCCCATTGAATCCAGACAAGAAGAAACCCACATAAATAATTTTTCCTTGAATTACTAAAATACTTCCAGGGCACCTTAATTTCATATTTAAACAGCAAAGAACCACATTACTCATTTCTTAACTGTAACACAGTATTTTAAAAATAGTTTCAAACATGTCCTTGGTACACTTAAGTCATCAAAGACCACAATCTGGAGAGAAAACCTTTTGCAGCAATCTGCTATTCGTCATGTAAAAACTGTGACAAAATCACTAGAAATCTGAAGTTTTCCAAGTCCTTCAGTAAAAAATATCCATGGTTATCAAACTACTGCTGGCGGTTCAAAACAAGTATCTAAACAATAATTCATTTATCTGATGTTATCAGCAATTTCCACTCAGACCCTGGATACTTTAAAAGGCAAATCCTACAAGCTTGAAAAATGTGCAGCTAGGAAGAAAAGCAGCCTTGAAAAAAAAATGCTGTTAGGAATTTGCTCTGCATTGAATCAATACATTTAGCATAGACCCCAAATTCAGGATGTCTTTAAGGAGGCAGCTTGCCTGATTCAAGGTTAAAAGTTCAGTATTATTTTTTTAAGACTGTCACACCAAATAGCTAAATATTCTGATAAGGAGGGGATACAAGCATTTGATCTGTTGTAGATGATGAGCTGGGCTCATAATTAAAAAGCTATTCTCACTTGTATACCCTTGCAAAGTGTGAGAGCCATGTCCAAGGTTGTCCTTAAAGCGTCCTTAACATAATGCTGTGAATGGCATTTCTTCTTTTCGGATATTATATTCTTTGGTGATTAATTTAAAAAAAAGTTTTAAAAGCTGATCAGTATGAACTTCAGAATGAGAGCTTTATCACACACACAATGAAGTTGCCTCTGAACAGAAGAGAAAAAGAAACACTGGGCTCTGCCTGCATATTCACATGCAAAGTAACAACTCCCCTTCCCCACTACTACGTTGACATCATGCAGCATCTGCCTTCGACTTTTTGCATATGCATTGAAAAGACACACCTCGGAAAATAAAAAGACAGCTTTAAAAGCAAAATAATCATTTTGTTACTTACAGCATTTGATAAAATGGTAATGAGACATTCTTTCATCTCAGGCTGTAGTCTTGCTACAGGTTTCAGCATTCTCTTCTGCTACAACTGTCATGCCCAGAAAATGCATTATTTAAAGCCCTTCCTCAGGTATCCAGTATACCTCAGAATACATTATTTAACATAGGTTCTGTTCCAGGATCTTGCAGAGGCTTCCAAGTCATCCTCACCCGGCTGCTGGAGTTACGATAAACCTCTGTGCGTCTTGAACCATGACTACTGCACGTGCTATTGTAGCACAAGTGATTGACAGCGCTCCTAATCCCACATCCCCTGGAATAGAAGATTTAATTGGTGTGCACTTGCAGCCACATTCTTCCAGCACTGAGGTGTGCTGCTGCACTGCGGCTTTCACAGTCCTGCCAGTTAATGGCTTTTCAATAGCTTTCAAATGGCAGCAAACTAAGCTTGATGAGTGGGCTCGAATGAAATAGCAGAACAGGGGATCTTAAATTTTATTTGTGCATGTTGTTCGTGTGCCAAATGTGACCAGATTCTCAGCTAGTACTAAACCAGGATTATTTTTAGTTGCCACCAGTTGCTGTGTGAATAGGAAATTGATATAGGTTGCCAAAAATAACCATCTTTTAGCATCACAGATCATTTTTCAGTATGTTACAAGGTAAAAATCAGGATAGAGCTCACAGCCATCTTCAGACTCTCATGGTTTATGCATGGATTCATTTCCATTGAGCTAAAAACATGCTCATGTGTACACTCCTTGATGTGTCCCTGTTTTATCATTTTTTTGTATTACATTGCATCTTTTTTACAGATGGAATATTTATGTCAGAAGAAACTGCAAGCTCTGCATGCTTTGTATCATGATTGTGCACATTGTCTCATGACATTTTAATCACTGATTGTAAGACAAAAAGTCTAAGAAAATGCATCACTAAGAACAAATCCAAACAATTATTTACCACACTATGCAATAAAAAGTCAATGTATACTGACGCATTACCCGGTTCCAGATTAAGGGCACACAAAAGGCAGACCTGCATTGTATTTTAAACACCCAGGCTGCAGCATCCTCAGAAAACAATTCCTAGTAATTGCATTACTTTTCCAAGAATAGTCACCCATGAATTTGCTTACTACTTCTGTGAGAAACCTACAGCAGAACTATAGTAAAATATTTTTAGAGAATCAAAAAATAATTTAAGAAAACTGTGCTCAGTGAAGACTTACATTTGCTTACCATGCATCAAGCTTACCACACTTCACTGAGTGAGAGCTCTTGTAAAGGGACACTGATAGCCCAGCCATATTTAAATCTTTTATTCATCTGAAAGGGTTCTCACCTACTGTTTTGTATACATAGCATTTTTAACAGCTACAGAGTGTTAAAGGGACTACGAAGGGATAAGGGTCTAACTAATTAGTGAGGATAACTAATTCAGATTCTATTAACTATTCTGCAAAGTTCCCACAAGAGCAGAAAGATATATATTCACAGGCTTCCAGTGATCCATTAGCAAAACCCTTAGGTGAAATCTCTCAGCTCCTAACAGCCACATATTTCACATCTGGTTTTAGGTAAAATATGCACAGTAATTCTTTTGCAGAACTAATTACTTAGGTGTGGGGGATTTTTTACTGAAAATATAGTTTTACAAAAGAAAGTGAAAAAAATCAAGAAATAACCAGGGGGAAATAGGGATAAATTATATAAAACACAATACAGTAATTACATTACCATGGAAACTTTTTTACTGTAAAGCTCAGAAGTCCAAAGTAATTAAATCTGTCCAGACTGTCTTTCACACCTATACAACATTAGGCCAATTTGGGCCATATGGCTTATAAAATAAATATACAGACTGTTTTAAGAGGCAATGTTAGTCATAGTTCATGAGCAAGTGTCAAGTAATCTGACAAAAAGCCCTTTGAGCAACACTTTTTGGTGGAGACATTCCTGACAGTTCATTTCTGGTGGTACTGTCAGGCAGACAGACTGTCATGTCTAATAACATCATGCTTCCAACAACCCACACTGGTTAAAACAAGGAGGACTCTTGGTAAACATTGATTAATGGGAGAAATGGACAAATGATGCTTTTCAGAGGATGGAGGAAAAAGGAAGAAGCATCTCTGATTTTGTTTGACCAAAATGTAAAGAAAAATCATTTGGCTGTGTCTCATTTCAGATTGTAACATGTGTTTATTTATTGCATTGCCATAGTAAAAATTTAGGATGATGGAACTTGGTAGCATTTATGTGATAGGTTAGACTACATCCTCCATCCTGCAAGGAATGAGGGAGGGAATTCAACAAGGCTAAGTGCAAGGTCCTATGTCTGGGTTGGGGTAACCCCCAGCATCAATACAGTCTGAGGGATGAACAGATTGAGAGCAGCCCTGTTGAGAAAGACTGTGGGTTACTGGTGGATGAAAAGCTGGACATGAGCCAGGAAGGTGTGCTTGCAGCCCAGAAAGCCAGCTGTGTCCTGGGCTGTAGGAAAAGAAGTGTGGCCTGGAGTTCGAGGGAGGTGATTCAACCCCTCTGCTCTGCCCTTGTGAGACTCCATCCCTGGAAACATTTAAGTTCGGGCTGGACAAGGCTCTGAGCAACCTGATCTAGTTGAAGGTGACCCTGCTGCCTGCAGAAGGAGGTTGGACTAGACGACCTCTGAAGGTCCCTTTCAACAGAATCTGTTCTGTGATTCTATAGGTGTTTTCAGAGAGTATTAAGGTACAGGACAGACTCCCCAGTGTTGCAAGCTGTTGACTTGATATTTACATGAGATTAACTGGGAAGAGTGCTGCTGTCTAAAATGGTTAACACATCTGTGATTTCCTCCCTCCTAACAAGCACCTAACCATGTAATCTGGGAAGCACATGGGACTGTTTGACAAGTCTGCAATGTTACACCATAGCTTGGGTCAGTGCCTTTCAGCTGTATTGTTGGACTATGCAAGTACATGGGGCACCATGCACCCACCTGCAGCAGGGCACTGTGCACTCTCCCATTCTCTAGGAGTCTGTGTGCCAAAAATATTTGGTTGGCTGCTCAAATATGAATATCAGCCTCCAGGTGAATGAAGAAAGGCAGAAACTTCTCAAGAGGTGATGCCTGGCAGATGGAAACCACAATAGGCCTTTCATTTTAGAATATCTCATTCTTTTGGGGTTTTTTTAAATTATATAAAATATTTAGTTTTATTATATGGGTAACTATCATTAGTGGGTTTTGCAAAAGAAGTGGAAGCTTAAATGGAAAGAAAACAGCATTGTATATTGCTGTCAGCAGGAAGTTCTGACACATGGCGAATGGCAGTATTAAATCAGCACAAAAATGAGGAGGGAGGAAAGGTCCCAGAGAAATGGTGGAATGAAAACACTAGGCAGAATAAGTAGATTGAAATGGAGAATTATGAGAAATGAGAACAGTGGACAACTGTGAGTGCAGAGGCAGAATAAACCTTGAGGAGAAGTGGCAGCTAAACTTGAGGCAAAAGGAAGCCAGAATAGGAACACCTAAGAACATGAAACCTGGTTCACCTGTTGGAAAGTCACATTATTTCCACTGCAAGCTTTTGCTAGGATGAAAAACAGAGAAACACCCTCATGGTGGTAGTTGTCCATGTCATAAACAAAGATGTCAAATGTGAGAACAAAAAGAAAGACTTATGTTTCTGAGATGAGTCCAAAAGAGCGAATGCTTCATTGTCAGCAATTTAAGAAAAAAAGAAAGACAATTTGTTTATTCACAATAAAGGGATATCAGTTATATCAGGTATTTTCTTCTGACTGAACTCCAGCAATAATAAAGGAATTTTGAAGAGGATAAAAGATAAAAATAACACCTAAATCTGACAATGTAAACTATGGAAGTATATCCAGAAAAGTTTTAAGTTCATTGTAAAGCTACTTTCTCTGAACATTAGGTAACATAGGCACATTTTCAACTACAGTCCCACTGTTCTAAAAAGTTAGTTCCAAAAAGACTACATCAGTGTTTAAATCCACAAAGAGGCAGAAGTGCTCTCACACTGGCAGACAAAGACTGAGTTGGTATTAAACCTGGTGATAAAACACTTAATGTATTTGATTTTTTCCAAAAAAATAGAGATGAAGAATAGAAACAAGGTCAGAAAACAAGATACAGTTGGCCCTTCTGGAAAAATTCCCTACCTCCTCTCCCTAGAGAGAGAAAACAGTCAATTTTATGCTTTGTACAAATTCACCATTCAAGGAAATTACAGAGTTTTTAAAATAGAGTCTTGGAACTGGTCAGCCATCACTAGGACAGCTCTTTTTCTTGAGATAAACACAAATTTACAGATTGCCATCTCAGAGCAGACTCTGCTTTCACATCTCAATTTCCAAGGCTCAAAACTTGACTTAGAAAAAGCACCTATGAAATGCTTCCTACACTAACCTAGCAAATAAAAACAGTTTAAAATAAGGTTTTGCTGTCAAAAACTGACACACTATTGCATTCAGGACATGTATTTTGTTACTATTCCAGTGTCTTCTGGTGTCACAAACTGCTGAACATCTAATAATTTTATCATCTTAGTGTTTCATAATTCACATATAACTGAAAGATTTGATAGCAAAATGCAGAACTATTTGAAAGCAATTTGAATAATGAGAAAAACACCGTGACTACTGGTTTTAAATACATGACAGATGCTCCCCATTTATGCCATTTTCATTCAGTGCAACAAAGCTTTTTATATTCCTTCAGATGTTACAATTTTGCATTACTTATGGATTTAAGACTGCACACAAAAAAAAGTTGAATGCAGAGTAACATTTGACATTGCTCATACGTTTTGACAAGTGATATTGCTCAGCAATCAAACCTTGGCCATACTATCCAGCTGCCAACAAGCCACTCTTCAGATAACATCTGGTAGTTGTATGCTTCATCAGGAAGCTAGGGATGAGCCATAGCAGATGTAGACACTTAGCAAGAAGGACTCTATACTAATTTTCTCTACATGAGTCACAGCACAACAAAACAGCAGTTTTCCAAAAAAAATTTTCAGATGTGCTTGCTGGTAAGATGGATGTGAGGTTTGCTCCAGAGACAGCAGCAACAAACCAAGTCCAATCACTCAGAATGTGTTTGGACTCTAGATATCCAAGTGACTTTTTCTTTTCTCTTCCCTTCCTCCAGCCTTTGCCCACTTTCCTCCTTTCCCATTTCACTGGAAATGCCTTGATTTTTCAGAAGGCAGGCAATCTCCTACCACTGGATTAAACCCTTACAGAATGAGAAAAGTGAAAAATCCTTTCTCTTCCTCCTTATATACTGTTTTAACTGAACGCATATGGGTGGACTAATCTGTCATTATTTTTTAATGGACTGAAAACAGTAGGTTAAAATCACAGCATGCTATTATACCATATTGATCAAGTTTGCAAAATTAGAAGTTATGTGCCATTTGAAAGTCTTCATTCCTTCCTCCCACACCCAAAATGACCATTTTTAGGCATGTGTACACTTCTCTAGCAGTTCCTTAACTGGATGAGATGAAGAAGCTCTCAGGTAGGAGAGCTTAGAGCAGAGTAATAATAAGACCAAAAACGAGAAGAAATCCCAATAGCCTCTTATACAGTTAGGCTTATCTTTGGCACAGTGGTGACTTGATAATTAATTTCTTCATTACAATCTGTGTAAATGTTTTTGTTGTTGTTGTTTTTTTAATTAGATTTCTTACTATATCTGATGCAGACTTTTTATATGCAAACCCCTTATAAGACTGCAAAGAAAGTACCAAGACACATTAAAATGATGGGCAGAAAAATGTGGCAGCCATCATAACTACCAGACACCAAAAAATGAAAAAAAACACCGATGGATTTCCATGTAAGGAGTTATTCTATGATCAGATAGATTTTTTTTAAAACTTATAATATTCAGGAAAGAATTAGACAACTAGAAGAATTCAGTTCAACATGAAATGCATATTGCTATCTTCCTGATAACTAGCAATTGTGATGACCCATTCCATTGTATCTTTCATTTTTGTCTCTTCTAATTGGTTTGACAGTTTTAAAACAGGAGATAAATAATGACCACACTACTAGATGCATAAAAAGCCAAGAACAGAACAGACGAATTTTTGTATCCTTTATCAGGGAAAATGTTATTACAACAATCTAAATCTTGAAGCAGAGAAAATTTGAAAGGACTGCAGGAGTTCAGATAGAAAGTGTTCCTAATTTAAGAAAAAATGAACATGCAACATATGCAAGTGCTATAAACCAGGAACAGAATGAATTTAAGTTTTAACTGAAATTACATGATACTGAGGAGAGTTCTGTAGACACAAGATGAGTATTGGACAGCTGACAATTATGGTGAAAATTATGATGTACATCACAATTTCAATACAGACAGAGTAAACAAAAACGGATATTATTAAATTATATATAAAACAATCAGAAAAGCAAAGACTAAACTTAGACAAAAAGGGCTACTCAAGACCTATTTTATTTTCTGCTCTTTCTAGTGTCCATTTTATCTCATGCTAAATACAATACCACTTCTTTTTCAGAGCTTTTCTGCACTTCATTCTTTAGGTAACTCAGCACAACTTAATGCACACTTTGTTCCCAGTGTTTTCTTACGAAGCACAGAGAATAAGTGGGACTTGTGGAGGGAAGGTGTGCAAGATACAGAAAACTACATGCCACTTTTTTTAAATTGACTATACTGCCAGTGTAGCAACATACAGCTGGGATGGTCTCTCTGTTTCAGCACCCTCTCCAGTCTCTAATGGATGTATTTATCTACTCTTTTTCCCTTTGTCTGCATCATGTTTAAAGAATTCCTCATTCTGACCACAAAGACCAGGCTAGAGTCTGAGTTGATAAGAACATTAATCAAATCAAAAGGTATGATTGTAACATGATATAAGACTGTATTGTGTTTGTCTGCCCAGTTTTTGGTAGCCAGAAACTTCCCTCATGTCCAGCAGAGCCAATGACAGCTGGCTCCAGGACAGATCCGCTGCTGGCTAAGGCCAAGCCAATCAGGAGTGATGGTAACACTCTGTGATAACATCTTTAGGAAGGGAAAAAAAATGAAGTTGTTGGGCAGATGAAAAATGCAGTCAGAAAAGAGCAGAGTGAGAACATGTGAACAACTCTGCAGACACCAAGAACAAGCAGAGTGTGGCAGCTTTGTACAGTTACTGCACATATCACTAGAGCATCAATCACCATCAGCACGTGATCTAAATTTAGTTAAAATTCAGACAGCTGGGACCCAGTTTTTCTATATTATAATAATGTACTTCATACTATATTTCATTCTCCAATGATTTGAAAACGTGTGGAACCTATACTTATGGAATAATGCATTTATTTTCTTACTCAAATACCTGGCTGTTCATAACAAGCAGAAGATTAATTTCTTTGCTCTCAAATGAACTTACTGTTTTAATCAAACGCTGTATTATAAAAAGAGTTTCTATTCTAATATTATATTCTTGGAAATACAGTAGCAATTACCTTTTATTTCAAACAGCAAGGGACACCTGAGAAAGTAACAAAAAGAAATACACAAACACAATAGGGTAAAACATGTCTATAAAGAAGAACTATCCACTGGGGCAGTGGAGTAAATCATGTAATTTCAATTATAAAACTTCCTTTTTTTTCTTGAGAAAGAAAAGAAGCATTTAACATCTTGCCACGCTGGCAGAGGGCTAAATGCATAAGAAATTATTCCATTCACCCTTTAGCCAAAATACCTTATGTTGAAACCTCCATGGATTGTCACTCAATGCTGTAAATTCTTAGAAGATAAAACCACACAAGTTGGTGCTGACTATAAACAATTCTTTCATTCTTACATTTTAACCTCAAAATCAGTAGGGGTTCTGTCATTGCCTTCAAAGGGAGCAAAGCTAAACATTTTCAAGTGAATGACCCAAGATTATTGGAAAATTAGGAATTACGCATAGCACACCAAGACTAATTTGCTTAACATCTTCCAAGTGCTCCTGTTACACTTGGTGTTAATTGCATACTATGCATTTATCCATTTCTCACCATCTTTATAATTCCAAAACCACTTTTCCTTATCATTACCAACATATTCTTGTAATATTGGAAGACAACACAGCACTAGATAATGCTAATTTGTCTAGAGAAATTAGTGGGATTTTTTTTTCCCACCATTTTTTTCCTAGGTCCAACTTTATCACCTTGGCTGCAGTCAAGAGTGAAAGTAAGGACATTTACTATCAGTCCTTACAAATCTTCCATCTGTATAAATCAAACATTGCATTGACATAGATTTATTCAGTTCTGTATGTTTTAAGGAGAAAAGTCATTCCATCTGCTAAAAAATATTAGCATTTGCTGAACATAATTATAGTGTCTGAAACTAACACATATTTAGAGTGTTTGCCAAGGACAGTTCCATATCAGGATGCAGTTAATCATCAGAAGCAAATTTCAAAAATGGACTTTAAACTTATAAAAGCAGCTATAAAGACTCAGCACAAAGACATACTAATAATAAGATGAAAAGGCCCAAAGCTTTGTAATATTAAGATGTTTTGATTAGACTACTATACACTCTCCTTTTGTTTAGAAAAACATGGCTTTCTGAGGTTCAGTCTAAAATGCATAACCACATTTAGAATACCTCAAAGTCAGTACAGGTCAAAGAGTGAGCAAACAGGGTCCTTCAAAGACTAATTTAGGAGATTAGATAATCTATACAAAAGGTGATAAAAAATATGATTCAGTAGATACAGATCTTTCACAGTGAGAATGGGGCTGACAAGGCAAGTGAGAAAATTTTCCTCACTGAGTTAAGCTGCTGATGATGGGTGCATGGAGTAAAAAGGACAGCTCCTGATGAGCCCAAGGGACATCATATCTCAGGATGGTTAAGGAACTACAGCCTGTATAAATGCCATTAATATACTCCTGAGACATATAAATGTCACTGTGACCCCTGCCGACCTCCCTCAAAAAATAGGTGCTAAAAGTTGGTGTAATCTGATGAATGCAATCTGAGATGTAAGGCAAAAAATGCAGTGCCCTTGACAACGCAGCTTAGGAAATCTGCTGCCAGTCAGCTGGAGAGAAGAAAGGAGGTTTTTCAATTTCAATTTTTTAGCAACAAACTAATAGCTATTTTTTCTTTTGCTGCTCTTGTTCTTTGTTGTCGTTTCTTTTGTGTGTGTGTGTGTATGAAACTATAACCTATTTCTTATGTTATAAATATTTTTATTTACAATTATCTTAAACTAAAAGAAATTTCAAGGTAGTTGGCCAACATCAGAGAATTTTATACTAGTAGGAACAATAATGATTTTAACATAGGAGGTAAAACATCTCTGTAGTGAGCTAAGTTGCCAGCGTGTGCAAACATACTGCTACAAGCTACAGCTGTCTGATGGCTACCTCACATTATTCCTCTGATGAGCTGACAGCCCCCAGCTTCCCAGTGATCCTCCACCTGTAAACTGAGCCCTGCAGCTCCCCAGGATGCTCCGTGAGATGCTGCGAATGATAACAGTGAGTGGAAAACAGGTCGAGTAGTTCAAAAATGCTACATGATACAGAAAAGGAGCAAGCCAGATTGCCAGAAAGCAGAGATCCTAGCTACGCCTCTGTAACAAATAAACCAGTGATAAACAGTTGGAAGCTTCTTCACTGACCTTTTTATTCCTCTTGATTTTTCCCCATGCTCACAAGGGTACACAGTGGACAAAGAAATGTTTTCCTTCCCCAAAATGGCAATTTAAAGTCCAGGTTTTAAACAACAAATGTTGGGGGGTTTAGTTAACTTTCTGCTTTGAGGCAGTTTGTATTTTACTCTTCTGGCTTTTCTTTGTACAATCATGTCCTGAAGACTCGACAATATTTTTTTCCTGTTTTTATCAGCAGGATGACAAGAAATGGTGCTGGAAAAGAACAATGGCAGCAGTGAGGACGAGAGTATCAGAGAAGCGAAGGCAAGAGAGCAAGAAGGCGCTCAAGGTGCACTGCATCCAGTCCTACTGGCAAGTATGCCCTGAGTTGGTCATGATGGAAGAGAAAGGCAAATCTGCAGCTGTTGCCTCTGCACCCTCACCAGCTGCTCCAAACATATCAAGGGTAGAGAAACCAGAGAGAAGGGTGAGCAGCTGGCTGACAGGTGTACGGCTCTCAGGAGCACATACATCAGTCCAGCTCCACTCTACGACTCACAGTCCAGGAGAACTGCCCCAGGATTGCAATGTCAGAGACACCAGCCATCAGGTGTTGGCTCAGCCCACACACAGGGTCTCTGAACACAGCAGCAGCACAGTGAGGGCCAGCAAAGAGGAAAAGCAGAGATCTGTAGGCCCTTGGCTCTGTGTATTGAAGACAGGTTGTAGCTTATCAGTCCTTGACAATGATGTTTGATGGGAATCTTGATGTAAGACATCAGAAAAATCATTCCTGTTACCAGATACCTCCTGTGGCAATGGCAGGCTGGACACAGAAGAAGGAAAGACTGAGTGATTGTGAAAAGCCTTGGAGGGTGAAGAGAGGCAGAGCTTTGCCTGACTGAAATAATCTATGGAGCCTGATGGGATTAATCGAAGAATCCTCAAAGAGCTAGCTGATGTCATCACAAAATCTCTCTTGATGATTTTTGGGTGGTTTTAGCAATCTGGAGAGGTCCCAGTTGCCTGGAAGCTGGCCAACATTGTCCCTATTTTCAAGAAGGGCAAGAAGGAGGACCCCAGAAACTGTAGAACTGTCAATCTCACTGCAGTGCCTAGTAAAGTTATGGAGACGATTATTTCGGGAAGTATTGAAAAACACCTGAAAGACAACACAGACACTGGTCACAGCCAGCACGGCTCCGTGAGAGGAAAGTCCTGCTTATCAAATCTGATTTCCTTTTATGACAAGATAACCCACCTAATTGGTCAAGGGAAGCCACTTGAAATCTTTTTGGATTTCAGTAAAGCTTTCAATGCTGTCTCTCACAGGATCCTTCTGGGCAAACTGTCCAGCACAGCTGGATAAACACATCATGGGTGGGTGAGCATTGGGCTCGTGGGTTGAGCATAGATGGTCATAGTGAATGTGGTGACATTAGACAGGTGATCCGTCATTAGTGGGGTTGCACAGGGCTCTATCTCAGGCCCTATGCTCTTCAGCATCTTCATAAAGGCTGGAAGGGATATTAAGGAAGTTTGCAGATGACATAAAACTTGGAGGAGCTGTTGACACCATCAAAGGCAGGGAGGATCTGCAGAGAGACTTCCACAAATTAGAGATCTGGATAATCACCAACCATATGGAGTTCAACAAGAGGAAGAGTCGGATTCTGCACTTGGTATGGAGCAGCCCTCGTTGTTTGTACAGACTGGGGAATGAGATATTGGAAAGCAGTGATGCAGAAGGGGACTTGGGGGTCTTGGTCGACAGCAAGTTGAATATGAGTCAGCAATGCCCTAGCAGCCAAGGAGGGCCAATCCTGTCCTGGGGGGAATCAGGCAAAGCATTACCAACTGGTCAAGGGAGGGGAGTTGCTCTGCGCTGGGGCAGCTTCGCCTTGAATATTGTGTGCAGTTTTGGGCACCACAGTATAGTAAAGATATTAGCTGTTAGAAAGTGTCCAAAGGAGGGCAATGAGGATGGTGAAGGGTCTTGAGGGGAAGCTGTGTGAGGAGCAGCTGAGGTGACTTGGTCTGTTGAGCCTGCAGAAGAGGAGACTGAGGGTAGACCTCATTGCAGTTACAACTTCCTTGTGAGGGGAAGAGAAGGGGCAGGCACTGATCTCATCTCTGTGATGGCCAGTGACAGGATTCGAGGGAATGGCCTGAAGTTGTGCCAGGGGAGGTTTAGGCTGGATATTAGACAAAGGTTCTTCACCCAGAGGGTGGCTGGGCACTGGAACAGGCTCCCCAGGGAAGTGATCATAGCACCAAGCCTGGCAGAGTTCAAGAGTCTGAACAATGCTCTCAGGCACACAATGCGACTCTTGGAGATAGCCTAGTGTAGGGCCAGGAGTTGGACTCGATGATCTTTGTGGGGCCCTTTCAACTTGACATATTCTGGGATTCTGTGGGATTCTGTGGGATCAGAGCTGGACAGGACAGCAGTGCCACATCTGGGGAGTTGCAGCAGCAGTGTCTATCCTGGTTGAAAAACTTTTTTTTTTTCTTTCCAATGAAAATATGGGTGAGAGGAGACCAGGGATTTGATAGCAGTGGGGTAAAGATAATGCTGCTTTGACATGCATTATCCTGAGTTAAAGTCTGCCTTACACATGACAACAGACTTTTTTTCCTCCAAGCTTCATTTTCCCAAATGTCTTTTAAAAATATCTTCCACAATCCCTGACCTTGATGTCCCCACTCTGATCTTTTACTGGTTTGGTGCCTTTTAGTTGTCTTTTTATTTGCATCCTGCTATCCCTCTTAGCCAAAGAACAAGGCATCTCCTCCCTGATAAGGAACACAACCCTTCCGCTTAGCTGTTTTGGCCGCTCACTGTGTGGCTGTGTAACAAGAAGGGCACTCGTGGAATAATTATTTCGTATTATGTTAGTAACATGGTTTTCTAAAAATTAGCATCTCTGTAGTTAATTACCTGTATCTCTTTGGGCCTTTTTATAAATATTCATACACATAAATTATATGGAAACTTTAAAACAAAATCTGAGGACAAAATCCCTTGTGTAACTTGCTAAAACAGTAGGTTTGTTGTGCACAGAGAGGATTTGCTGGCAAATGCACACAGGCTACTGTTTGAATAGGTAATGTCATGGTCCATCTACTGCCCTTGGATGACCCAATTGTACTTATTTCCCTGTAGTAACACCACAAAGAACATCAGTGTTCATTTTCAGAGTATGAAGTATTCAAGAAGGAAATCAGTGTGAGAGCTAGACTATATTCTTTCCAGTTTCTGTTTAGATCTACATGTGAAAGGAATAATAACCCATCAAGGAAGACAATTTAACTATGACAGTACTTAAGTTTTGAAAGGCAGCACAAAGACTCTAACTCTCTATGGCATTGCAGGTCTCCGTTGATAAACTAGGTAAGGAAAGCTTGGGTTTTTTTCAATGATCCATGTTATTTAACTGCACCTGAGAGATAAAGAAGAGATGTTTCACAAATAAGATTTACATACTGATGGTTGGCAGTAACCTAGACAAATAACTCACACCAAAGTGTCACATGAAAATGGTATTAAGGTGTATGTCCACATCGAGATATCAAGAAGAGTGTTGACAAACTAAATCACAATATACAGAGATCATATATTATTACCAACAAGACATTATTTTCAAGAAGCTGAAAAGAAAAAAATTGAGAGCTATTTACAGAAGACACAGTACATGTAATCACAGAAATTAATATATAAATCATAATCTACAGAAAGGTGTATGAAGAAAGATTTTGATGCTGCTAATCTATTGAAAACTTCCCTCCTGAATCAGCCACATGACTGGGGGGAAAATAGTAATTAAAAAAGCATTTATCCTGAATTAAGTGGAATTGTAAATTACCATTTGCCTGCTTTACCATGATCAGTGTTTGCCCTTTTACGGATATGATGTGATCCAGAAGAAAAGCATACTGGACTTGTAACACTTGATGGTATAACCTTTCTAGCCCCTGCTCTGAACATACACGCCTCTACATGGGTGCACATCTTCCATGAAATTTATGATTAAATTTTTGGGTTTCTATCGTTAAGGAAAGCAATGCAAATGCCTGGGGGAATTTTACTGAGCACCTGTGGGGATCATAGTGGGTGTAGTCCCACTACAGTCTTTCTGCCTTGCCTGTTACCAATACTGACACATGCAGTCAAGTACCTGCAGCACCCAAAGAGTAACGGAGAAAAAGTTGTGCTGTCATGCTGCCAGAGCTTTAGCAGAATTCCCAAACTGATGGATTTTAAAGTATGACATAGTGTTGCAACCTGTCCCATCCAGATGCCCCATGAGCCTACTGAATTCAGAGCCACATCCGACAGTTGTACATCTCTGCCCTTATGGCTGCAGTCAGTCAAGAGAGCAGCCACCCCACCAGCCAGCCCATCTTGTCCCCTGTTTCAGGCTGAAAAAGGCCATGTGTAAATTCAGCTGAGACATATACACAGCTATGCATGAGTATGAGGCACCAGATGCATGCATCTTCCAGTCTTTTCATATATTTGACCATGAAAGAAGGGTACAGACCTATAAAAAAGTTAATTATTTCTGTACAGAGAAAACTGCTGTGAATTAGGTACATTTTCCCCTGCTGTAGCCATGAAAACCTACAGTAATATGAGAAATGTCATCAGTGGGAATATCTCTTTCATTGCACAGTATATTGTGAAAGTAACCTTGGTACAGAACATGAAAATCATGTGCACAAGGACATTACCTGCACATTTACAGAAATATGGGGTGCCAATCAGCTTCAGTATCTTTGACTCTCTGAATAACTTGAACAGATCTGGAGAAGCTTTAAGTTCCTGAAAACAGAGGCTGTTTAAACATCCCAGTGTTTTAAGCAAAAACCTTTATGTGTAAAATCAAAGAAAACACCTGTAAATTGTATAAGTTCAGTTTCTGGCTTTATTTTTTCTTGTTATTTTCAAATGAATAAAAAATCATTACCTGTGTCCAAAGTAATTTTATGAGTCTAATATATGTTCTGTTCCTTTAAAATACATGAACATCTCCAACATGTGGATTACTATTGTCACTTATTTGCCACCCATCTAAAATATTAGCTATGTTACTGGAAAAATTAAACCATTTTTAGCACAGAATATAGAGCATTTGGTATGTTATACTTTATTGAGGAAGCATCAGACATGACTCCTGTTGATAATAGAAACAATTCTGCTTCAGTTTATTTGATACTTTCAGCCCTGACCTTCAAGTGTCCTCAGCCTGCTTCATATGTTCTTAACCCTAAGAACGGAAGCCACCTAATTCCAGAAACACTACTCTCTCAATCATCATCTTCTGTTTATTTCTCACATGCTTAGCTCCCTTCAATTCCAAAGACTGGGAGAAAAACAGAAAATACAATATAAACCATTACATTTGCATTGCATTTTTTTTCTCCCCATGTCTGACATTGCTTATACCTTTAAACCTGCATAAATTAATTTGCTTTCATGAATTATTGTTGTTTGCAGTGTTAAGGAAGAATGTTTTATCTGATGGGATAGAAGTCATTACCACATGAACAAAGGAAAGGTTCATAACGTAAAGCACAGGGAAACAGTATCAGAGAAAGAAGTTTCTACCTGACTAAAAAATTATTAACAGCCCTAAGAATCATGAATGATGCCCAGAAAACTTTAGGAGAGATATAAGAAGGAAAAGCAAAAAAAACCAACCAAAAAAAACCCCCAACAGACATGAAAAAATCTGAGCATAAAGGAGGAAAAAACATAGGAATGAAAACCTGTTTTCAGCATGCTTCATCAGAACTGCAGGATTAGGACATTAATGAAAAAGAGATGTGGCTGCAAAGAAAGATTAGAAAGAGGCATTCAGGAAAGAAAAGACTTTTGAGTAATCCTGTCTACAGTGGGTCTGTGCATTGGGAAAAGCTTTGCTACATCATATTACTAAACTCAGACTTTTTAGGATGCCATTTTTCTAAATCTGAAGGAGTTACCTTTAGTTTGTTCTGTGTAAAACAAACTTGTTATTAGATCATACAATAATAACTGCAACATTTTTAAAGAAAATCCTATATACTGAAAATACATGGACAATTATTTCATTAGATATATTAGCTTGGAAGGCATGCCTGTAGAGTAGACTGGAGTCAGCATAATATTAAATCCAGTCAGTCATAGCATCAAACATAAGGCAAGAATGCTAACATGTACGGCTGAGGAAATTACGTAAAGATTGTATTACATATAAAATCTTGAGAAGTTTCTTTACAGATTAAATTAATCTTCACCGTTTGCTTGTATAAAATCAGATTCTTATTTGACTGGTTTCTAAATCAAAGTCTTTTTATAACCAAAGCATTAAAATGAAATGTATATTCAAGAATGGTCTTACTGTATGCTGTCTCTTTTGTGAAATTCCCACAGATATAACAAGAGATCTGGGTGCGTGAGGAGAGCAAGGTCAGGCTTTGTAATCAAAGCAGCAGAGATATTACCATGGCACCAGTTGTGCACTGTACCAATTATATTACATAATTGGTCCTAAGTGGAAACATTTAACTTTTTGCTAAAACAAGCAGCAACTCCTACAAAAAAACCTTGTCGCCTACTGAATTTTCAAAAAGACATTTAATTTTAAAATATAATTACCGAAAGCCTGAATTAGTGTCACGTAAAGTGCCATGAAAGTTTCCACTGACGAGTGGGTTTTAGATCCAGTGTGAGGTTTCTCAAATGGCTTACTGGAGGGAGTTCCATTCCTAATACGTTATTCAAGACTAGCAAGCACAGATAATGCCAAAAGAGATATGCAAAATTAGAAGTTATGTTAAGATCAAGGTGCAACTAACACCGTATAGAAGAACTAGAGGTTATAGGGAAAGACTGGACTGGGAAACTGGTATCTAAGTAAGCAGATAAAAGGTTCCTGATATGTACAACCTACTCACCTTGGCCTGAGAATATGGAGATCTATGGGATTAGAGGAACATTTTGATCTCCAGATCTGTACAGGGAACACCTTGACACTTAATGGCATAGACTGTGTGTATCCATAGTAGTCACACTCTTCCATTTGGTATGCTTGGTACAGATGACAGTCACCTGAAATACATTCTGAAATCACCTTTCCAGACCATGTGAGTCTCTGCAAATGACACCTAAGATGTGTTTCACACCCAGGATGCAAGACATATTGATGCGGCGCTGGCTTGGCTACAATCTGGATGTCATCTTGTGGTGGCATTTTGTGCTTTTTTCCTCAACTCTTTTAGTCAGTGAGGCAGCTAGAAACAATCATGCTTAATGACAGAAAATGTGCTCCTAAAGGTGGTGTAACCGTGAAAGGAAGACCAAAGTCTTCATCTTCCCAAGAAAATGAAGATGTGTGCCCCGGGATCCTGTGGAAATCAGTGATGGCAGCAGTGACATACTTAATGTATTTTGCCTTCTGGCACATGCCCTAAATCACAGCCTTTCCTCAGTTCTGGGATCCTGCGCAACAGGCACATCTGGCAGCACCAGGCAAAATCTGGTAGGGGAAATCTATTCCTAGGACAGAGGGAGACTATGATGCTGTTAAAAACTGAAATAGAGGCACCACAGGAAGGAAGACGGCACAGAGACTATGAGTGTGAGTCTTCTTTTCAAAGCCTGAGACTTGCCAAATCAGTAAAGAGCTGCTGCACTAGGTTTAAGTATTTCTGGACACATTGCAGAGTGCTCTGAAGGTTATTTCAGCATTTCCAAGGCAGCCCAAGACTGTCTTAGCGGACTGAAGCTGTTGGCAGGTGACACAGAGTTGCTCTCCTGAGTCCAGGGGCAATAAAAATATAAATAAAAAGAGTGTAGAGAGAATTTATAGCATTTGGTCATTTTTTTTCAAGGAGCATGTCACATGCGTTTCTTTAAGTCTGACAGGAAAAGCTGCAGCACAAGCTTTTTCATCCTACTACACTGCTCAGAAAATGAAGTTAGAAAACAAATCCAAGAGGAACATGTTCAGTTAAACAAGTACAGCAGAGATTTCAGGACACACTCAAGCAAACCATTGAAGAAAACCTAAATATACATATATATAAAAGGCTAAAACAATAATGTTCATCTGCCCAATTTGAAAAAAGTTTATAAACTAGTTTATGAAATTGCACTTTCAAACTTTTGCTGGTCATGTTGGCAAGAAAGTGATTGTTGATCCTGGTAAAATTTTCATGTGGTTTAAAGGACAGCAAGCAATTATGTCAAGGGAATATAAAAATCAAGACAGAACAGTTGTGTTTAATTATATCATCTCATGTTCTCTATAAATATAGCAACAAAAAAAAATAATACCCAGAATCCTGATTTCTCATTACAAAGTATACATAAGGAAAAGATTAAGATAGAAGCAAGAGTGGATTTAAATATAGCTGCCACAACAAATTATAATATCTTAATGTTAATCACTCTGGCGTAGTAAAGACTTGCTCACTGAAATAAGAATTTTCTTTGTCAAATATTGATCACTGCTGTTATCTTTTTGATGTTTGTTTAAAACATCGCCTTTCCAATCACCTTTCTTGCAAAAGCACACTTTTTAGTCAAATGTCAGTTGGCAATTTTTTCCCTGGCAATCAACAAAATCCATTTCCAACATCCATTCTGGCAAACCATCACAGCACCACTAAGCGTTATAAATGGTTTGCTTTTGGGCTGAGAGCCACCTCTATAAAGACAATTTCACAAAAGGAAACTACCAGTCCCTGGTGCCCTGATGGCAAAACCCAAAGTAGCTAGACTAGATCACCTTTAAAAGTTCATTAGCAGTCATGAAAATAAACAAACAAAATCTATTACTTTCCTGAAATTCATGTCTTGTAGAGTGCTTATACCATTAGAGGTCTGACCTCTAATTCAAGTAGAAGTAGTTTTGTGTCTCTGGAAAACAAAAAAGGCGGGGGGAGGAGAGAAAAAGGGTGCACTATAAATACACTATAAATACAGAGAGGAGGGGAAAAAAGTAGATATGAAAGATAAATTAGGAAAACTGAGCGTTAGCTTTTGTATAAAAACTTAAGGCAGCATAAGAAAGAAGCCAAACCTCAGCCTTACTAGGAAAGGTCAGTATTTTGATGTCAGACAGACATGTCTGTACAGAGAGCACAAGACCCATCTTTTACTTTTTGCCTAATTTCCAAATAGATCCAAAGGTATTTTTTGAAACTGGCATTTCCTTATGGAGAACTGTAGCTTATGGTCATGCATCCCATTCTAGGAATGGGATAAAAACGAGTCTGGTCGGGTTTGGGGTACAATGCCAATTCATGGAAACTAGAAAATTTTGTGGAAACTTCCATATTTAAGTGAACCTCTTTTTTTTGGAAAAGCTTTCACATCTCAAAACAGATTACTTGGTCAAAACACAGAAAAACACCAGAACAGACAATGGTGGTCATCAATATATGACTTGGCTGCAAGAGGAGCATGTCCTATCAAAAGCCTGTCAGGTTTCCAGCCAGCTTGGCTGGTGACTTGAAAGGGAACAAAGCTTGCAGTGTCTGGCCATCTGGATTGCTTCCACATCACAAATCCTGAGGTCTCTAGGGACTGCAGTTCCAGGAAAGCCCTGCCACAGAGGCATCTTGCAGGTCACTGTCTCAAGAAGTTCCCTGTGCTGGAGGTCCTGACTCCCAAGAGATGACACTGAACAAGTGGCCTGGGAGAGTAAGACAAGGGCTGAGACAAGAAACTTAGGTCTTGGGTTTGCAGCTTCTTATAGAAATTGAACAAATAATCTTATTCCTAAATATTTTTTCCCTTTTGTGTAGTGCTTGTTTCTGAAAGATACCTGTTTTTAGAAGAATTTAATGGAAAATAAAAATTCCAATGGATTATTCTAATTATAATCTACTACAAGCTAAATATTACATTAAACATCCATATTGTATTCCCTCCAGTATCACTGTGAAAAAGATCATGACAGACAGATAAGGAAATTTTATTTGCATGAATAATACTTCTGTTCTTCATTCAATTAAACAGTAGGAAATTATGCCAAGACCAATATAAAAATATTTAAAAAACTGTCTGACAATCAAGTGCTTACTTTTCAATGGAGTTCACTACAGCCTACCACTAGCACCACTCTTCCCATTTGGGATACAAACATTACAGTCAAAGTAATAGTCAAAGTAAATTTTCTGCAGAATGCCTGCAAAATGGACATATCTCCACATTAAAGTGACTTGGATTTCTCTTCTTTTAAAAATCTAGTGGTTGCTTTTGTAAAGCATCCCAAGACCAGCTTTTTAGCTTTTATGTCTATTAAGGAAATTAAAAGCTGTAGTACTCACTTTGTGCTCTTAAGAAATTCTCTCCAGCCTGTCCATTTTTCCTACTCTTCCTCACTTCTTCAACAGGATAATAGGTGTATGAAAGCCTATGGCATTCTCTTACACAATATACAAGTCTGTTCAAACTGGAAGATGACATGCTTATTTTCTGATTTATATCACTTTCAGACTCAAGTGAAATCACACATTCAAATGAAAATCACTGCAAAACTGGAAATAGGGTTTAACTTGGGAGAGCGCACATGTCCCTTCTACAAGCTGCCTGAGGCCTTTTTTTCACACTGTATCCCATCAGATGCTTAAGCTTGCAGTCTGTTTGCACACCCATTAAAGTTTTATTTTTTTCTGGTAATGATTTCCCCACATACATGGGCCTCCAAAAGTATGTTCAAGGTTATAAAAAGATCCTTCAGCTTTCAGTGAAAGAATATTCATAAAGAACAAAGTGTTAGAAGAATGAGAAAAATATATTTCAGTACTACAGAAGTTGGTTTTTACTAAACATTGGCAATTATATCCATTTCAGATGGGGCCTCAAGAAGTGATCAAAGCTTCAGTGTATCAAAAACTGTAAGCACAGATGAGAGGGAGCATTCTTCACCCTGAGGTGCAAGGTGTCTGTGTTCAAAGACAAGACAGTGTGCTAGATATCATAACCAAGTCAAAAGGGCAAAACAGTGAAACTAAACAGCAGACCAGCTGCTTCCAACTGCTACATGTCCAAATCAAATCAGCTTTGGGCCTCTGCCTATTTCTAAAATTTAACTTTCATTTTCCGCATTCTTCAGCCAGCAGACAATGCAGCACCAAGTGTTAAATACAGCACAGCTATGAGGGTTTAGCACGTGGAATCCTCTGAGATGACATGGTCATTCCCCCTTTTTAGCTCATTTTCTTCGCCAGGACCTGCTGCCAACCTGCCAGAAGCTGGCTGTTTTATCCCTGCTACAGAGCCAGTTGCCAAACAGCTGTCATGGCAAACAGTGTTCAAAACTCTGCTGCCAGCAAGTTAACTATTCAAGTATTTTAAAGTGTGGGAGGGGTGATTTAAAACTATGCAAATGCAGAAACACGCACACTTGTGTTTGCACTGGAATTATCATGCTTCTCAGATGCTTGAAGAAAACTTAGGTCACCAGCTATAACAAGTCCTGTCATTTGCTTTGCTGATTTTAACTCTCATGCAGTGATAGATATTCCCTGTCAGATGGCTTGCTAGCTATTTTCCATCTTGTATTTTTGTAAATTGCAATGTAATTCTCAATCCACATTAATTCTATACCACAGTTAATGACAAATGAGTTAATTATGATGAAATCTTTACTGAGGTTCCTTTGGGTTACTACTTAAGCTGCTGTCAGTATTACACAGTCATCACACTCAAATTAAAGAATCATTATGGCATATATTGAATATTTGGCTTCACAGCAGGTAAACTCTGTTGAAAACATTCAGAATGCTGAGAAACACTCTCCTTTGATCCCCCTCTCCAAAACAGCACCAGCAGGAGAAAACCCAGTGGTATTACCATATGAAAATATTCCTAGAATGACCAGATTCATATTTACTTCTAGAGTTCTCTTGAGACTGCTTCATATTTCACAGCAGTGCCTGGTAATAATACTATCACTTAGTCCACAGTGATCACAGCGCTCTTACACTGCCACTTTTACAATTCCCTAATTCCCTGGAGCAAAAGACATTATAGCCTGTGTAGTAACAACCCCAAAAGACTCCAAGTTGCTTCTCTTAACTATCATCACCACCATCCCTATCCTGACACGCCCAGTAACTGGATGCTGCAGGAAACATCAAATCTGTTCTTCTGCCAAGTTCCCTCTGCAAGGTGCTGTAAACTAGAGGTGCACTGAAATTTTTCAGTGAGACATGCTAAACAGCCCAATTCTGAGGAAGTAGGTAGGTTACACATACAGGTGACTGCCCTCAAGGGCCCCTGGGGAATAGTCCTTATAGAAGCAGAAATAAACCCTAAAATCCTCAGCTCTTGGGGGAAAATTCTCCAATTATCTCAGTCATCAGGGGATCATAGCATAATTTAACTGTAAGCTTCAACTGGCACCTGCTCCTGCATCACCACTCTCCACCCCTGCCCAGAAGCCAACCTTGCAGCACTCCTGCTCTTTCAGCCCTCACTCCTAAAGCCAGTGCCCAGCATTCCTGATACACCCTGTCTTCACTGGGCAGCTGGCCACCCCTGGCCCACCTCCCTTCATTTGCCTGGTGCTGCACCATCTCCAGCAGTCCCTGATGACTGACTGCCACTCCTAAGAGTCTGAAAGGTTATTCTGGAAATGAAGCAGAAAAATTCTCAGTGCTTCAAAGTTCAGGAATATCATTTAACCCTACTAAAATCTTCCTGCATCACAGACAGCAAATAGCAACAGCAAAGGGCAGAAGAGTAGAAAAACCAAGGAACAAAAATAAAAATCAGTGCTCTGTTTTCCTCTCACTTTGGGATACTCTCCAAATTAACAAAATTTTCTCCTGACAAGATCAAATTTAAAAGGGAATGCCATACTGAATTAACAGTGTATATCCAGGTGTTGCAGAAGTACTTGACAGGAAGGAAACACATCAGCCAAGTAGGCAAGGTGAATGACTTCTTAAAAACAATTTCAGCACCAAGCTACAACTCTAATCAGACTGGAGCTATTTGATGATGGCACGCTTCAATACTTCTTCCTTATCTAACAAATGTTCCTATATTTAAAAATATATTATGGGTTTATATGGATTTGTGGGGTTTTTTTTATTATTTTGGGTCTGTTTTTAAGGTGATGTTGAAGCACTGGTATGAGCCTACTATGAACTTTATAGCACTCTTAAAGAAATCCTGGATTAGAAGTGACCCACTCAGTGTATTCTGGGTGAGTAGGTTTAAACAGAACACAAATATTCCCATTGGGAACTACTTTCCTGGCTTGGCTTGAAAGAGTCCAGTGCCTGGATCTTGTTTAAAAAAATATGATGGGCCAAAGTCAATGAACACTCAAAAGAAAAGAAAATTAAAAAAAAAAAAATCAGAACAAAACAAAGACACCCACCATGACCCATGGACAGCCCCAGTCAGTTTCACAGCATTCTACAGTCACACTGAGACACATTTCTAATACTTTTCATTAACAAGAAGATACTATTTTATTCTATTTTTTGTACAATTGTGCCAAAAGAAGACGAGAAAGCAGTTTTGGCTTTGAAAATACTGCTTTGAGTTCTAAACTGAACTGTAGCAGAAAGAACACTGCATCAGAAGTCTATTAAAAAGAAACAAACAAAAACAGGAGATGAACTGACTCTGAGGTAACTGAAATACACAAAAACTCACTTTTTTTTTGAGAAGTGCCAGCACAGAAAGATAAAGCAATAGAAATGGTAAGAGAGCCTTGATTTAGAAAAAAACAAAATCCTAAATCATTTCCCTCATTAAAAACACTCTTGTAGAAAGAGTCTTACTCTAAAGTTCTTTCAATTATGCAGACGTAAAAATTACATGTACTGTACCATTGTTTCACGGTTTTAAAACTATCAAAAATATTCTCTAATGAGCTTAAAAACCCAGTTACATTCAAATGTAATCATCTATACGCAACTTTGTCAAATAACGACGAGTGAACATCATAAGCCAAAGTAACAAAACAAGCTTTTTAGCTTGCTATCTAAAACAGAAAAGGGAGGAAAGTGTTTGCCAAAGATGTGACAAATGGCTTTTTTCTCTGCTATTTTTCTAGAAGTATTACTGACACAGAAAGCAAACACAAAACCTTAATACATGCCAAATCATATCCATGTAAGATAACTTTGCATTGTGTAGCACTTTCAAGACAAAATTCCAGCATAAGGCTGTCAAAATAATAGCTCCAAAGGGCCCATTTATGTTTTCCTAGCAGCTAATGAATTGCCATGGAAAATGGCAGCAGGCAAGCTTATGGGAAGCATCTTTGAATCTGTTTTTCCTTTTCCCAAACTATGAGCGCAAGTGCTTCTCTTAGGAGTGAAGCACTCCCTGTTGACTCCCTGAAAGAATCCTAGTGTATCTTTGAAACAAAATCATCGAAGTGAAATTCATTTGTCACACACAAAGGGAAATTCAAAGGAATAAAAAAAGGTGTAAAAAATACATGGACAGTTTAACCTGTGTTTTATAATGCCTACTATAAGTGCTTAAAAGAAAACTACGCATTACAGGAAGGAGTATTTACTATCATTTTTCATGTGCCAGTACTTACTCTGAGACAGCAAGCCTGACAGAACTTCACACAGTGCCTGGATTACAGCTGACTTGAACTCAAAGGCTCTGTACAAGACCATAACATATCCTAATTAGCTCTAATAAAAGCCTCTTTAAAGGCACAGCTCTTCAGAGCCCTCTTTTGACCTCTGGGCAAACAGAAGTGAACATGAATACTTGAAACAAATTAATTACACAAAAAATTGCTTACTTTCTATCCACATAATACAGACCAGCTTTATCTTAATTGGGAAAATAGAAATTGACCTTGCATAGTAGGAAAATGGGGTATCAAGACTGGCTGCTTTTTGGATGGTGACACATTGTCTGGGTCTCGAGTTTACTTAAACCAGGACATTTTGATAAAATGATTGCAAAACCACAATAGTGAAACCAAGGTATCATTAAACTGATAAAGCACTGTTGATTAAACACTTACCTAGTCAGAAGAACTTGGGGCACATGAATGTTGGTGACAAAGAAAAGATTATGTAAAAATGATGACCTAGGATATAATCTAGTCTGATTAGTAAGGAAACAGCCTAGCACTTTGACAGGGTCACTAAAAAAAATCTGGAGGGGGCAACCCTCCTTCCTGAGAGTTTCCACGCTGATTTAACAGTACACAGTGTAACTCACTCCTCACTCTCCTCTCTTCCCTCTCCTCCTCCGCATTAGTTTCTATTGTGCAATCATCCAAAACTCCAAAACCAACTTTCTCACAACTGCTCTGGAGAAAGAACCGAATGAACAAGGGTCTTATTGTCTGTGCTTCTCTTCCACAGTCACCATCGCCTCTTCTTTTCTTATTCACAGGCAATAGACAGGACTCAAATATTAAGAAATGATTAAATTATCAAGGCAAATGGAGAGACTATGTCAGAACTGCAGAATATAGAAACACGTCATGGCACTTGAGTGTGGGCAAGCACCTCTGCTACCTCCTTACTATGCAATGGAATAAAACCTGAGGATACAACAACCCGTCCCCTGAGGAACAAACTCACGTACATTGCTTACAAGGAAATAACACTGTATTCTGGCCAGGTCACTAAACTAAAAAATTAACAGAGTAGGACTGTGGGAATGTTACAACACAAGAGTATTCGTTTAAACACAATAAAAACAGCTTGACAAGCCATGCCTCATTCAATCTTTGTTCCTTTCCACCCAATCTTTCCTCCCTGTCAGAGTGTTTGGGGAGACAGCTACATCCAAAGGTATGTAGGAGCACCGAGGTGAAACAAAGGTAGAGAATACTGAGACAAAAAGAAGACTTAATGGCATCGCACTGCTATTGTAGTCCCAGTTTTGTAATTATGCGTAGCATCATTTTGATTGTCTGATGCCAACATCAGGGATTCCAAGCCACAGTCACCTTTCATTTTTCTATTTTCTGTTTTACACAAAAAAAGCCCTTCAAGTTTCTAGGGACTGCAGCATCAATTTCTAATGGCACAGGCATTTTTTCTTTTCAGCTGTCAAAAAAGAAAATGTAATCCACTGAGAATTTGTGCCTCACTGCTTTCATTCTGTTATTTAACAATGATAAATAAGGGTCTACATTTGACTCCACAGTCTGAGACCCTTATTGTTGTCACGATGTTTTCCACTGAACAATTCTACTGCAAAGGGTAAGAACCCAAAGCAAGATGAGTACACCTGAACTTCTAAACTGCTTCATGTCTCCCCTTCAGCCACATTTCAGTGGGCAGGAATTTAAGCAGTTTATGTATATTACATACATTTTCCTCTCCACAGACAATTTTATAGAAAACTACTTTGCTTCCAGGCTAGCATTTGCCTTACATCCAACAAGCATGTACTTCTGGAGAAAGGACTATACACCTAAATCGTTCAGCAAAAGATTTCTCACAAGGTTAGCAAAAAAAATTGGACATTTTTGTACTTGTATACATTTGAATGTATCCTGTAAAATCAGTCGTTCTGGACAATATCCAGGAATTTCCACCTTGATGCTTTTAAATGAAATCCTGTTTGTTTGAAAGCTCCCCTTTAAAATAATTTCAGGATTGGGAGTGTGTTTTCCACAAGGCTTATTTTATCAGGAAACATCATCTAAATGTCTAACTCCAGGATTGCAATTCCTGTTTTGCCTGAGACTAACCTGGTCATCTTTGTTTTATTCATCAGGACTCATTCCCAGAAGTCTGCTTTAGCCAGCATCTGAATTACTGATTACCAGACACATGCAGCATCAGAATAACAAACTAGTCTAAAAACTCCTTAAATCCCCTAATTCCTTCACTGTGCTAAAAACTTCCTGCATGATTTCAGACAAGTCATTTCACTGTACCTCAGTCATCTTCCACAAAACTGAAATACTTACACAAGCCTTTTATGTATGAGTTATACATGCAGAGGAAGCTCAGAGGTAAGTGCTCTAAGGCAGAGTTGCAGGGACTATTTTAATGATGTTTCTGAAAAAATTCCATAGAAGAACAATTTCAGTAGATTAATTTTCATCAAAAAATTCCATTTTGAACAACCCACACAAGTGTGTTCTAAGGAATGAGAAGAATCGTTATCCTCAACCCTCTCATAGTTGTCCTTGCTTCTTTTTGGGAAACACAGGTACATCACTGTCACTGCACTGAGCTATTTAGTTCCCTGTTTAGCTCCAGCTGGGGCCATCGGTGTAGGAAAAAGCAAAAGCATTGCAAGCACTCATTCTTCACCTGTTACTCACCTAGTCTCCAGCTATTTTCAAAGCATTTCCTGAACCTCATATGGCCTCTCTACTAAGTAGCACCTAATAGATTCCTCCTCAGAGCACTTGATCAGTGTCCCTTTGAACTCATGGCATGCAAAGATGAGAGGGATATATTCCCCTTGCCTCCTTCCTTTAAAAAAAATGGGATTCCAAACACATTGTGCTAGCACACGTCCTGCCTCAACAGACTGTTTTGAGTTCTTCCACTTAATTGCCAACATTTTTATACTCCTGATCAGAGTGCTTTGGAGATAAAAATAAAGCCACAAATAATCCAGTGCTGGGGTCAAAACTCCAAAACCTCCTGAACAAAAGGCAATAACACCATAGTTAAAACCATGGTAAATCATTAGAAACTTCACTACTACTAAGACAGAAAGCTTGGCATAATATTAAAGTACAATGAACAAAGCAGCAGAAAACACTCCCACAGCATTAAACACTGGGAACAAAAACACACAGACAAGTAATAGATTATTTGTGAAGCAGATTGCAATATTGTTTACAATTACTATCTCACTCCATTCTTTGAATATTCTTTCTACACTGCTTACTGCTTGGCACTGTGTTTATAACTAACTCTTAAAGGTCAAGTTGTACCAGAAAATTAAAGGAAGTTTGCATATGTGTTTAACACCTCATATCCCTGATCTACCAGAAGAAAGGTATTGATTATGGGGAATCCTCCACGAGTTTCTACCTACAATGCTGCCTTCATGATATAGATTAAAATTCAGTTAATCAAAGGTAAATGATATCTGCTTGATTCAGCAAGGTCTGGGTCTAAGTTAACTTTTTAACCTTTTTTAAAAATGTCTGGATGAGATAGTGCACATTTATCAAAAATCATGAAGCTTTTTTGTTTTAATTAAAGTTTTTATTGAAATTCAAGAAGTCTTAAGAAAGGTATTTCCATGGAATATTGTCTTTCATATATTGCCAGTTTGAGACATGAGCTCTATTTCTAGGGTAAAAACAACTTATAAATATGCTCTCTTAGCCACCAGACTGCATCTGAACTCTTCCTTGTAACAGAGACTCAAGAAAAATATGTAAGCCCGATTTATATTTCATGAATTAATAAAATTAGTGCCAACAGAAGGAAAAATAAGTTATTTTATTCACTCAAACAGAATTCAGGAAGAAAAACCTAGGAAGATAAATAAAAAGCCTTATCAAGTATGATAGTGCATAAAAAAATCTATTAAACTTGACCAATTAAAAACTTTTTTATTATGTCAGCTAAGGTAAAGAATCTGGGACATCTTAAAATTTGTGAAATTATCTTCTAGGAGAGTAGTAATACAATGAAAAGCAGTTATGGCTAATGAGCTCCTGAGTGAAATGTAGGAAAAATGTTATTTTGATTAAGAAAAAGTGCTCTGCATTTATAGAAAGGCCTTTGGACAAGTGATTTTGAAATTAGTAATCATCTAAATTAACTAGAGCAGGACATACAGAGGTAAAACAAAGAGACAGAAAAAATATACATGATTTACAACACAATATTGCAGGATGATGTCAAAAGGAATAAATGAAGAAAAAATTGTTAGGTTTTATTTTCCATTTACAGCACATTGCAATTATTTTAATTTTTTTTTTAAAAATTATTTTTTAAAAAAGCCTGGATGCCTTTTCCTGGTGTATCACTAAAGTAGCACTCTATTTGAGTCCTAATGAGTTGCTCTGTATCTGTCTGGCCTTAGCAAGATACAGTTCTCCATTACTACCATGTCATATGATAACAGCCCACTGCTGTGGTGCAACCTTGAAAGAACTACATGACAGAAGGAAATAAAACAGATTACACATCACCTTGCCCAATACCTTTAGGAAAAGGCTTTATAATAATTTCAAATTACTTCTTCAAACCATTTTTTGCCCCCACTACTCCATTTAAGCAGCCACTTCAGAGTGGCTTTAGGAATACTTGCATTTATGATCAGAAACGAAGCCGCTCAGGAATTCTCTGGCAAAAGAAGAATCACACTGGAAAGAACTATCAGCTGAATCTAACCTGATTTACTGAACTACCTTGGATTTAGCTTTCAAAGAACTGAAGTGAAATCTTGCCTGACTTCCCAGTAGGTGGCTGTAAACCCCAAGGGGCCGGAGTAGCCAACCACGAGCAGGGACTTTGAACATGCCCTCTACCTAACCCGTACCAGTGCCAGAGATCCTGAAGCTTCTAATTATCTTGACTGTGAGTGTCGGGAGGCCTGACAATTCTGGGAGCCTCCCACACACCATGAGAAACATGTTCTGAGCCATTTGAGGCTCCATTAATCAGGCCAAGGAGTTCCACACATGCTGGTGGATGTTCTCAGGATAGCGCTCTATGTTGTAAATGGGCAGACCTGACAAGCACACTACTACTGGAAAGTGAAGATCCTGCTTTGCCTCATGAGCCTTCTTCACTGGATTTGCATGGCAAGGTGGCAGTAGTGGGATAGGCTGCTGGTCTGTTTTGACGCATGATGGTAACTGGTGATACTCCTGTCCTAATCTGGAGCCACTAGATTTTTTTGTCTTATTTTCTCTATTTCCTCTTGAAAAAGGCAAGTGTGAGCAGTTGGATGGACATTCAGCAGGCAGACAAGGTCAACTCACACCTTCATCTGATTTTAAAAAGTGATAACTTTATAATGGAGAGCATATATTTAACAGTCTTGGTAGTAGATGTAGTACTACTACTTACATTTACTAACAGTAACGAATCTCTAACAAGTAAGAAGTGTTGACAGAAAGTTATTAAGCAGGACCAGTAACACAACCGAATAGTTTTAAACAATCTAAATTTTCCTAGCTTCTTTTTTATAATATAAAATATATTTTTCTTTTGAAGAATCCACAAGGTGGCCACAGTTGCCTAGGAAACACAGTTTCTAAAGCATACATTATATAAAAAAATAAAATCTAATGCATGGGGAACCTAACATGGATTATATACCTAATGCAATAGTCACTCATTTTGAAATAGACTTACATGACAATTTCAAATCCAGAACTACTAAATGTTTCTCTGTTCTTAGATCTGACCAGACTCAGATATCCAAACAAGTTCAAGAGCCTTAACTCACTTTGATGCATAGAGCCATTCTGTCCAGCTTCTGGCATCCACTGACTGAGAAGCTCAAAGGCCTTGTGGTCTGTGTGGGCATAATCACATGACTGAAGCTTTACTCATGCCTGTTTAGGCTCCTGTACCTGACTTTTATGCTAATATTTCAACTTAATATTCTAGACTTACATTTAATTCACTCTGTCTATATTGTGGGGTTTTATTAGTTTCATGCACATCTTGTATACTCTATGCAGTTTGGATCACTCTAACCACACAAACATAGCATAGCTACAGAAAACAAAAAATAGTCCAAGCACAATACATTTCCAATACTGAGATAGAATAAAACGGGGTAAGATGTTTATTTTGGAAAAAAAAAAAAATCTGTGATTACGGAAATACCAGTAAATATGACTGAAGAGGCATCCTTCCCCAGCTTCCACTGCTGCTTTCCCAGATCTTCATCATTGTGCCCTTTGCCAACTTAAATGCAGGAGTTCCTACCCCTCATACAAGGCTGTCGAACCAAGGCTACTTTATAAAAATTTCACAAAGCAGTCACAAAACTGGTCTATACCACCTTAACAGAGTTCAGCAAACAACTGGCTATGTGCCTGTCTGCTGGCATCTTGGCAGTGAGCAGTGGTTGGTGTAGCTGGGAAAGCAATGTCTCAAATTGTATGAACTGCAAGAGTGCATGCAGTTGTTTTCTGTTCTGCAGGATAAAACATACTTCCAGGATACACAAGAACACAGATTTTATGCAGATGAAAGGGGAAAAAAAAGAAGAATGATGGCACAGAGCTTCCATGAAGTACACAGCCAGCAGGTACATCAGGCCCATTGCCATCTGCTTTCACTGGTGGGAGCACCAGTGGGGTGCTGCCATCTGTGTGCAGCCTGTGCGAATCAGGGCAGGGCAGAACAAGACCTGCATCTAGGGGCTGCCCAGCTTCCAGCACTTCCTTTGGCCACCAGCTTAACCCCAGCCTTGGAAAGCTGGTTTTACGGTAAAGTTCATTTACCATGAAGGGGTAAAGACAGGAGAAAAATGCATCCATAAAGTTGCATTATGACAGACTCCATCAACTCCTTTTCCCTGCAACGTCACAAACTTCCATCTTCTTTCAAGCTTCCGCACAGGATGTTGCAGGACCTCCTCCATCTCCCAGCTGAGATATACGTATAGCAATGATACCTGAACATAACTGTAAGAAGACTTTGATGAAAAATGCTCATGCTAATACTGAAAGGAGCCTTATTTTCCCCTCAGTTGTACTTATTTAGACCTTACAGCAGCTTGTTAGTTTTACACATATCTCATTTCCCAGTTTCCTATGAGAACTGCAGTCACAAACCACTGCAATGCACTAACTACACCCTATGGTTTGGCATGGCAACTCCAAAGTTCAAAAGTAGCCTTTTCTTAAGTGATGATCTGGTTTACTCCTCTCCTCGCTCTTTGCATCTTTCATCATGCTTTCAGTTTTGTTCTTACATTATTCAAGCCTTTCATCTTGTATTCCCTTTTATTTTAAGCAAGCTAAGCAAAAAGCAACATAGATATAGAAAAGCAGAATTTTTAAAACTGTCCTTTTCAGACCAGAAATGAGGATTTTGTTTGTCTGCAGCAACCTAATAATAATTTATGGGTGGCTAAAAGACATGGGAAAGTTATTATACAAACCTCCATCACAATAAGAAAAGAGACCCATACATATCATTAGTCTTTCTGTAATGAGATAGGAGTGTACTAAAGTGAATAGTGTCATCACCAAAATTAGCTCTGCACATGGTTTAAACCAGTTAGATAAAGTTATAATCTCATTGATCAGTGGACACTATAGATTTTATTCTCTTACTGTGTATGCAACCCAGATAGACAGTTAATATCTTGAAACGGGTCCTAAAGGAGAAAACAAATTAAAATTGTGAGGGCTAGAATTACTGTTCTATGTCCCATAAGTAAAATTCTTATTTATTTAGGTTTTTCTAAATATATTTATTGTCTTTCATAAAAACTTGGAAGTAAAACCCAGACCTCAACAGACTCAAATGATCACATTGGGAAAATATGCAGATATTACATGTAACAGTAATGTCAGAACTTGGGCTGTGTGTGGAAGAAGAATATAGAAAGGAGGCAGTAATAAGGGAATTGCCATAGTGATACAAAGAAAATATAAGCAGTCTCCACAGCCTGCTTCTTTTCAGTTAGTGAAGGGGAGGTAAGGTTGGCTCTTGATTGTACTCCACATTTTATGCCGTACAGGAGCTCACAAACACAGAGTGAGAAAGATGATCCCCAAGTTTGTGGTGGCTCTCAGATCTCTGAAGTACTTCATATCACCCCATGACTCTGATTTCCCATTAGACATGCTTTGTTGACAACAGATTCCAAATTTGTTGAACAAATTTATGTTATACAGTGGATACATATAGTTATTATCTTCATTCTAAAGGCTCCAATAGTCTCTCAGATGGCCTGAGGCCAAACAAAGAAGCAGCCTTAGTATGAATATCCTAAGATGGCTGCAGAGACTTCAGAGGGTAGGTGCTGGCGTGAGATATTTATAACAACTTTAGCCTGTTTTAATGAAGGCTTGTACTTCAGCCACCCATATTTGGTCACATTTCTGAAAATATCTCTTCATCTCTTCCATATGAAGGAAGACGCCATGAATTCAAATTCTGCAAACTCCCATTTTAGCCTCCTAACCCATAACACCTGTGTATTTAGTTTCAAACAATTGTCCTCCATTTATGACATTATTTTAATCAATAATAAGATACCAACAACACTGATTTAACCAATATCACATGGGGCAAAGAACCCTTGTTTAAAGTTTTGTGTTGCTGCTGTTGAAGTCCGTGCTGTCAACTGACTGCTAAAAAGTATCTAGGGGAAAGCCAATTTTTATGTAGTTCCACAGCTGAAGGACTTTGCAGCGGCCTTGTTCTGTGTTCCCTTCCAGGGAAGGATGTTAATCATTAACCAGAAATTTGTTTACATCCTGATATTCTCGTAGACACATTTGAAAAGTAGACATCTCATGGTCAGTAGGGTGAATTGTTATACCACAATTCACCATAAGAAAGTGGTAGCTGCCTCTAGTACTTAGCAGAAACAAAACAAAATAAATATCGCCCCTGAAAAACTAGCATAAAACCATCAAAACCCCCAAAAGAATAAATGTGTATCTTATAAGCAGTTTCAGAGGGTGAAGTCTAGCATATTGTGACATGAACACGTGATCAAAATTATTAAAGCACTCTAACCTGATGCCTGTCACCTAGATAGCTGTATGTGCAAGCTTTTAGCCTTTTACACTGACTTCCAATGCATTTTACTTTGCTCTTAGAAAGCCTACAAATATACAGTTAATTTGGCTTTTGGCACCCTTCTGTACTTCTGCAATTGAATCACTTCAAACTACATGGTCATTTAACTTCTGGGAGATAAAAACATTTTTCTTTGTCTAACTTGCTCCCTGTAAACTTGCTCGGGATTGGAAAGGATATTACAGAGTAGATGTATAGGCTACAACTTGTGAATCCAAGGTGAGTTTCTTCAGTGTCCAGAATACAGTGTTCCTAACTGACAGGAGTGTTTCACTACGACTATTTTGGCCAGAAGCTGTACCAGTTGCTCACTATTTGGTTTTGCGAATCAGTGAAAAGTGTGAATCAAACTGAAAAGTTTAAGGCCAAGGTTCTCTTCCAGAACGCTGAACAGTCATGATTCCTGTGAAAGCTTCTCAAATGCCTGTTAATGAATGTCAGCCTTCTGTGGCAATTGGGAAGTTCTGAATTTTCAAAGCCTTTTCCCTTACCATTGGAGTAGATTAGCACCATGGGAAATATCTAGAATTGGGCTTGGCATCTTCCTAGGCAGCTAAAACAAAGATCACTTTGTCTTACCATATTCTCTCAGCAGCATTTAAGTTGCAAGCCTTTTCATCCAAACCAATTCATCATAAAACCCAGTGAAAACTATGAGCAAACATGGAAAAAAAAAATTCAAAAAGGTTCAGACCACTGTAACACCTAGCACAACACTGATGCTGGCAACTAGAGAAGCTATTTAGGCTTTCTGCCTCCCTTTCTTCCATCCACTTCAGTTTATTCCATAAATAATCCCATGCACTGACCATCACAGAACTAGACATGCTGGAGTGTACTTTTGTGTATTCCCTTTACTATCTATGGGCCTACTGCCCATGAATTTGTTGTGTGGATGTTTTTGGGGGGTTTATTTCTTTAGTAATTTTATAACGTGTACTAACAAGCTCTTATAGCAAGAAAAAAACTCACATTTTTTTAATTTGTTAGAAAGTACTTTTCTCACCTGTTTTAAGCTAATCCCCTCCAAAGTTCAAATGCCAAGAGCTTCAGTACTAGCCCTATAATGTTAAAACTTCATTCATCTTTTCCACCAGTCTTCTGTTCAAAATGAGTAAACCCTGCCATGCTAGTCCTCAAAGACAGCCACTTTCCCTTCATCAACTTGGTGGCCCCTCTCTTTTCCTCTACTCTCCTTCCTGGGGTATGGAAACTGGACCTACACACTGCTGTCAAAATTTGGGCACATCAATGTTGTAAACCACAGAAAAACACAGAGCAGACACTCTCTGTCTGGTTCTCAACACACCTCCCAGTGATGCCAAACATTTTAACAACTTTTTTGACTGGTGCTGCTACAAACAAAGCTAATGATATGAGCGAATTGTTGATGATGACTCCAGGACCTCTGCAAGTGCAGCACTGTCAAAATCCTTGCTGAACTCTCCCAGGGTGACATGCATGAGATAGTTTTTGTTTGTAGTAGTTCTTAAGTGAAACTGCAGTCTATTTTCACTTTGGCTCTGGTTTCACTTGCCGATGAACAAATTCAAATGTGATGCTTCACACAGTAATGTTGTCAGGAAAGGTAGTTGCAGTGCCATCTGCCTTTGTGTCCTGCTAGAACTAACAAGATACACCACACAGGTATTGCAGAAGATGAAACGAAGTACTTCAGGACTGGCAGTGGCAGGCAGACAGGTCTTGATGATGCAGGTTTAAGAGTCTATGACAGACCTTTCATTAATTGTCATCAGCTTTCTGCATTTTCCTCTTTGGATTACTGAGCACAGCTCATATATTAATATAACACATACTATATAGTACGTTTTTTGTAAGAGTTTTAAAGTTACCATCTGTAGAGATTAAGGATATAATGCTATTTCAAATTGCAATACTGTAAAATCTTTTCAGTGTTTTATTTTGAAAATTAAATTAATAAAACTGAAGTTACATTTAAAATTTCTGTCTTCTGATTGTCAGTTAGGCTGAGTATTCACTCTGGATCACTCTAAAATGTCAACAGCATAGTATTCTCCCTCCAATACTATTTAATGTCACCTCCTTGCTTGTTGCTAATCCTTTTTCTTCATTAGCAACAGAATCTCAAGAAAGATTAATTCCTTTTACTAGAGTGAAAAAAAAAATCTTTTTTTTTTGAAAGGTCACTGTTTAGAGCATTATTATAACTTCTTACAATCCAATCATTTAATAAGTAAACCCACCAAAAAAAAAAAAAGAAACTGATTCAAGGTATTTATATAGTATACATTACCAAAGCATCCAATAATTTAACTTTTTTCCAGATTGGCTGAACTCATAGTAAGGCAAGTCATACCATCATCACAGCAATTACCAGGGGATTAGCTGCCCCCTACCTGAGGCTCATCAAAAATTACTATGAGGTTGGAAACGCCATCCAACAGCTGAACTGAATTAAGAAAGGTGGTCTCTGTAAGAAGGTTAAGATGCTAAGATGTATTGCTACAGGAAGAAAGCTGACAAGAAGGAGTAGGAGTGAATTCTAAGTTGAAATGAACAGAATAGAAACCTCTAGGTAGTACAGATGAGTCTTCAGCAGGATAACCAGGTTAGGAGAAAGTACTGACTTGTTTTTGCACAGCCATGTGAAAAAGTTGAAGCCCAGAGAAAAAGAGTCTGGGCATAGTGCCATGCCTTCTTGAGCTCAGAGGGCAGTCTGCCAGCCTATACTTCTAAGTCACAAAGTCACAACAGATTTCTTTTGACAGCATCTCTGTGGAAGAGTATTATTAATTCTCTCATTCCTAGATGCCAAATTTTACTCTTCTCAGGGTTAAAGGAAAGGCTGCAAGGAAATATGATAAGGAGTTTATATTTTATTCAGTTCTGGAAAAAAAAATCCTATTTAAACTAGGTCTCCCATGATGTTAGATGTGGGCGGGGGTTCATGGGAAGCTTGATTTTAGTGGAAGAAATGAAAGATGGAGGAAGAAATCTCGTGAGTGTTTTTTTCATTCAATCCTCAGAAAGAAAAATTGGCATTGATTTTGATTTGTCTATTTGGGGAAAAAAAATAATTGTTGTGTTCTACTACATTATTTCAGCTTCAGAACTAAGCTGCCAACTTTTTTCATCTATAAATACCTATCCTTTGATTTTTTTGCAATATCAACAGTTTGCACAGAAAAAAATGAACTCAATGCCCTAAGAAAACAGAAAGACAAAGGAGAATTAAAAAATGCATATATATAAAGAACGTTTCACGGAATAAAACAATGCTATTCTTCACCATCAATAAGAACAAAAAAGTATCTTGCAAGGGAATTTTATCCCTCCCATACCTGCAGGGCAACACAAAGCACTGTTGAATATCCTCAGTGAGTACTTGATCTCTGCAGCTGCCCTGTTGTGGTATTGCCACTTCCTTCCAGAAGCACTTCCTCCCCAGATGCACTGATCCACTTATATAGTGGCTGATTCAGCTGTCCCAATTCCTGAACTACATTCTGAGTATCTTTCACAATAGCTAGAAGTAACTTTTTTGCTTTACCTATAGCTAAAACTAGGATCAAGGATCATAGAATCACAGAATTGTAGAACAGTTTAGGTTGGAAGGGACCTTTAGAGATCACCTAGAGCAACCTCACCACCATGGGCAGGGACATTTGTCACTAGCTTAGACTGCTCAAAGACCCATCCAACCCAATTTTGAACAGGTCTAGGGAAGAGACATCCACAGTTTTTAGGGGCAACCTGTTCCAGTGTCTCACCACCCTCATTGTAAAAAATATTCTCCTTCTATCCAATCTAAATCAAGCCTCTTTCAGTTTAAAGACATTCCCCCTTGCCCTGTCACTCCAGACCCTGGTAAAAAGTCTCTCTCAATCTTTCTTGAAGGCCCTCTTAGGTCCTGGAAGGCTGTTAGAAGGTCTCTCTGGAGACTTCTCCAGGCTGAATAACCCCGATTCACAGTACTCCAGTTCCATTCCTCTGATGATTTTTGTAGCCCTCCTCTAGACCCATTCAAACAAACTCATGTTTGTTTGGTACCGGGGACCCCAAAGCTGGATGCAGTACTCCAGATGAGATCTCCTGAGAACAGAGCGAAGGGGGAGAACCACCTTCCCCAGCCTGCTGGTCATACTTTTTTATGCAGTCCAGTATACAACTGGCTTTCTGAACTGTGAGCACACATTGCTAGCTCGTCTAAATTGTTAGGAAGAATGAATAGAATCTGGGGAAATCTGTTCTATTTTAAAAATAAACAGCAAGAATAATTTCCACAAATACTCTTGTATGAAATAATTTGGGGTTTCCAAATCCTATTTAGGTGCATAAGGAAGGGGCTATATTGCCCAGCTGCAACTGAAAGAATTATAACATACTTAGAATTCATTTAAATGCTAAAAGTATTCACAGCTTCTGTCCCAGCAGTCAAGTGCATATGTCAATAAACAGCTATGGACACCTTAATTAATCTAAGGTTTCACTCAAGTCCTAGACACTACCATGAAACATTCAACTGAATAAATTTAATGTGAAGTTCTATCTTCCAGAGATTTAAAGCTCACTTAAAAATTTTATTTGGTTAAGACCATGTGTAAGTTGTAAGTTCAGAAGTAGAGGGAAAGCAGTCAGAAGTTTCTCTGTTAGCGAGAAATAACCATATCAATTCTGCTCAGTCCTACAAAGAAAACTACATAATCTGATTAAAAAGAAATACCAACTTATTTATTAGTACATGCCTCCAAGTAGTACCTACATATTCTTTGGTGACAACTTCTCATCAATAATCTACACTACAAGCAATGACCTGTTGAATAGAATACCTTTCAACTGACACAGCTATGTTCACAGCCTGGAGTGTTAATCTTTTTAAATATTAGGGCCTACATATGACACCCCAAATCTCACAGGAAGAAATTTATTCACATGCAAACAACTTGTATGGCAGTTTCCAAGTCTTGTATTATTTTTACTACAGAGAAAGACATTGAGCCAAGCAATAATGTGGAACATGACAGGTTTTACAAGCAACAGCAATAGCTCACAGGACTTTAGTAACAAGAAACTACAGTTAATAGAAACAGTCAAGGGAATATGCAATCAGCATTTGATTGAAGCAGTTGAAGTTCATACAGGATTAGAGTGAAGAGTCCTGATTTGGCAAAATCATACCCTCCAGTTTTTAAAATGCCAAGTAATCCAGGTCACACCTACCACATGGTTCAATCAAGAACACATAATACTCTAATGCTAATACCCTATCACTACAGACCCTGCTAAAAATTTGTCCCCATTGTCACGGTCCACCGAGGGTTAAAGGAAACGGTCCACACCAGTGTGGGGTAGGAACAGGAGTGAACACTTTATTAGGGTGCATGGGACTCTTATGGGGTTCGGTCGGAGGATTCTGGAACTTGAGTGGAGTTAGGGGTGGATCACGACATGACAGGAAAAGGGAAGGAGGGTTTACAAGTAAAATGGGGAAACTGGGGGTGCATAGCCTTATATAGGGGTGCTGCATTGCACCACTGGCAAGCCAATGAGGTTTTAGGGGTATACGAACCAATCAGGGGCAGTAACCGGGTTCCCCATAACCAATCAGAAGAGTTGGACATACAAAAGTAATGAAATAGTAATAATTACCTATCTAATACATATTTATCCTGACTATAACATCTTAACAGTAGAAAAACTTTAAAAAACAGTAGCTCCATGGCAAGAGGCAGATAGCAATTCTGACAGTGTCTATTTGGTGGCAGACAGCTCCATCCATTCATTAAAATCATCTCCCTTCAATGCTGGATTCGAAGTCCTGGATCTGCAGTCCCCCACAGGTGCTTCCCCCACACCCCATCTTTCTTATAAGCCCCCTTTAAGTGCTGAAATGCTGCTATAAGGTCTTCCTGGAGCCTTGTCTTCTCCAGATTGAACAATCTCAACTCTCTCAGCCATTCCTCATAGAAGAGATGTTCCAATATGTTTGCAATACATGATGTTCCCTTCCATGGGGATAAAATATAATTTGGTGCACTTAAATTTAAAGAGCAAATACCAAAAATGCAGGTACTGGCAGGTCAGGAAATCGGTGCCTCTTTGGGAACTTACTCGTCATTAATGCAGCTCAATTCATAAACTATGAGCAGATGAGCTCAGTCTCCATGTCACCTGATTCTTAAAAGAGAAGTCCAGACAACTTCTGTGGGTGCTCTGGTCTCAACAAGTAGGAAACTAGGACTGAAGGATGCACCACGGTGTACCATGGACTGTAGGAAGAACAACCAGTACCACAACTGCAATTCAGTCACAAGGTCAATGATTCTGTGCTTTGATTATCTTTTAACTGCCAGAGAAGAAGGCAAACTTGTTACTATTTCTGTGCTTTCATTTCCACTACCTAACCTCTCATATGAGCCAGTGTTCTGTTTTATTCATTTTACAGTAGTGCACCACAAAAAGATAACTACTAGCTGGAACATCTAATTAATAGATTTAAGTGGCACACATTGGCAGAAAGGCTTCTGGAATAGAGTTAAATCAATTAATTAAATCTACAGCTAATGTGATCCTTCAAGAAACAGGCAGTAACTGCAGGCAATGCAGCTTGTCTGAGAGCTTATGAAAATATAAACTTAGCCAAACAGATGCATGGAAGAATGACAGAGGAATCCAGATATCTCAAAGAGGACTGATGGTAGGCTATAGAAACCACTGGCAATTAATGCAGAAAAGAGTGGCTGCACTAAGCGATTTACCAAATGAATAGTGACATGTTCCTGAAACCTACAGACAAGCTGTCAAGGCAACTTTCATGCTCAAGGAGGAGCCATATGTCACAAAAGGGCTAAGAGACTGTCACCAACCCCAAAGAGGGTACAAAGGGCATTAGTAACTAAGGACTCTCCCAGAACTGCTCAGTAGATACCAGAAAACACACTCCCCTGATAAAGCTAAAAAGGCTTCTCAGCCTTCTCTGGATTTCCTTTGACTTCTGCTGTGTGCCCTTTGCCTACACTAGACAGCTCTGACCAGATGACAAGTGACTAAATGGCTTCAAGAAAAAAAATGATGGAAACTGGGGCAAAGGCATGGTTCTCATCCATGGTCCCAGCTGGGTGTCCCATCCTGCACTTGGAAGTAAATTAAAAATTGCCTTCAACTTCTTTAATCCCAAAAAGCTGCTCTTGAAACTTTCTTACACCAGAAAGTTAGATGAGGCACTCAAATAAGATAATTTGTATTAAAATATTCCTAAAGAGATTAATTCACATTTCTAAGAAAGGAAGAAGTGAAGCAAAAGAACAAGGAAAATTTACCTCAGTTACTTAAAAAGCAGCAAATCAGTGTCTCAGTAGAAACTAATGCAAAGGATGTTGGCATATGTGAGCACTGGCAGTTTTTCTAGGAGTCTACATGCCAGATGTGCAGAAGCAGTCTACCAGATTGGAAAAAAGCCAACAAAAAATGCAAAAAAGGGAGGGAAACAAAAGAATGAGAATTTCATAAAGGCCATTGACCCAAATCTGAAGAATTATGAAAAAAAAAAAAAAGGAAAAACGTCACACAAAGATAGAAGAGGGTAACTCAAGGTAAACACGAAGTTACCACACACTGTTACAATTCTAGAGGTCAACTGGCAGAAACATAAGAAACAATGACTTGTACATAAGTAAGGACTTCTAGCAAGCGTGATGTTGCCTTATAACACAGAACAAAGTGGCTTGGTTATTACACAAGGCTACATATCCAGTGAGGTTACAATTCTTTGAAAATACTTTGGCTTTATTAGGCCATATTTTTCAGAGGAATTAGTGCTTGATAACATTCTGCTTGCACTGAACATGCTGCCACACTTTATCATCCCTGGGGCTGAGGTAAACTGTGGATGTTGTGGAGAGAGAGCTAGACTCTCCCTGCTGCTCCCAGGGCCTCCCTGCTGGCACATGGGATAGCGTGGAGAAAGGTGAGACCAACCTCAGTTGACAAGAAAAGAGATCAGACAATATCACCTCAGTGTTGAGTCCTGCATAAGGGAAAGCACAGAGAAATTTACTCAAAATGCCACTTCCATCCTGTTGAATTTTGCAAAGTGTACAAATCAGGATTTCCTGGACTGTATATGTATTTAGCTACTGAGGCAAAAACAGCACTTTTTTCCCCATGTGTTCATTATGCCCATACCAGTCCTTTTATTGGAAGGACTGACATGAAGATAATTTACATTGTAGGCCATCACACACCCAAAAATGGTCCAGAGAGAGGAAAATTTCCAGCACCATATGGTGTCCAGCCTCACTGCTTACCTAAAGTGGATGCCTGGATGCATGTCTCCTAAGCTGTATCCCTTTGTTTCTGCCTGTGCTGTTACAGGTATGCTCTGAGCATCACACTGCAACCGTGAGTGCTGCCAACAAGAGGACACTGATGCTGCTGGGGAAGCATATAGCACCCATCACATTAGACAGCACTTAAGGTGCTACAAGACTGGATACATGCTTCTGTCAAAATGAACCCTTGTCATCATTTGCTTCAGAGGGCAGGAAGAGAAGGTACCACTAGTCTGGTATAGTTTTTTCCACTCACGGATGGGGACAGAAAGCTATCCTGGCTTGCATACTCAGGGAAGCTAACCTAAGTAATTTCATTTCACAGGAGATAAAAAAGCTGAAGGTGAATCAATATGCACTGCTGAGAAAAGAAACCCACTTGATCTGGAGAGTTCTTCTGACCTTCTGAGGAGATACTTCTTCCTTCCCTTCCCTTCCCCCAAGACGTATTTCTTAGCCATGTCTGTCTTGCTAAGAACTCAGACTTTAAAAAAGGTTTCCGAGGATTTTGCAAACAAACTGCTTTTCTGCAGTGGCATGGGGGTTGTGCACACACCGGGCTACCTACCAAGCACTGCTGATAAGCAGACTTACAAAGAAACACCTCTTGGAACAAATGTTCCTTTGCTTTCAAAACAGCAAGACATCTTCTGCACTTTTGGCAACATACATGCCAAGAGTGAGAAAGTCAGAGCAGCAGGTCAAAAACTGAACCTCTTCTGAAAGTACCTTCCCTCAAAGAGAACACTTCCACTATTTCAGCTGTGTGCCTGTCCTCACCCAGGCCAGCCTGGCAATCAGCATAGCTCAAGGAGAGCTCACCAGTGGGCAGGGCCATGCCAGGGGCAGAAGCTTCAATAGTGACAACTCTGTGTCTGCAAAATCCCTGCTGGGGATCACTGGGCAGCCAGTCTTGTATGCTGTGCACAGCTAAAACTGTCAGTGACAAATGAAGAAAGATAGTCCATGTGCATATAAGTTACAGCCAAAACTACATCGTGGCCTATGTTATTTCCTTTTGTATTCATTTAACCTTGATCTATCTAGGTTTGATCAATTAATTTGGGGATTTTGTTTACATCTGCAAACACCACAAATGAACCATCTCTTGAGATGCAGCTGCTCATCAGCACATGAACTGAGTTTAGGAACATTATTTAGTCAGAGCTTAACACTTGCAGGGAGATGCAGGAAAATGTGCAAATGAAGAACTTCGAGAAGAGGTTTTTTTCTACCCCTAAAACTCCAAATCACAAAAGCTTCAATGTTCAACCAACACTTGCCCTGTGTCCTCACCTTATCATTCCATCCCAATGTAAAAAGCATTGGCCATCAACTTCTTTGCCAATAATTTGGCAAATGTTGTTCTCTAAAAGCTAAATCAAAAGGGTAAATGCAAACAAATATTGGTTTCTGTTCTGTAAATAAACTGAGCTATTCAGTTCTTCTTTGAATTAAAGAAACCCAAAGCAGTAGCAGAGCAGCTTTTGTGACAGAGTAGGATTTCAGACAAACTATATTTGTCATTTTATTGACTGCACTGGATAAGACCATTCTGGCATTTTAAAAATAAAATAAAATTTAATTTAATGCTGTTTAATTTAGCATTGTTACCATACATTTTTGTTCATGGGTTTTGTTGAAATAAAATAAAAAGGGCTTAGATATGGAGATACAATCACAGGGGGAGGTAGAGATGAAACAGAAAAGCTCATGTAAGATGTCAGATTTTTTTCAAGCTATAGATAAGCAGCAAGTTTAGATTGCATTAATACCATATGAACTACAAGCACTGAAACTCACAGAAGCATGCTTCCTCCTCAAAACTAGTATATTCAAAGAATAGACTTATTTATGTCTTAAGCAAGTATCAATTTGTAACATTAATAATTCACATAAAACAAAATAACATTCTACTCCTCAGCAACAGGATCCTTCCCAGGATTAAAAGCTTTATCACTGTTTGATCATCCAACTGAACTGAGATGAATTAGTAAAACAGAAATCCTAATTAGAAACATGCCTGATATATATTTTGTTTTGCATAGTTAACAGAAATATACTGCTGATAGCACATTTTACTGTAACTGTTCTTTTCACAGAATGTTTTAAAATAAATGGGAAAAAAATCCCCAAAATATTTTCTTCCTAAGACATTCCAAACACTAGTCACATAAATCACAAAATGGGGCAATGAAGAATGATCAATACTTGTGCAATCCATTTATATGCACAGATAGCTGTCTTTTGTTAAATCAATGTGGTATCCAAATTGCAGTGTTCCTATGACATTTCTGTGGATTCTGTCACTATACTACACATTGAGAAATAAAGAACAAGTTTAAGCCTAATGTATGTAGAAACGTGCTTCCAAGTACAACTTCTACAATATTAGCTTTCATCTGATAAAAAAAACACCAACTTATAGTCAATTTATCTTACCTAGATTTTATATGACTAGCAATTATTTTATGTTTTAAAATATTATGTACTTTTTATATTTAGCTATATTTATTATTAATGGACTAAATGCCTTATATATGATGAAACAGACACATAACATCAGATGAAAATACACAAGAGTTTATGGTGGAAAAATTACCTATAAGACTTCAATCTTTTAAAAAGTCATTACAATAAATTATTAAAAATATGAAAATAAATAGGTATTCCTACCACAAATTTTATCTTGACCAATTTCGCTCCCACATATTCCTGTTTTCCACTGAATCAATTTCACACTTACTCACCTCCCTGTCTCTGTGATGTGGTTTATTCATTGGTTTGATATTGCCATAGCAACTCTGCAACATGGAAACATGTTAGCCAAGCAATGCTGCTCACCTCACACTAGATGGTGAATAGCTGCCTGTGCATATTACATATTTTAATGCATATTGATCTCTGCTTCTTACTATTCAGCTACTGGTTTAACATCATTATTTTTAACACTGTATTTAGCAATCTTTTGTCATGATCTTCACAGTATTTAATCTGTGGTGGTCTTAGCTTGATTACAAAAATTAGCTACTACCTCAAATTTAAAACCAGGATATATTTTGACTGTAAATCCAACTACTGAATCTGGACACACTGAAACAGCCAGAAAAATAAACAGCACTGCTCCCAGCCCCAAAATTCAGGGCTTCCCCAGAATTCCTGCATTTTTGTGCCCTTGAAGCAAGCACATGCAAATCACAAATCAGACCATGCTCCATATAAGTGTACACATGCTCAGTTGAAGAAGCTTTCTCATCAAACATGTGGCCTGGAGAGAGTGGAGACCTTCTCCACACCTACCATGCCTCCCTAGGAAACCTACAAACTGACCGGTTGCTAGTAAGTGAGAGGGTTGGTGCTTTGTTTCCAGAAGGGATGTGGCAATGGCTGAGCCCATCAGAAGGCAGGCAGTGATGCTCCCATACCTTCTGCTCCCACAGCCTCCCAACAATCAGCAGGGGCTTGCAGTGTGCTCTGAATTACTAAATGAAGGCAGTATGTCTCCTCCATTAGCTATATAAAATGAGACTCGAAACAAAACATGTGAGAACAAAAGCAGGATCTCTGGTGCAGCAAGCAACAGAGTCTTTAAAGTTCCAAAGTCTATCACATAAATACTATGCAAATCAGGGCATCCCCAAACACAGATTTGGATCATCGTGAGGAGACTAGGCAACCATCCAGGGCAATAGTATGAGTGGGAGCTGAAACTGTCTCATTGAATGTGTCTTTATCTTCACAAGTTGGCAACTGCTTCACAACTGTGCTTACTCACAGAGGAAACATACTCCTGTTTGAACTAGGTTGCACCACAGCTTGACCTAAATGATTTTTAAGAAAAGACGTTTATTTGCCCTCAGACAATCTTGGAAAAGCCCCATAAAACACTGAGGTTCTGACCACACTTAAAGCAGAAAAACTGTGTGAAGACCACTGATACCTCAGGACTCAACACATCTCTGAATGCAGTAACATAGCAGGACACTTCCTTCTACCTACCTTCACCACTATTTCAGATCTCACTGTGCCTAAGCTCGAAGGTTAAACACTGCTTTAGCAGCCTTAGGCTAAGTGTAAAACACATCTGTGACAGTATGAGCTTCTTGAAAAGACAGTTGAAATTCAAGTTACTGCCACGTTGCTATAACACACTAAGGTTTGTCATCTGAGATGTACCACCACAACATCTCTTCATGGACTAGCAACCAAGAGCTTTAATTTCTTTCCCCGTCAGGGCTGAAACCAGCATTTTGGTCTGAGATTATTTATGTTACGTCAAGGAAAACATGTGGAGCAAAGGGGAGATGGAGAAAAGTATTTTCAAGTAAAAGTTGTTTCAGTTCCTGACTATGCTCTCCAAGTAAACACAAGAGTTATGAAACTGCTGCAGGATGAATTCCATGATGCTCTAGCACGGCAAAAACAGTATTAACACTGCAGAATGGGCAAATGGGTTTCTATTACTATTTCCTATAACTTGGCTTTGATCTTTTCCTCAACCAAAAAAAGTTATTGCAAATTCCAGGGAACACAAGTACTATACACCCAGTAACCATTGGGTTTCCACTGAGAGCATCGAGAAGCCAGCTTTAATGGGGGCCTGTGGATCAGGTCAACAGGGGAGACAGGTGGGATGGGGGATACTAAACAGGAAAACAATCCATACCTACACACTGCTAGGAAATCACACTTTTCTGATTATAGCTAGGTGCAAATATCTAGGTGATTGTTCTGCTCTCCTAACAAAATTTCTGATGGCTCTGTGCTTTAAGGTAATTTCCAATATTAATGCTCTTAAAATGTTTAGTCTTCTCTTTGGCAAATGAGGAGCTCTAAAAAGGTGTTAAAAAGAAAAATTACATTCTGCCTAATGTGAGATGTTATTTCATCCAACTACACACTCAATTTATAGCAACCTTTGGTGGAATTCTTACAGTTAATACACTGCAAAGGCATTTAAGTAAAATAAAACATTATCAATTTTTCTGCTCTCAGCCATGCCCTTCATCCTCTCAGTAAAGTATTTGATTCTTCAGCTCACAGTGCTGTTATCTGCTTTCATCTGATGGACTTCAAGCACTGGACAAATGGGAGCTAGCTGCGCACATACAGACTACAAACTCACAGCTAAAAACAGGGCATGAATACCTGTAGATACTCAGCATAATTCCCATAGGCATGTGGCCCATGAAAAGAGTTTGGAAAACACAGAATAGTACAGCAGTAGTATAGCTTCCACACAAAGACTTAACCTTTAAATAATCCTGAAACTATGAATCCACAAACATAACCAAATCCAACTCAATAATAAACAAATCTAAATGTCACTAGCAGCCTACTCTAAATCTATATGAAGGTTCAGAAGGGACACTGAAATGTCACCCTCACTTCCCTTTTGCTCCCCAGGTCTCAGCAATGGCACAAACTTCTCCAAAGTTCCCATGGACTGCTGTTCTAGATGAATTGCTCCAGCAAGGATCCCTTCCACAGGGTGCAGTTCTCCAGGAACAGACTGCTCCAGCATGGGGTCACAAGTCCTGCCAGCAAACCTACTCCAATATGAGCTCCTCTTTCCAGTGGGTCCGCAAGTCGTGTCAGGAGCCTGCTCCAGAAGAGCCTCCTTTGGGCATCCACCTGCTCCACTATGAACCTCCATGGGCTGCACAGGCACAGCTGCCTCACCATGGTCTAAACCACAGGCTGCAGAGGAATCTCTGCTTTAGAGCTTGGAGCACCTCCTTCCCCTCCTTCTTCACTGACCGTGTTATCTGCAGGCTGTATCTCTCACATATTGTCACTCTTTTGGCTGTTGTTCCACAGCAGGCTGTTTTTTCCTTCCCTCTTCTTAAGGGTGTTATCCCAGAGTGCTACCACCATCACCAATGGGCTCGGCCTCTGGCCAGTAGCAAGTCCACCTTGGAACCACTTTGCGTTGGCTCTGTCAGACAAGCTTCTGGCAGCTTCTCATAGAAGCTGCCTCTGTAGTCATCCCCCTACCAAAGTCTGGCCATGCAAACCCAACGCAACTGCCAGAATAAAAGCAACATTTTAATTCCTTATTAGACTATAACACTAATGTCACAGAACCATCATACGCAGATGCTGAAGTGCAACAGCACAGCCTTGCTTTTGCTAAGGGCAGATGTCACCTTTGGGGAATGCGGACTTTTCTCCAGACTTGGTATTTCCCAGGGCCATAAACCCACAGATGCAGTGGGTGCTTCACAGACCTTAGTCTCCAGGGTTACACGATCACACTAGAATGGTTTGACAGCTTTGGGCTCCATAAAATGCCAGGAATCATTTTTCTTTATCTCCACCTTCTGAGCAAGGCCACATCTCAAAAATCATTTTATATGCAGTCATATCTGCCACATGGGTTGCCAACCAGACTATTCGAAAGTAAAACAAAAGGTCATACAACATCATTTTGGTTTCAATTTCAGTTTGGTTTTTTTTATTATTTAGACCAAATAAGATGAATGACAGCTCTGATTTTACATAAAGTTTTCAATCCCTATTTGTAATTTCTTTAAGATGCACCCATGGGTACCTCTGTATTCTTTCAGCAGAGGTGCAGCTCTGTACAAATGAAATTTTAACTTGCTGAAACTCTCAGGTGTTTATTCTGTAAAAAACACCAAATATACCTTGAGACTTGTAAAACACCCTGGATGAAAAGCATTCAATAATTTAAGCAGCCTTGCTTTTCTTTTCTCCTTTTTTTTTTTTCTCTTTTCAAATCGGTGGACAGTATTTCAACAACAGAAAATCAGCTTCATAAAATAGGGAATTCAAACAGACAAAATGGGTTGTCAGCAAATAAACTGATGCCAACATAAGCAATCATCAAATCACATAAGGCAAACAGTGCAAGCAGAAAATGAAGAGACTGCAAGCTAGTGCCTGTCCAGTAAAACTATTGTATGTATCTATGTTTGTATTTAGAGATCTTTTAGAGTTGCTATTTTCAGCTTGACATATATTATTCACCTGTGACATTATATTGGTTTTGATTGATTGTACCCTTCTCTCTTCATCAAGATGAACCAACACAGACATGCAGTGAACTGTCTTTAATGGCAAACAGGTATTTATGATATCATCAAAGATTGCCATCACTGCATAAAGTGGTTTTGCTTAACATCTTTTTTTTTCTTTTTTTTTTTTTTTAAATACAGTCTGTTAGGGCAAACTGAATTCAGAGAGAAGATTTAATTACAGAGGATGCATTTTGAATTCCATTGCACTACAAGGATAAGTAAAGACTTACACAGACTTCTAATGAGAACTTTAAAAAACACTCAATTCAACCAAATGCTAATAACTCTTACAAGAGTTTTAGCACCTTTATTTTCTTCAGATTAGGAAGGTCCTATACCCATCACATTGTTAATTTTAATGACTACATTACACACATTTATCTGGTTGAATACTACTACTACTACTACTAATAGCAAAAAAATAATTGCAAGTGTGGGATACAGTCAAAATAGGTATGTGTCTGTAAAACTTCATTTGTATGGGCAAGTTAACAAGTTAGAATTTGAGTCCACACTGCTTACTCCCACATTTCAAATTACAATCACATTACTTTTAGATATTACTATGCACAATCATGTTCATCCTTCCTTGCTAAATCAGGTCCTTCAAAACTTCTACTTTCATGTTTTTATTCCTTTACCTGTGCTTGCTGACAACAGAATACTGTTATTAACAAAACAAATGAAGAAAACGTTATACTGTTTCACACTTATGTTTGTTAATTCACATCATTAAATAGGCCTTTAAAAAGAAAGGGTACTTTCTCCCAAAATCACTATATTATTTTTATATGCAAAATTAGCACAAAATGAGTCTGAAAAATATACTTCCTTATATAGTCAAACTTGACAGAATAATTAGATTAGTATGTTTGGCATCTAGTGCTGACTAAACACAGAAGAGTTACCAGTTGCTGTTACAATAATGAAAACGTCTATGAAAACAAAGAGCCATCACAACCAAGCCTAATTTTCTTCAGTCATGCAACAAGGTAACAAAACAGACAATGTAATAGGATCACTGGATTGTATTGTTACTGGTTTTCCTTACAGCTTTATTCTTTGTGTTTCTTTCAATAGCTCTATTTACTAGTGTCATTTACCAAATATATATATTTGTAACTATGTTTTCATGTAGCAAAGTTGTTACCTTGATTCCAATACACTGATATAAACATACAGCTTTTCTATGGCACAGTTAATATGATTGGACTCATCATGCCAAAGCTGCGGGATTTTGATTGCCCCTTGTAACATGCTGAATATGCCCAGCACCTCTTTAACCCACCCAAGATTTAATCAATATCTAGAGATGAAATATGATGAAAGCATTACCCATATTAACGTGCAAAAATCACCATATCTCACACACACTGATTTCAAGTAATTAATCTGGTCTAAGCAGTACTACAGAAAACAGGTTTACTTGTGGAATACCTACCCAATCAGGCAAGACTAGAATTCAACTTTACTCCACAAACAAATTTAGCCCATAAAGAAGATTCTACTAATACATACTCATTCTTTGGAAACAGCTATACCAGTACTAAAACCAGATATACTTTGCAGTTGCTCTAAGAAGATGAGTGAATCCTTACTTATATTTCATAATAGATGTATTTAGTCCTTGTAGTGGCAGACGGCTGACAGACAAGACAGCCAAAGCCAGGCAGAAAATACACGAGGTGGATAACAGGCAAGGAAGAAATTGCTAAGCACACACTAGCAGCTGAGCAATTGGAGGGACTGATAAGAGTACTGAGCAATCAAATTACATCAGATAAATTCCTGACTCAAAAGTTATTATCCCCTCTGCAGAAGCAAAGCTACAGATCTGTTAATAAAAAGACAGGCATGGTGAAATATGAGGTTATACCAATTCTCTGTTTTGTTAACTGTTTGAGCAAGACATCAATAAACAAGAGATCATTATAATTAGCTACTACTATTGTACTGTATGAATTCTATTCTAAGAAAATAAAAAAAAGAACAAAAGCAATAGGACACTTTTGCATGTGCACTGTTTTCATCACAGTTTGATTTTGATGGGAACATTGTGAGTGCATTGCCACATACATGAACAATTTAAATCTTATATAGTTCTTTAACATATGCAGGGGGTTTGTGTTTGTTTGTCTTCTACATAGCAGAAAATCCCCAATACTAGAATCAAAAAGATTTACCAGGCCTGATTCCTTGCACTGATCCATTTTTGTCATTCACTGATACCAGCCTTCCTTAACTGATACCTATAAATACCTAAGATCAATTAGGTAGATTGATTCAAGACCTTCCTGAAGAGCAGCAAAAGAATCAGAGTATTTTGACTGAAACGTCAGGCATGCCATAAAAACATCAAATTATAACAAATTTGCAACACACGGACTTGGTTGTGACTTGTGAAGCCACTGAAATGTGGTTGTCAACTGGTGTATCTATTTTCCATGACATTAATTAAGAAAGATGTTTTTCTCCATTATCTCATCCCTATATTCCATTAAGTGTTTTATTTTTTTCTTTTAACATTGAGAAGGGAATGCTGAGAAAAGAAACAAAATTCACACTGCCACAATTGCACAACTCTAATTTAAAGCACAACACGGATTTAAAATTTAATTCTTTTGTTCTTGTGTACAGTTTCATTTATTCAGAAACCCCAGTCTGCCGTTAGCTCCAGCCAGCTCTTTACATTCTGACCTTATGACAGGAATAAACCTTTAAAAAAAACTTGTAAGGCTACACTGCACAACCTAACACAAAAGCAGACCCTTAATACATCACTATTTACAGGAAAGGCAGCGGAGAAATTTCAGATTCAGACGCTTAACTTTTTGAACTGCTTGGCTTCTTTAGGAGACAAAGGTGGCTCCACAAAAGTTTTATATTCCTATCTGTCTTCCAAACAATTCCTCATCAATGAAAATAAAAGCTTTTGGGGAAACCATGCACACAAGCTCTTTCAGGGAAAGTGCACATGAAATGCTAGAGCTCCTGAAATGGTGCTAAATGGGAGCACACTGTTGGTCATCACAAACTGCTTTAACATTTGTTTAAAAATAGCATTTTTTGCTACTGGCAAAACAACTGATTCTTGTGCTAGTGATACTCTCTTCTGCACCTCAACTACAGGAAAAATATACCTTATTCTAGATCTGGCCTTTATATGATAACCAAAAGAGATCACATTTGTGCTGCATTTTTTGTTCTAATTAGAGACAGATTTTGGTTTTGTCTTGAAAAAAAAAGTGCATCTCGTCTCACATGAGCTGGATACAGCATCACCATAGTTTTTATAGTCCATTTTAATTAATAAAATTTCTCCTGGAATTTGATGAGACAAAAAGTTCTCTGCAAGATGTCTCCCTCTGACAAATATGGACATTTCTCCGCATACTGATTATTTTTTCCATCCACCCTACAAGTCCTAAAGCTATACATAAGACTTTTGAGGCAGTAGGTTACCAAGGCAACTCATGCAGCTCATCATTATCTAGATGTCATTATGATAAGATTGATTTTGGATGAACAGGAATCTTGTAACTGGGTGAGCTGATGGATCACTTTCTTTTAAGTTACTGAAGACTAGAGTAGCCTAAGCATATGATTCTATTGTGGGAATGAATTGATGAAATGGTTCCATAAATGTCTTCTCAGTTTCCCCTGCCCACATTGTACCTATATGTGGGTTTCTGTTATCTGAACCTCACCTTCCTCAAGACAACAACTTCACTGATTCAAAAAAGAAAGAGAAAAGTCAAGAACTTACAGCCAGTGTCAACAGAACCCCTGGGGTACAGCCAAAGTTGGATCTTTGAAAACCACAACAAAGCAGCTTCTGGTTTTACAGTCCAAACACTGGATCAACAACATAATGGCTATGTAGCACAAATCATTAGGTGAACATAACCTCATCCTGACAGACCAAATTTCATTTAGTTATGCAACACACAAGTTCATGCTAACTCAAGAGAGACGTGCTCATATTAGATACTTACTGAACCTTCTGCTGTGGTTCCAGACTTTACTTTTGGTCACTTCATACATTGTTAGTACTCCTTATCTTCCTGGTTTTCATTAACTTAGCTGAAGAAAAGTCTTTCATCCCAGTTTTTGATCCTTTTTTTAAAATGAACTACATAGCTGAACCTTTCCCTTGCCAAAGTATCCGGTACCTGGAAAGATAGCCTGGCCAGGCAAGAGCCTGAAAATCCTCAGGCCATTCAAAAACCCCTGAAGTTTGCTCAGTTTGGCTCAAAATACTATAGCACAAGGTTCAGGCAGAGACTCTGCAGGCAGGCACCACATAGCAGACTCCCCTAAGGAATGTGTATAATGTTACAGCCACATGTTGATGCTTCTTACTAAGAGACCTGAAGCTGCCATTCAAGAATACTAAAAAGGCTGAAAAGAGAAAGAAGACCATGACTGACCTGTTTACTTGAAGGAGGATAAGCAAAGTACTCTGCTACATGCTTGACTTCAAATAGTGGAAGAACTACATACACACACATCAATAGCAAGGACTGTTTCCTTCCTCTGAAGAAGAAAATGTGCAGAAGAAATCCAGGCCATCAAAGGGAATAGTGCACTCAAGAAAGGAATAACAGTGATGCTTGTAGACCTTTCTGTTTCTGAGGTGCCAAGTGAAAGATTCCAGTACTGAGCTAGGAAACAAGTTACTACTTCCTCAGGTACCATACTTGCTCTGTAAGATTTCCTACTCTCCATTCAGCTATTGTTTCTGGATGCATAAGAACCAAGTTCAATGTATTTTGTTAATAAGGGTGTCATGAGCAATGGATTTAAATATAGAGAATAACTCTGATTATGATTAAACACATTAATTATAAACACATTCTTGATTATAAAAATATAGCAGCACAGATAAGTACTGTTAATAGATTTGGCATGGAAAGGACAAACATTACTCTAAATGCTGCACAGCAGTTAGAGAAAAGGCCAATTTCAAGTTCAACTAGGAGTATAACTATTTTTAATTTGCTTGAATGTGGACATATTTAATTAAACATACAAGATTGGAACAAAATGGCTTTCAAGAAAAACGCAGACAATGGTGAGTTTTTGAGAAACATTTGTCCCCTTGAGCATAAATTAACTATGATATATGACCTTTTGGAATTAGACATATCTGCAAATCATTCATTAATGGGTTATTAGGCTGATCAAACAGAAATACTGTGGATATGTTTGTGCATTTTCATTCATTACTCTTCAGCACAGCAGTTCATCCTGATACTGAGGAGGTTTAACACTGATTTTATCAGATTACTCCAGGATAAGAGCATACAAACTTAGACCCAGCATGAGGTTCTGTGCGACTCTGAAAGTACAGTAACACCGTACTGAAAGATGGTTTTTAACTCAGATGAGAATGCAATGTTATGTTTCTGGCAAAAAAGTATCATTACAATGCATTAAGAAGGGAAGCTGGTCAACAGCATGGTGCTTTGAGATCTGAGGATGACGGAAGAAAGCATTATTATTCTAAAATAATAGATCAAGTTTGTGCAAGAGACCAGTCAGATACTTAAAAACACAGCTAAAAAGTAAACCTAGAGCAGTCATTAATCAAAGAAGAATGGGTATGTTGTTTTTGAGAGCAAGGGTGGGAGGAAGCATGGAAAACACAACAGTAGGTAGATTAAAGCATTATGTCATGAAATATGAGCTCTCCTATCTTGCTGTCTACACCTCGTAAAAGGTGTTGTGAGGAACAATGCTGAAATGAGCTGTACATCCACATCATTTCCTAAAATGTTACCTAGCACTAAGGACAGTTCACCACCCCATTGGACTCAAGAGCCCTGTGAGACAAAGCTTTATAATAAAGACACCACAGTTTACTGAAACAGCACTATATATTACAGTTCATGTGAGGTTTTGTCCCGCCTACTCCTGCCCTTATCTGATTTTGTACACCTTCATGCACCACTGGAGTGACCAAAAAATATGCAAGAGCTCTTTTTGTCCCTTTGCTTTCCAAAACTTCTTTATGGAAGACATACTTTAAACTAATCTCCCCACTTTTCCTCCTCATCCAAAAACTTTAAGAACAGGACATTATAAATCCAGGAGGCAAATTTTTGAGTGTTAAAAACCAGCTTCTCTATATTTAAATCCATTGCTCATGACACCCTTATTAACAAAATACATTGAACTTGGTTCTTATGCATCCAGCACTTGGAAATGGAAAACAAGAAGACAAATGTAACCATTATATTAGCAGCACCTGCTTTAGTACTAATATGCACAAGTTCAGTTATGTGAACATATTCAGGAAACTACAAAGAGGATTACATATTCAAGCCATAACTAAGAAAATTTTTGGTAATCCAAGAGAGCAAAAACTTAAAAATGCAAATGGCACAGGGTACCACAATCAAGCATTGTCTACCACAAGAGATTGGAAAAGCAAATGAAACTCCCAAATTAATATAATTCTTCATATTCTAAGATGTAGCATTCGCAGAATTGGCAGGAAATTAACTTACTCAAAAAAGAGCATACACTTGCAGTAATGCTTCCCTCTGAATATGTGGAGATGCTCAACTAAGCAGCAGAACTGCTGATAAGCTGATGTGCTGATTTTGCAGTGAATTCCCAGAACTTGTAGGTTCAGATTCTCCAAGCTTATCCTATGTGCAGAATCTGGCACATGAACCCAACCAAGGCAGAATTCACACTTCTGCCATGGTGTCAAAGGCAAGGCAAGGGAAGGCACCCGTATGGTCTCAGCCTCCCTATGTGAGAGAGGCTGAGAGTGAGAGGAATGGCAAGATCAGCATAGGACCACCTATCCTGTGAGAGTGTTTTACCTAGGGATGGAGACAGTCACAGATGCACACACAGCCTGACACTGAGCTGACGGCAAGTGCTGTCAATGCTGACTAAGCCTGCTGCTGGCGACACCTGGACAACTTGACACAGGAACCTCCTACAGAGAAAATGCCAACAATGAGTCAGAGCACCTGTTTGAAAACTAACCACAGCATTGCTTCTCACCTTTCCTCACTAGCCCAGATGCTAACCTTGCATTCTTCTTACTGCTGTTAATTCAGCAAGTGTTAACAAGAATTAACAGCTTCAGATCTTTTTGTAGCCTTTTCACAACACCATTCTGTATTTTCTCCACAAAAAAAAACCTCTCTGAGAAAGAAAGATAATTGTTAATTGTCTCCATGAGATAGTACCCAAAGTAGAATAATGTATTTATATAGAGCACAAATGCCAGATTAAGTGTAAGGTCAGTGTTTTAATAACAAATCTCTCAGGCAAAACCTTACTAATCACTACAGAACACAGCAAACTGCAAAAGCTAAAACCAATCTTTAACACATACAGCTGAAAAAAGAAAAAGAGCATGGTGCAGATCAGACAAATTAATATTAAAAACAGATAAATCAATATCATGACCCACAAATATTAACAGATATAAATCCCTTCTAATATGCTCTGGTCACTATCCACATTTGCCGTTTGGTTCATTGAGCTTCTCCTCCTAGAAGTCCTGCTTTTGAAGTTCATAGCTTCTTCACAATTACACGAATATTGGCTGAGAAAAAATAGGAAGAAATTATTATTTATTTGAAGCAGGGAGACAAACTACAGAATTTCTCCAAGTTTTCCAGCCCTATTTCTCTATTATTCCATATTTGAGAGACTGGAAATGGAAACTTAGGACACAGCTCCCTTGCACATGTCCCTAGTCAGTGATATTCAGTATTGGAAGGAAGCAACCAGTCCGCCAACAAAACATCACCTTTCACAAGGCAGCTCTAACCTAAGAAACCAACTGATACTTTGGCTGGAGTCAGAGATGGTCGGTTTGTACATTTTTAACTTGTACAAAATTACTTTTAAAACAATTAGTCAATTTTCCAGTGTGATGATTTGGTGTGCCTTGACTGAAGCCTAATACACATGCATTGGGTTACTCTATGTGGCCCCTTGCTGTGGGACAGCTTTATTTTGGATTGAATCTGCATCCAAGCACTTCACGGACATAAGAATACGTGCTGCTGCAGCTGCACCTATTTCTATTTGTCTGCCCGTTGGCCAGGAGGCGCAGAGAAGGCAGCATGTTGAGCTTTAAAAATTTCTTACCCCTTACCAGTTAAGGCATTATAAAACATTTATAGACTATTTTGGGCAGCATTTCATTGCAAATTCCATATGCTTAGCTGAACTATTCAATGCTCAGAATGACAATAAAGAGAAGATTACATTTGAATGCACCATGTAGCAAGTATTCTCCCCTTTAGCTGCTATAGCCCATTATCTCCCAAAACACACAACACACAGCCTGCTTGCTCCATCAGCTGAGTTCTGCAGCATTAGACACCTCTGTGCAGCATAAGGATGTATGTGGCTCAAACATCTACTCCAGGGTACAGTCTCATCTCCATTCATAGTTATTTGCAAAAGGGGACAGAGCCTGAAGGGTGATAGTTCTTTAATATGTTATATAATTGTAAAAGGAAAGAAAAAAGGCAGCTACAGATCCTTTCCCCAAGTGAAATATATGATTTTTGTTCTCAGTTACTGGCACAGCCTCATGATGATCAGGCACTTAAAATAAAAAAGAAAACTTCCACTAATATTCAAGGGAACCAAATTAGAAGAGTCTGACCTCCAGAATAATTTAATCCATACTGAAGGGAAACAGCCACTATTATAGAAAATCTTTTTAAATAATTTGTCCTCATATGCCATCACAAATTAACAAGGAGACTGAAGTAAGATATTTAACTTCAGGACATGCAGTAACTCATCTGTTCTGCACCATCATGCATTTGTCCTTGCATATATGGCCCAGCAAAGCAGAAGAACAATGTTGTCTATAAGCTTAGCTCTGCAGGGATAGACAGACAGTGCAGAGTGTCACAGGAGACAACAGAGTGTCAGCTAACTGCATGGGTTTAAAATCTCTCTCTTATCTACCTCGCAGAAGAAACTGTGCCTGCCACATTAAGCTATGGGTAACCAATCTAGTGGAAAGGATGATCTTCTCGAGGCTACTAGCATATTTAGGACCCTAAAGCAGCTCATTGGATCAGCTACCTAGTGATAAAGTAGTTCAGATTATCTGTGCTACATCCAACAATGAGCTCTGGACAAATGTCAGAGCTCTTAGTCTGCTCTGACTAAAGCTTGCCAGGCACCAGCCTTGAACAACAGTTCCAGCATAAACAGTGCTTCACACAGGCCTCAAAATATCTCTCCATTTTTCCTTTGTGTCACTTACCTGGAAATTTTGCAATCTATGCAAGTTTAAAGGGTTTGGGGTTTTTTTGCCTAGGCTCTAAACATAAAATTAACCTCTCAGATTCTATTTTATATTCCTGCATACATCCTTCTGTCCACTACGCTCACAGCTCATAAAGTCTATTAATGTATACTTTAAATACAGAAGAATCATGTTTTTCTTCTCATTTCCCTTCCTGTTTCTGCCTGTTCAGAGCAGAAAGACAGCACCTTTTTCATTAAATCATGACCAGGCCATTAACATTACTGAACCTTTCCCATTAAAAAGGCAATATATATTGAAACTCACAAAAGCTTTTTTTCCAACACTTCATTAACATTTTTCACTGCTGAACCATTATACTCTCTCAAAGTGTGTCTTTATTGTCCTATTTCCTCAGTATACCACTAATGACACAACAAAAGAAGAGGAGGCAACTGCAGATAAATCAGTCAAACTTTCCCATCGGGTTTCCCTTCCACACTCCTGCCATCTGTGCTGCCCTGTATATGGCTCAAGACAATACCATGGGGGTCACACATCACACTCCAGCCACTTGTGTCTGCTGCTGTGACTGTCACAGTCCAGCACTTCTGCTGTCTGCCTTCACGTGTATGTCTGGATGGACAGCTTCCAGACACCTAAACTGGGAGCACGCAGCTGAGCTCCCAGCACTACAGATGTCCTTTTCCTCAGGAAAACTGAAGAGCCATCTCTGGGTCTGTACCCAGTAATTTTGGGATCACATATTTCAAGGCTTGAGAAGCAACATGTCCTATTTTGAGTGGCCTAATTTACTCCCAAGAAATTCCCCATGATACAAGATTATCAGATTAAACTGTGCTTTCGGCAAAGAACAGTATTTCCAAGTAAATAAATAATTAAGCAGGAAGCTTAAATCATAAACAAGGTTAGGAATATGGGAACACATCTTTCTACTAAATTAACACCAGCAAAAGACAGAATCAAATATTGATCTATGTTTCTGAATTAGCTTTCTGAGGTGTCCAACCACCTTTTCACAGCTGTGAACATAGCCCTGCAAAAAACCGATCATCACTCACTTTGCAATCTGAACTACATGAATCATTAATAGCTGACTTGTTAATTAAATACGGTAGCAGAATCCTAGATTAGTCCTGTCTTTATAAGAAGACCATTAATATACCTGTTTTTCAATTTAGGAAACATCATCTCTGCATAGAGTAGCCATAGTAATATTCCTGCCTGAGTACAATATTTCATTCATTACCTTGACAGTTCACATCACTTAGGCCATCCACAGGAATAAATTTCATCCTCTTGCAAATGTTTCCACACAGAAGCCCCACATGCACAATGTCTCATTTAAATAGCACATCAACGTTTTCACAAACCAGTGGGAACAAAAACCAAACCTACAAACAAGAGAACTGCAATAGGTTCTCTTATTCATACCTGAGTATCACACAAAATGACTGCTTAGCTGAAGAATTCTCTTCCACCCATTTTTCAGTCTCCTGCAGTGTGTGCAAAATGGAAATATTACTTTTCTCCAAATGTTCAACAAGTAACCCAAGCAAGTTCAGTACAGCTCTGTCCTTAATCCTTTTATATTACATATTACAATATGAATATGAGCGCGCACAACATAGTGCAACAGCTGTGGGTGTCTCATTTTTGATTTATCAATAACATTGATACAATCTAGCCCTATCTTCCCTCAAGTCTTGCAACAATGGTCAACACTTGTTCTTTCAAAAGACAGACAGCAAAAGCTTCTAGGAAAACTATTTGAGAAGTCCTCATAAAACTGGTAGCTAAAAAGGGATCATTTTTTTCAAAGTTTCTGCGAAACATCTCATGCAATCAAATTGACTCACATCCCTATGTTAGATATACATATATGTATATTATATATACATATACACACACCCCAAAGTCCACTTCAAAATTTAAATATATTAATTTAGGGACTGCAAGGCTGAACATATGATTAAATGACTAGACTTTTAAATGCTGAGGTAGCAGTACTGCTAAAATCCATGCTGAGATTCAACTCTGCCTTCATTAGGCAGATAAAGTCATCACTGTTGAAGTGCAGGATTGTCTTTTTGGCTAGTACATAATCAGGTTTCAAGTGCGTACTGTTAATAACTGTGAATAATAAATTAATTCAAAAACTGGAGCTTACATGCAGATAGAAGACTGATGAATGGTTATTAAGAGGCCTGTTCTAGAGAGAGGAATTCTCTTATACACTTCTACTAAATGCATTTATTCATTCTCAAAATCCTTAATGAAAACTTTATTATTTTGTGTTTTAAGTACATACAAAAGAAAATTTTAGGGAACAGTGACTTCTGAAACAAAGCACAGACTAAATGAAGAACAGACACTGTTCCTCTTTTGCATACTTTGGTTTTAGGAAGTGGCAATTGATCCACTTTCAGCAGTGTTCGTCTAAAGTTTGTTTCTCAGGTAAACAAGATGGTTATTTTACTGCAAATGCATATTTTAAGATATTTACTTTGCATCCTTTTCTGAGGACAAAATTTTTCACCCACGAAGAGTATGATCAATATTCTGTCTTTGAGGACTTCTGGTATGACAGCTTTGGTGGTGATTAGATACTTTATCTATAAATCCAATTCCTGCTACTTCAGTAATAAGATTATTTTGACACCCCTCACCCAACCCTATTTTAATAAGTTGTCTATTCTCTTTTACCCCCAAACCACATAACTGTAAGAAAAAAGATAGATCTCTATGTGTTAATGCGTAAATCCCACATTCAATGCTCTAAATGTGATCATGTAAAAGTATGGCGACTACCTGGAAGGCAGAAGGAGCCCATCTCAATTCTGAATGCATAAGATATAGGGGGGTTTTGTTTACAAATAGATGTTTACACTTTGAAACCAAACACAATATTTGAGAGTTTTAAAAAAGAAAACATTTCAATTTCAGTGTAATCCTACAAGATTTCTCATACAGAGTATTACTACATTTATTACTAATAAATGTTACTATTTATTACCTTAGTATTACAGCAAATGCTTCTTTGAGATCCCACCTTTGCTTCTGTAAATTCGTAGAACAGCACTGATTTACCCTGGAGCTAAACCAAATCACACCAGGAACAGTGTAATTCATGCTAGATTTGCAGAGATGATACAAATAGTATGTACTTTGCATCCAAACAAAGAACGTATGGTTTAATTCCATCACTGGCACAAAAATAAAATCATCACAGCAAACCTGTAAAGCTTACTGTATTGACCACAAAACCTGGTCAAAACAGAGAGAGCTGTCACTAGGAGCCAAAGCCATTACGGATGTTAAAGGCAGTTGCACCTGTGGTGTTTGCAATTGTTCACATAAATTTTTGTCAACTCCACTAGTTTCAGAAGACATGATGCAGTACAGAGGAATTCTCTGCATGAAGGATACACAGGAAGAGGAGGCAATTTGGTATTAAACTGCTAGTATCTGCATTCTAAAATATTAGCACCTCCAAGAAAAGGGATACTTTCCCCTCAGTGAAGAGTCTTTGCTACAGAATTTAATTTGGCAGTTCATCCTAATATTAGTGGATTTTGCTTGCTACTTTCTATAACCTCCTAACTAGGAGGTTATGAAACAGTTCATAAAATGCTTTTGCAGAAATTTACAGCAATTATTGTGTTACAGTAGTTGCAATTAAAAAGGCAGTATTTGCACACTGCTACAAAAAAGGTCTTCTGTGTGCTTAGAGAAGAACCAAGATTTTGCAGATATCTTATCTACTGAGGGAGAAGTCTTTGCTTCTTTTGAATTACTTTAAATAAATGTAATTTTCTTTAAGAAGATACTGAATAAATTATACTAGCAATGTCCTTTTTAGATTAAATTAATCTAAACTCAATTAATATCATACATTCACAGACAACATAGTAGACTAAATCAAGATTAGTATGATGTCCCTTAAAGGATGAATAATTAAGTTTTCGCTGCAATATATACAAAAACATGGGATTTGAGAAAATTTTTTCTCTGACTGCATAGTGGAGGTCACCATTTATTCTGAAACCATTACAGATAATGTCTCGAAATTCAGACCACAGCAAGGAAAAGGTATCCTCTTTTCCAGAACAATGTTTCAGTGCTGCACACCAATTTCTCACACAATTTGTATACGTAATAACATTGTTTCAAGAGAAAAAGATGCATTAAACATGTATATCCATGAAGATAAAAGAGCATTTCAGTTGTACTATATTCAGTGCCAGAGCTTACCGGTCCTACTTTGCTTACAGTGGTTGCAACGTGGAGAGGTAAGATTCAGGATTCCTTCAGCTGCAAAACTAGACACTAATTAGTTTATGTTACCAATTGATAGATTTTCTGCCTTAAGCACAAAAATGGTTATTTTTGTCATGTGACCATATGCACAATGCATTTAGTTTTGCTATACATTCTTAAGATGATTTTACTCCTTTTTCAAATAAATTTACACAACTAACTGGATTACATAAAAGTATGGTGAGCTACCTGGAAGGAAAAAGGAAGGAGCCTTGTAGTTAAATATGTCATTTATTACCAAAAAATAGTACAATTAATTGTTTGAAAGGTGAGTCTAAGAGTTGAATGATTGTATACTTGCATGGATTCTGTACTTTTAAGTGTGTGAAAATAAGAAAAATAAAAAAAATTAATACACTTCGGTCTATTATTTTCTTAAATATTGTAGATCACAAACCATAAAATTTATTAGAGATTTATAATCTGACAGTTCAGTTATTGATTACAGGATTTGATAGTTATGATTTCGTAGTCCACATGCAAATCATTGTCTAGGTTGTTGTTGAAGGCTGATGTCCACCAGCTTTCAGGCACCCACCCAGCCGCTCTCACCCTTCCAGCTCAACGGGTCAGAGGGAAAAAGTAAGATGCAAAAGATCACAGATCCTGATAAAGACAGGGAGAACACTTACCAACTACCAGTATGGACAAAACAGACATGATTTAGGGAAAATTAATTATTTGTAAATTAGTGTAGAATAGGGAGAAACAAAGACAAAAACTAACCCATTCCTTCTTTATAAGTTTATCCATGGCTGCCCATGTCTGGGTACCTATCTGCTTTGGCATGGTACTCCATAGGCTACAGGGAAATATCTGCTCTGGCACTGTACACACCTCCTCTCCCTTCTTCTTCGACCAGGTGCTGACAAGGTTGTTTCTCACACCTTTTTCCTCACTTGGCTGTGTGGTGTACTGCCCTTCCTTAAATGTATTTTCATAGAGGTGTCATCAGCCTGTCTGAGGGGCTCAACTGTAGATGCAGTGGGACCACAGGAGAAAACTCTACACTTTGCTTAAACCAGGTGATATTCATGCAGACAACCAGTAGTTTGGAACAAAGACCTTGAAAAAATATTTTTTGTTTATTTAGAGAACAAAATGTATACAAAATATAAAACCAGATTAACATATTCATTGAGGAACTCTAAATTTAATACACAAATTCATTAACGAAGCAATAAACATACTGTATAAATTAATTGCTTTGTGGTTATTCTCATTAAATGCTGCTTATGAGTTAATAAGCTTGATAAGTAATGACAAATTGCTGAAGTGCATGCATAGGATTTTATTTTTCTTTTATAAAACAGTACGCCTAACTCAATGGTGCAGTTCTAGATACAAACTGGTAACATTTATGCAAGGTGGTCACTTTATCTTCTGGTCTGAAAGAAAAAGTATCTTCTGCAACAGGTTTTGAATTTGCCAGAAAAGTGTAGATTTTACAAAGTTCAACTGCTGAATGTACTCTTGCTGAGTTTTAGGAACCATCTCCTCTTTAAAATTCAGAAGAAAACTTAACTTGTATTACAGGAGGACTTCCAGCTTCTTGGAAAATATTAACCAGAAACCACTCTATATATGCACACGTGAGACACTGGATTATTATATGAATTATTGGCTCAGAACAGCTCAGGGGTGTGTGTGTGTGTGTGGTGTGTGTCAGGTGGGAGAGCCAGGTGACGTTTGGCGCAGGTGAGGTGATGCCCTGCCCCACACCTCCGCCCCTGCCAGCCTGCTGGGGCGACCCCGTGGCAGCTGTCGGAGGGCAGGTCGCTTGAGACCTCCCACCTGTCCGGATGGAACCTGGGCTCTCATAGGACTCTGATGGTAGCTATGATCTTCTCTTTTTCTCTCCTCTCTTAATATTTTGGGTAACTTGGGACCAAATTTGCTAATAATAACATGCTAATGGTAATTAGCATGTGCTAAGTCAATGCTTTGTGGAATGCTTTGTTTTAGTTGTATGTTACCCTTTAAACTTTTTCCAAGATCTCTTATTTCCTAAAGTTTACCAGTAAAGTACCTCCTGAGAAAACGTGTGCAGCATTTCTCCTTTGTGCTCTCTCTTAAGGTGTTAAAAGAGCCAAAGGCTCTTCTAATTTGTCCAGAGGATGGACACTGTTGGAGCTTTGTATATTTTTCAAGTAAAACCCTTTGGTGAGCTCATAGCTCAAGACTTGGGGTCTTACAGTACACACATACCTATGCAGCACACACACATTTATAAACATAATGAAAATATCTTCCTACATTTGAGAATTACACTTCAGCTTTTGTCACCTCACAGTGTTTGAGGGTGAAAAACACATAAATCTGTTGCCACAGTTCTGAATTGGGAAGAGGCTGGGCAGCACTGGAGGAAGCCATATCCAGCACCAATAAATACTTTAAATTTTGCGATGGAGTATGAGCGCTCCAGCATTAACTGAGCTCTGTTATTAGTATGCTATGGAAAACTGAAATGGTGGCCTCACTTGTCATGTCACAGATATAGACTGTTTATAGACTGTTTATGCTGTTGCTCTATGTTGTGATTTAAAAAAAAAANAAAAAAAAAAAAAAAAAAAAAAAAAACAACAAAAAAGCGCCACACACTTGCTCTCTTCCCATGCCAAAATTGAGATAAAATGGCAAACTGCATCCCAGAGTACACTAGCCATATTGATATTATAAATACCTTTAAAGTAAAATATAACCACAACACTTCTTTAAATCTTATGAAGCATTGTTGCATTAACTAAACATGGTTCAGTGGTTGTTTCAATACACAGTCCTCTCACCTTCCAGGACAGACACAATTCACAGTGAAACTACCCGTGCCACCTTGATAAAATATTTAAAGCAATCTTTACCACTGCATGAACAAACAATTCCTTAGATAACCTTGGGATATTAATCCAATTTTTCACCCCTTAAATTGATTTTCTTAACTCCTTAAAATTTATTTACACCAAAGGAATCTAGTTTCCCTTTATAGGGACAATAAACAGATAAAGAAAGTATTTTGAACAAAGACTGTCAGTCATTTTAAGGGATTCTCAGTCTTTGAATTATGTTTCTGTTTTGAAGGGAACTCAAACCTACTTCCAGGATATTACTGTGCTTAATTTCTGATTCTTTGAGAATCATGAGCAATATTTAGCAAACCTCAATGCCCATGATTACACACACACAAAAATAAAATGACAGTTTTCAGTATCCTCCAGCATGACCAATCCACACAAGATCTTGGTATCAGTTGTCAGCACAAGAACACTCTTGAAACAAAATCCAGAAGAAATCAGCAATCAGAGAAGTATCCGAGAATGTTACAGTATTAATCTTTCATCAAAGACTAAGTTACTCTGCACTGCTATGACAGTAGTATTAACTCCACAAACGTATATAAAAAGTGCACTTCATAGGAAGGCCTGCGCTGATAGAGCACAACTACTAGAAATTCTTCCCTTAGAAGTAAATAACTGTAGCCTGATGTTTAAGCAAACCTTCAACTATTTTAAAAACTAGTCACTCTGCAAAGAGAATCATCAATCACACTAAGTATTCAGACATTTTCAATTGATTTTGGTCACTTAAGACTAATTCACTGAGGATTTGGAAGCCAGAACAGAGTTAAATGCCATCTCCATGATTGGATAAAAATGTGTATTAAGCAAATCAAGACATACTCATGTTACAGATTCTCAAGAGTTTTGTGCTGACACTTAGGCAATAAGAGAGCTAATGAGAACAGCTATATTCTGCTCAGCATTGTTTAGGACACTAACAAATTAACTCTAGATGATTTGTCATCAAGTCCCTGCAGGAAGAAGCCATGCTATTAAAGCGAGCTGGGGGAAGAAGAAAGACAGCATACTCATCTAAGGAAATCTTTTATCCCAGGCTAATTACTGGGATAATAATAAAAATTATAGTATAACTGTATTAAACCGGCAATAAGTTTAACCATTTATCTCAGTTACATGCATGTATTTTTGATGTATTGATAGGTACTTTACCCTTCATGGATGTCTTTATTTTCAGTAGTAGCAATAGTACTTTATAAAACCAGTTTTGAAAAGGAATTTAAATGCCATCTGAAACAGAAGAACCACAACTGGTGGCTTCCTGCATTTTCACAAAACAGTCAATGGAGCCTTCAGATGAAGGCCGAGTGGTAAGGAATGGGATCGGTTTTCTTTCTGTTTCCCTTTAATATATCTTATTATCTCACTCCTAAACCATTATGTCTTTGGAAAAGAAGAGAAAAGGTCATCAGTAGCCAGTGGCAGCACCAGATGGGAGCTGGAAATGGCACTTGTAGATTTCAGCTGTCAAACGCTGGCTGATATTTAACAAGTGTCAATATGAAACAATCTGCAAATCTGTAGCTATTTTAAACTAACAAGAATAAATGAAGGGTATTGAGAGCAATTTGAAGTCTGTTATATTATTATAATTATACATAAAGTATTGCAGGTTGTTTAGTCTCACTAGTTCCCAGGTTAGTAGAACTCCCACCCCTGCTCTGCACTAAAACACAAGAGCAAAACAGCATTCTGTATTATGCTTGATCCACTCACTCTTAAAATTCCCTGATTTCTTTTCTCTCTGGATGTTAAATTTTTTGTGAAAGTACATATCATCAATAAAAGGAGACTAAATAATAGTTGTCAATTATTTACTCTTATAAGTGGTATCCATGACTTGTCAATGTCTTCCCAAGAATGAATGAAGACAAAAATGCAGAAACAATACAAGCAACATGCAGAAAGCAGGAAAGCTACACAAATACTTTGTAGCCCGAAAAAGACAAGGCTTTGGGTCTGATGTCACATTTTATATACTAAACTGTAACTTCTGTGAGCTAGATGTACCCTTCCCAAGCAGCAAGCTCTGTGTGAGAAAAAAAGGAAACGTTTCCTCCATAAGTATGAGTTCAGCAAATATGCTGCAACAGCAGCCACAACACTGGTGTCCTTTCTTTCTGAGAAGATCAGCTAACACTTAAGCATGGAAGACACCCGGGCCCACCCTTAGCCATTCCAAAATACCAGCCTATTTAATCAGCACAAATAACCCTTTTGGAATGCACGCAGCCAGTCTACCAGTGCTGCCACACTCACACTGGCCTCCCAAATATTCTCATCCCCAGTGCAGAAGAGAATGCTGCACAGAGTTGAGAGCCAAGAGCAGGTGACAAAGGGGCCTGTGGTGCTTGTCTTCATCTATATGCACATTTCTTTGTCTTCTAGACCAGACAGACTGGTGCAAACAGCTACAGCATGCTGCTGTGTCCTATCACCTTCATTGTGCATCATAAATCAGGGAGGACAAATTTAACTTCCATGCAGTCACTATATTTCATGAATGGGTATGGCCGTACACGACCGGACACACCTGTAGACAACCTAAGAGAATAACTGGCTTTGTCCCTTAAAAGTAGACCAATATTTTCCTTCCCTCCCCCACTTCTAGGGCACAGTATGTTCTGTGGCACTTGCTCTTAAATTGCTGGGAAATTCAGTCCTACTCACCAGCACTGAACTGACTTCTTTAAAATCCTATGGATTTCATTTAAATTACAGTACTTAAAATATTAAGACCTAGCTAGTTAAATGATGGCTTACTATATAAAACAGAAAAACAGAAGTGGAACTTGTTCTTAGTTAATGAAACTCCTCTAACTTAAATTATGCTTGCTACCTCATTTGTCCCCATGGACACTACCTAATTTTCCCTGATAGACCGAAACTTTTTTTGGAGCAGGGACAGCCACTTATTATATGTCTTAAAGGTCACCAAATCCCCTGAAATAATGAGGACATTTGACTGCTCTTTCTAGAAGACACAACTTGCAGTAGCTGTATTTAAAACTAATAATGAGAAGACAGTTTGAAAGTGATGTTTTCTGGTTTTGGGAAACTATAAAAAGAACACAGTAAAACCACCTCACTCTGCCTTTCTGCACTATTGGCAACTAGATTAATTCCTGATCAGGTATTCAGGTCCACTGGAACACAACTTCCATCTGGCCCATGGACTGCTTTAGCAGCAGCGGATGCCACAGCCAGCATGACGCTGCCCAGCTGCTGTGGGCTCTCCCTTCGCGTGCCCAGGATTCCTCTTTCTGCAACAACTGCACAGTTACCCCAGTCCAGCACCTTTTATTAAAGCTTTTTAAGGAAAATGTAACATCAGACTCGAACATCCTCTATTTGAATAAAAGTTGAGGGAATATGACAGGGAACAGGGAGAACATTCACCAATGCAAATGCTACCAGTCCTGTACCAAGGAATAAAATATCACATTTTTGAAGGAAACAGGATTCTGGAACGCAATAGCTACAAGAAATAAGCACTAATGTAAGCATAAATTCAGAAAGCCTGGTTAGTAGTCACAATAGACAAAATATACAAATAAAAATTTCACCCTGTTGACAAAAGTTATGATGAACCAGTTTGGCTTCCTCGGCCTTTATGCAGTAAGAGAGCATTCCCCACCCTTAAAAACATATTTAGTTTCAAGAAACTGGCTGTCTATTAGAGTACCTCACAGCTCCTGTGTGCTATTTGCACATACATTTCCTTTCACAGAGGGAGAAAAAAACGTGTCTCTAAGCACAGAAAATATGATTAAATATCAAAATCTCAGTTGATACAGATTTGGAGTAAAACTACTGATGCTGTCACAATCCACTTGCCCCTCTGCACATGGCCACCATCAGGGCTAGGGTCTCTTCACTGGTAGTGTTTTGATTAAAGCCCAGATACATCTGGCACTCAGGAGTCCTTCCAAGCTCTTTCTATCACAGGCATGAGGGGGCAGTTAAGGGTAGAAGACCTCCTGGGAGGGTGCTAGAGAAAAGTCCCAGGCAGAGGAAGCCAAATTTGGCAGGGTCTGTGCCCATATTGTTTGTCCAAAGCAGACCTTGAAGCAAATTAGCCAGCCAACAATGTCTTTTTTTTCCCTCCCTGTCCCTCTTCAGAATGAAACTACTTCTCCATCATTGGTAGGGATATTGAATTCATTAGCATATATGCAGTGTGAACAATCCAAAGACTTGAACCTGAGACTAAAGTGAGAGTCAAATCATTTGATGCAAAAACACATTCAGTGAGGAACAGTGAAAGAGGTCAAGGAAGTACTGAGCCACTTGACATCAAAAACAGTATCTGTGGTAGGAAGTGGAAGCAGAGCAGAGTAGCTTGCAGTGTTTTTATATCCTTTCCTTTATATGGCTGTGTTGGCACACTGGGATGCAGACAAGCATGTCCTGCTGGGAAAGGAAGAGATGTGACAGGACTGAGGAATCGTGAGCCCAGGGCACGATCTCGCATGCTGAAGTGACTGCGACTGTTTAGCATTAAATGCACATGTTCACACTCAGAGCCCTCCAAGCACACAGCAGTTCTGCCTATAGATGAAACGTTTTCTTTTACAAAGACAAATAAGCCAAAGATTAGTTTAAAAGCCTGCTACAACTGTTGTGTAATAAAAACAAGTGGCAAGCTTTTAGGCTTAATTGTTTCATCAGTCCAATATAGGAATAAGGTATTCTGAGCCTGAGAGCTTGTTTATTTCTTTTCCAGTTACATCCATTTCACAAACAAACAGATCTCTCTCTCTCCAGACTGGATACAAAGCTCCTCATCTACAAAAGCGTTAAAAACATAGCATTTAAAGAGAACAAATTACTAGGTTTTAATTCTGCAAAGCAAGAACTGCCTTCCAGTACTAAGGACTACTCAAATGTATCAATCCCTGGAAAGAGCAAGAATGCTCATTGAAACTGAGAGAACACTTGAGAGACCTTCTCTGAGGAGAAAATTGTTATGATCACCTGGTTGATGGGCCAGGATATTCTCCACCGGGTTCTCTGTCCAACTGAAACACACTACATGGATTAACTGGAAACAAGCTACAAAACCAGCTTAATTCTTATAAGGCCACACTACATATTAGATGGGCTTATGCCTGCTTCAAATTGCACCTTACCATTTATGTTTATGAAAAGCTGCCTTGGCTGCTATAAGCTACATGAGCACACAGCCAGTACACCCCGGCTACACCCAGACAACTCGTCTTCCTTGCCCTCTGAAGGCCAAAGATGACTGTGGTATAGTGATTAAAGCATGCTTTCTCTACTAGGTAAGCAGAATTCTGAGCAGAATTTGATCCTAGAGATGTACAGTCTAAAGCCAGAGTCATTTAGGTTGTGACAACTGACTACAACAGTTTTTTGAAAACACTTGATATATTTTCTGTCTTGGCCACCACATAAAAGTACTATGATTTCTTTACGGACACTGTCTACAGAACACTGTCACAGAAATAAAGCTTTCTATAAGCACTGGAAGTTAGTGGTCCCAATTTCCTTAAGGGTGTATTTTCCATAAAAAGTCTTGCTCTGGCACTAATTGCAAAATTAGGAAGAAGCTTATGAGTAATTAAACTGGGGTGTTAAATCACTAATGTTCCTTAAATAAAACTCCTAACTAGGACACTGCATATTTATCTACAATCCAGATCTGACAAACAGCACAAACTTTCCCTTATTAGCTGACATCGAGGACACTGGCATGGAAGTGTTAAGCATGCACAGTACTCTCTCCAGGAAGGCTCAAGCCCTCACTTGACTTGCACAGGTACAGGTAAGGACACCTACATCCCTTCACTTTGATCCCAAAGCAGACAGGCATTGAAGAGAGAGTCAGGGCCATACACTCTGCTATCTACCACCAGAAAGTCATTCATCTCTCCCTTTTAACACAATAGGAATCTTGGGCACTTGCTTAGATTAGGCTTCTGTGACAGGATTTAGCTGCTGATACCCTAAAAATATAAAATTATCTGGTCTTCCCTCCTCCTGCATGGTATTTCTCAGACTCTAAGATAAATGCAGTTGGATAGATGTTTTTATTACACCTAATAACAGCACCTGACATAAAGGCATCTCAATTGAGAATTGATCCACAATAAACTACTGCAATACAAACAGTAACAATTTCTTCATAGAATTTACCTGAAGCATACTTAACTGCTTCAAACCAAAATCCCACACCTATACTGACACTCCACACATCCTGCGGTCAGTCTTTCCAAACATTTTGTTCTTTATTCTAACCTCAAAACAAAATAATCCATGATCCTAGAAAAGCAATTGCACAGATCTTTAGGTATCAAAAGCAAAACCTTTTTTTTTTCTTTTTTAAAATATACTTTACATCAGTTTATTTCAAATCCACAGAATGTCACTTCACAAGACAACAGAATTTCTATTTCCATGAAATATTGCACTCCCAGTTTGAGACTGACCATAAAAATCTACTGTCTTCTGAAACACAAGCAGTATCTCTGTCACCTGTATTTTACTGTCTCATGAGGTTCTTTTATATGCTTGTGCCACAGCTGCATCATACCTTAGGTACCTACAAGGACTCCTTGCAAGCCTCTGGCACAATGCTAGCTTCCAGAGTTCTCACTATAGACTGAAATCACACTGTCCAATTTCCTCTGGACAAATCTTTGAGCACATGCTGTTCATCGCCAGATACATTCACATGACAAACCCACCTATGTTACCTTAACCATTTTCACTGAGGGAGGAAAAATACAGCTTTAAATTATTTGGAAAGTGATTTCAAATATGTTTCAGCTGCTACAAGAAATGTTGTATTTTGGAGGAATTTGTATTTTTGATCCAGAACTTACTCTTTCTCCCATCAAGTCAGACGAGAGTGGCTTAAGCCTAGAAGCACCAGACAAATTAGCTTGGCTACCATAGTTCCTGCATCTCTGAGTCAACACAGTTGTCAGCCTTGCACTACTGGTAATGCATGCGCTCTTCCATCTTTCCAAGGCCATGAAGTTAAGACTTGATACCTATCCTAGACACACATTCCAGAAAGGAACAAGCCATTTTTAGCATGTCTGGAATTAACCAGGTACTTCTCTATGTACGATCCAAAAATCACAATTAAGTCAACACCTCTAAACACATTTACTTCAGGTTGCACGGCCTGCTTTCACAATCCCAAATATTTTAGGGAAGAGAAAAATCTTTCCCTGAGTAAACAGATATAATGTTTGCATTAACACCTCCAGAAATTAGGCAAAGTGATATTTTAAAGTGGACTATTAAGAAAGAAGGAATGAAAACTAAAATCCATAATCCAACCCTCCTTTCCTGCACGTGTGATGATAAGACAGGCCAGGAACATGCACACTTACAGGCATGAATCAGAACATGATTTATTAATAATTACTAGACAAAAACGCTGTGTGGACAGTCATAAATATACACACACATATATTAATGTTTATTTGATTGCTGTGAAATGCGTCTAAGAAGCTAAATGAATTAACAGCTAGACTTGGCACCACATGAAACACACACCTTAGGGAAAATTAACAAATCTAAGTGCAAAGGTTAGAGTGAGCTGCCTGCCAGGATGGTTCTTTCATCTTACTGAGCCAAAAAAATATTTGCCATCTTTTTCAGAAAGATGCAACGAACTGTATTTCACACGGACTTGGCAGAGTCTTAAACCACCAAGTCTGGCCCACAAAATGGCAAATATTTCCAGTAGCTGCTGTTGTTGCTAACACGTGACAACACGATATTCCCAGACATCATCAACTGCATATCCAAGTATTGCTAATTTTGTGCAGGATTACATTTTTCTATGTTCATTAGCTACAACTATCTGAGTAACAGTAGTAGAAAGAAGATGAAGTAGAAAAAACACAGAGAATGTGCAAGTGAAGTTTGCTACACTATGATCAGAAAGAAAGGAAGCCAACATGCAGGATTAACTTGAGATAGTACTGACAGACTGTACAAAATGGCTTTGGTCCATGGTGTCATTTGGGGTTGCCTTTTTTTGTTTGATTTGGTTTTATTGAGGTAGTTTTTTAAAAACTCCGAAATTTGTTATGTTGTCACTTTTTATAGAATGGACAAAAAAATCATGTTCATGAAAATCTGAATAAAAGCGGTATTCACATTGGAAGAATATTTTCTGTTGTATCTCACAACTCAACAAAAAACCCCTCTCTGCATATGTGTGTACATGTATATTCAAACTGCATATTTAAGGACATTTTTTGTGAAACAAACATACAGAAACTTGTTGGTTAGGACAATCAGGTGATACAAAAAAGGCTCATGCTCAAATCTGTAATTCATCTCATTAATGTGTCCCATTTATTATGGCCACTTACCTCACGTTCACTTTGCAAGACCTTCCACGTCTAAGCTAAGAAACCATTCCCTTCCAAAAGAGAAAAATGTGGTTGAAACTACTGTTCTGATTGTCATTTTATGACAAAAATGTCTTAAGACAGCTTTAACCTAGATGTCTATTTTCCTTGGTATGACACCCTGCATAACCATGGTATTTTACAGATACCTTCAAGCAAGGATCTGAATTTAGCACTAAAATCTTGTTTTACAGGGGTGCATGCCAAATGCTTTTCATCTCATTATGCTGGTTTGAAATAACAGTATTACTTAAAAGCAGCATAATGCCAGCATAAAATGCAAGAGCTCTTTCAAAGCAGTGCAAAACCACTGTTAATGTGATGGTCAGTTACCTCAACCAGCACTGCAAATTCCAAGCAAGTCAAGCTCCATTTAATTCCTACTGTAAAATTACAGAATATATGATACCTTAGGCAGGCTTATTCAAATAATTTTGTACACTTTCAGTTGACAGTATTTTGATTTCCCAGTTCAAAAATTTTTGATGTTTATTCATTTTACACATTAAATGCAGGTTCTGCATGCTATACATCAAGCATTATTGCTACTACCTAGAAAGTTATTCCACAATCAGGAAAGGTTCAATTCATAATGATAAAGTATTATAACAGAGACAAAATATATAAAGCCAGTTACAGTCTGGAAACTTTGAGCTCCGGCCTAACCTATGTAATATTAGACAAATGCCTTCCCCTCTGTTCCTTCCTCTTACAAATTGCTTGCTGTACCTGTGTCATCCCTTGAGGCCAAGGGCTGGCTTTCTCTTTGCATAATGTGATTTACAGCTGGTATTTCGAATGCTGCTACAACACAAAATCACTGCAAGGATTCAGAGCTCTGCTCTACCAATCACCCTAATCCCAGTCTTTACAATACTTTTAATGGCACCCCTGCTGTTCCAGAACAATAGCCCAGTCAAGAGAACTTGTCCCATCACTTTGAACTTACTATACACACACAAATATATGTACTATGCTTTTTTTATTCTTATTATTTTTTTACCCTCAGGTCACATCTCAGATGCTGGCAACAAAGCCTACAATGCTTTTACACCCAGAAAAATCATTCCCAAAGTAAAACACTACCTAGAAAGCTACTACTTCAGCACTGCTCTCTCATTTTTGGCATAACATACTGATAACTGCGAGTCTTGCCAGGACTCCGTAAGCAGAATGCGTGGTGAATAGAAAACTCAAAGAAAAATAGCATCTTAAAAATTTTGTGGGAACAGAAGTTGAGAAACCATGCTCTGCCTGAGATTCTGCCCATTAAAAACGCAAACTAGGAGATGAAAGTTCCTAAACTGACTATGCAAGCACCTCAAATGCATCATACCCCTCTTCCTGAAACACATGGGATTATCCTGACACGTTATTCCCTACCTTCCCAGTGGGAAAGAAAAGTTGTATTTCTCCAGAGAGAGCTTCCAAAGCAGGCTCCCACTGCCAGCAACTCTAGCCCTGGGGTAAAGCCAGAGCTGTTGCTAACCAAGCTCATACACGCAAGTTCCCGATTGTGAAAGCCGGGCGCCGGGAGCGCTCCAGCCCGGCACAGAGGCACTCGGGACAGGGGTACAGGAGCCACCTGAGGAGAGCTGGTGCTGGAAACGAGCCTGGCGCTAACATTGCTCTGAAGTCCTTCTGTCACCCACTCGGTAGGCACACTCCCACTAAACAGTGGGATTTTACCGACTGACACTACCAATGAAAGAAAACGTTTATCAGAAAATCGCCACCCAACTGCTTGTCAGCACTGATTTCCAACAGCTCACGGCAGCCCCTCGGCCCCAACCGGGGGCTTGGGAAGGGGAACGGCGTGTCCACAAAGGGGCTGTTTTAAGTGCTCATCTGACAGAGCCTGTGTTAGTTTCCTCACCTCCGCACACAATGAGCGGCGGGCTGAGCCCAGCACCTCGCTGACCCACGGTACCTCCCTCGCTCGCTGCCCAAGAGCGGCGCGGGCGGCTCCTGCCTCTCCTGGGCAGCCCCCGCCGGCCATGGGCAGGGCACGGACACCGGGACAAAAAGGAGCACGGAGAAGAAAAAGCACTCACACCACCACCCTCCTCACGCCCCCCAGTACACACAGAGACCACCAACCACCCTCCGATGCAAAACGTGCCTCCGTATCAGCCTGTTCCCGATGCGGGAGACCCGAGGGACAGCCCCCCTGCTTTCCCCACCCGCGGGGCACCCTCCCTACCCTGCCGTNGGTGCCGGGCTGGCGGCGGGGCGAGGCACACTTACACTTTCTCTCGGGGGTCTTTCTTTGCCTTGCCTTGTCTTGGCGTGCCGTTCCGTTCCCTGCCGTGCCGAGCCGCCTCTGCCGCCCCCGACACTCCTCCCCGCCCGCCCGCCTCTCGCCGACGCCTCCCCGCGATGCGCTGCGATGCGCTGCCCATCCGCCGGCCTCGCCGGGCACCGGGGGGCGGCTCTCCCTGCACCGCCCCGCCCTGGTACCTGCCGGGGCGCCCGCAAGGCCACGGGGAGGGTCGGACAGGGCACGTCGGACCCGCACCGCAGCGGGCACCCCGCCGAACCCCGCTGGCATCCTCTGCCTCCCTCTGCAGCACGGCGGTCGGAGCTCACCCGGCCCCAAGGGGCGCGCCGCAAAGGGCAGCTGCTCTTTCGGATTTCGACTGTCGTTGTCCGCCCCTCTCGTTCAGTAAACTGCTCGCAGGAAGGAGTCCGGGAAGGCTGGGTGGATGGGAGCAGTCTACATGTAGTTCAGCACAACAAAGACCCACTTGATTCCCTACTGAGACATAATAGCCAACCAAGGGGACACTCTGGGTATTTCATAATTATCACCCTGTGAGAGGGATGCAGAGCCAACACTTCTTACGAGGTTTGTAGTTACAAAACAAATGGCAGCTTGGTTGCATCTGTTTCTGTCCCGGTACTATAAGCAGCTTGCTCATGCCTTGCTGTTTCCTGGCACTGTAGGTAGAAATCCTGCAAAAAAACATAACAGCAGCAAAGTCACAATCTTGACAATCTTTTGGCACCTTGTCAAGTGGTGAGACTGCCTGATAAGATATTTTGCCCACAGATGAGAACCCTGTCTTTTAGCTAAAGTGTGCAGCAGTGCATCTTTTTCCATTGGAGTCTTAAAAGGAATTGTCCAAGCAAACTCCTCAATAGACATCACTGTACACAACATATGCTATGTAGTCTTCCAGTACATCCTCTCAATAGGAGCCATATTTGCTATTCCAGCAGGATTGATCCACTGATTTCCACTATTTGCAGGGTATACCCTACATGGTCCAAAACTCACTTCAGGGTTCTATTTACAGGAGTAAGCCTTACTTTTTACCCACAACACTTCTTAGACTGAGCTGGTATGCCACAATGCAACCCAGATGCCTATGTACTGTGAAACACTATAGAATATAAATATAGAATATATACCCCTCACTTGGTCTCGAATGGTCCCACCTGATGATGGCACCTGCGCTGCTGACTCAGGTTTGGTTTGTGAGGTTTATAAGCAGCTGTTTCTTGTTTAAAGCTCAATTGTGATCCACATGTAAGTGGTCCACTTTTGAAATTCAAGTTTTTTCAGAGAAGTCCAAGCTGTAAATCATGGATCTGACCACAGCTATCTTCACATGAAGTTTTAGGGCTCTGATATTCAATTGAACATTTAGTGACTCTGTAGCCAGATTAAATACAGGCAGCAGGGGCTGTGGAGTGTGGTGTTGAGGGCAAAGCATCAGGCGTGTTCCCGATGCCTGGAAGCTGACCTAGTACACAACAAGAGTGAAGGAGCCATGAGGACTGAATGAAAGGAGAACCAAATCTCTAGCCTTCTGATTGCAGTAAAGAGTTAGGAAATATCTTCCCAGATTAGTTTTTATCTGAGTGCTGCACACTGTAGGGAACAGAATTTAGATCCTCATTCAGTCTCCTGCAGGTGAAATACTTGGATGACACATTCTGGTTCCTTGATTTTGAATTCTGGCTGTCCTCTGGCAGTGATAGAATATTCCATTTCCATTTTTGTCTAGCCTCAGTGTGCCTTAGTGCTTTGCTGAAGCACTTTCTTAGAAAGTGGACTGAAACTCTCTTGGGCTAAGGAAGGCCTTCAGTAACTCTTTGCTTGTTGGCCAAGCCATCTAAATAAACAAGGTTATGCAAAAGACAAGTCATTTCCTCCTTCTGCTCTGTAAGCAACTTTCATGCATAACGTCTGTCATTTCCTATTGATTTCCACTCAGTACAGAAAGATTGATGTCTCAGGTGGGAAGGATCTCCTAGATTTGTGATGCTTATTTCTTTCCTTTGACTTTTTCTGCAATGTAGACTTTTAACTCTAGAGTCACCTTCCCTCTTTGACATCTAAAATGGAAAAGAAGGAGTAGCTGTGTAAAATACCTCAGCAAAGTACTCTAAAGCAAGCATTTCATGTCAAAGAGAAGTTGTTGTCAGTAGCATTGAGGTAAGCCCCCTTTTTGCAAACATCAACAGTCAAAAGTTTATTTACAAGGCTAATTGTGTTTCAAGTCATTCAGGTGTCTTGTGTGAGACAAAACATAGAGGAAAATCTCTGCAAGATAGAAGACTTTCTCAAAAATGAGAAAACTGAAAAAGCTACAAAAGAATCATAACTATACATCTAAAAATGAACAATCAATTCATGTTTTGTTCTTGGAAGAAAAGAGGAGCACTGGTATGAAAAAAGCCCCTGTATCTTAGTGCTTGCTGGTGCATAGTTCACTTAAAGCAAAGAAATGTTTCGATGACACAGAAGACTCCAGAACAAAACTGGATTGCTGTTTTCCATGAGGGTGTACTTTTACAATGCAGCTAAGCTGGTTTGGGAGCTATTTGTTGTCCTAAAGGTGGCAGTCCTGCTCCTAATGCTTCCTCTGTTGGAGCAACATTTAAAATAAGCTAAATATTTCTTTATAGCTAGTTTAGTTCCTTGAATGGGCTGCCTGAGAGTCAGTGCTAGGTAGAGGAGAAAGAAGCAGAAAGCCGCTGTAGTGCCAGCAAAAGAACATGACGACTGCTCTGGGACTGCAGCAGGCAGCCACCAGTTTGAGCTGTCTTGTGAAATTCACCTTGATAGGAAGAGCTCAGAATAGAGTGTACTTTAAATCTGCTCTTTCTGTGCTATTATTCTGCTTTACATGGCTTAAATGGACTGTTAAAGAGAAAGAAAGGTTCTGTTCCTTTTTGGTTAGGACACACCATCAGGCAAAGGGAAGACCTCATTTCTAGTGCTCGCTTGAAGAACTGATACTGGATGCTTGAGCAAGGCACCAAAGTCTCCCCATTCCCTCCACAGCATCCTCAGTGATTCCTCCTGCAGCAAGTTCTCTAACTCTGAACAACACATTTGTGCAGTTAACATGTGCAGTATATATCTGCATCACAATATACTCTCAGCAGGAGTGCTGCGTCTGCTGTAGTTCCTGTATCAAAGCTAGCCCTGGTGGCTCTGCAGGACAGAGAACTCGGCAGTGTAGGCATGCCATCCTCTAGCAGATAATCCGTATTCAAATATCATTCTAACAGTTAATAAAATATCAAATTTTTCCACAAAGCTGGCAATGTTTCATTAAAAAAGCAATATTGATTCTTGTTCCAAAGCTGATTCTTCTTCTATTACAAGCTCTCGTAGGTCAGTTTAACATTATATCCAATGTATATAAAGCTTCCTAATTTTTTAGTTTTCATTAGTTTACTGACATAGAAACTCTGCTTTTGTAAAGCCACAAATTAGAAGGAAGGCACAAAAAATTCTGCATCATAAATATTTGAAGTTAGCGATGTTCACTGTAGAAATAATTTGTTATGACTGCAGATCAAAAAGAAAAAAATATGAATTTTGGATAAATCTTTGTAATGGTGAGATAAGATCACCCACTAGTTTTAACTGCATCTATTCACACTCCAGTATGATCAGAATGTGACTTAAATATCTTTTCCAATCTGAGTGCATTTTACCAAGGATGTTATTGCAGTTCATTCATTCATTCATTCATTCATTCATTCATTCATTCATTCATTCGTTCATTCTTTTATTGATAGCTATGCATCTAAATTGCTATCACATTTGACACTAACCTGCAAACAAATCATAACTCCCTGCTTCTTCCACAGAGCATGTCATTATATATCAGTTCAGGGGATGAAATTCTGAATCAGAAGGAATTTGAAACAATTTAGAGTTGTCAGTCAGCTCATTTTGGTAACATACTGTTGGGAATTTCTAGTGTGGGTCCACCAAGTGTTTTTACAAGTAAAAAGCTAGAGAGAATCCATAAGAAGACATGGAAAATCCTACAGCATGAGCTTTACCAAAATGCCAAGCATGACATTGGAGTAGCATGAATATAAACAGCATTCCTTCTTGCAGCTCAGAAGTTTCTGTTTGATAGGTAATGGAACCAAATCTCCATGGTTATTTTCAGGCTGTCCTCTTATGTTCAAGAGGATTGCTTTCACTTTTTCACCTTGTTTTTAAGTGAGTAATATTTTCTGCAGATTAATTCAAACTAAAGATCTTGCTAACCCTACATTTTCCTCAGGATATATTCAACTTGTGTCGTGAATGTCTCATCCCTGCGAGTGTTCAAGGCCACATTGGATAGAACTCTGTGCAGCCTGATCTAATGAAAGGTGTCCTTGCCCATGGAAGGGGAGTTGGAACTAGATGATCTTTAAGGTCTCTTCCAACACAAGCCATTCTATGATTCTAAGATTCTATTGGAATTAATGTTTGTCTTCAGAAATATAATTTCAAATACGTACCTTGGAGAGGTGGAGCCGTGACACTCTCTCTGCTTGTCCTGTGCAGCTACAACACATGCTGTGTAGGTTGCTTTTTAGTGCGATAGTCAGTTGTAGAAGAAAAACGTCTGTAGTTTGACAGCTGAAGGCTTAGGTAGGAGGTGTGAATCACTGCCTGAAAGCTGGGAGACACCTTATTCATGCAAATTGCATGAGGTGAAGCGAGGACAGTAAAAGGTTTCTAGACAGCCAGAACTGAAGTGGTCTCAGAAAGAAAAAGTGGGGAAACTGGGTAAGAGAAGATTTGAATCAAGGAAAGGGAGAGGGCATATTTTTAATCATGTCAAACATACCTAGTTTTCTAACTTTGAATGCATTTCAGTTTTGCTGTGTGGACACAAGTGGACAGGTTACATCCAAGAAAATAAACTGATAGACCAGCAAATAATCTGCTGTAGCTACGGACATGGCAGGTGATGCAAAAATGAAGTAAGTGAAGAGAAAAAGTGACCTTGAATATGCACATCAAAGGATAAGCCTATTGCTTTCTGTAGAATACCCACATTAGAGACCATTATTTTTAAAGGAGAGGCCATGCAGTATCACAGAAACATTGGGCAAAGTGAAAATGGAACAGAGAAAGGGAAAAGAGAAAGGAGAAGGTTCCCTGTTTCAGAACAGGGAACATCTGTATTTATATGTAACCAATACACAACAGCCCGACTTGCTTCTACTGAATAAATGTCTTTGCTGAAGTTTTTCACCAAGGTTAATGAAACATTATGAAAGTTAGTCAAGGAGAAAAATTTTGTATCCATTGAAGTGTGTATGAATTTCACAGTATTTTTGTGTCTGTCACTTCAAATTATACTCATCCATGTTTATTTGTTTTTTCAGATAAGACAATGACCTGATCAGATTGCTTTCTTGCTCCAACTCTATTAGCTCAGTAAGGGCTTGTTTTCCAGTTCAGATTTCCACATCCTAACCTGGAGAGTCATATATCATTTTCTTTTCTATCAGCAGGCTAATTACAGTAGAGGGTATGTCATTTTAAAACTAGCATAAGCAAGACAAATTAAAAAGGAAGTGTCAAAATTTATCTCGTGTACTGTATTAAATGGTTTTCTTTGAATCCATAGCACAAAGTACAGCACAAAAACACATAGGACTTTTGTACTATAGATTTTCCTATATCTAGATCCATTCTACAGAGTGGATCATATGCTAGGCTTGAGCAAATTGACAAAGACATTGATTTCTATTCATGGGTTTGCATTAATCAAGGTCCATAGCATTTTAATATGCCACATATCTTCTTGACAATTAGTTTGGGGAAGTACAAGCTTTGAAACACTGGAGCAGCTACTAATCTCTGAATAGCACCTCTGCTCATCTGAATTTATGACCTCATAAGGGCCTATCACAGCCATAAAACTACTAATTGTTGATGTGTTAACCATGGTTTGGATTACCAAGAGCTTCAGCTGTTTGATTATTGCTGAATTTTAAGTATTGAATTAGATACCATCAGTTTTTACAGAAAAAAAATATGTTACATTGGCAGGAATAATCATTCAGAAAACTTACATTTAGGCATTTTATAGACTTGTGCTGAAATACTGATCTGAGATAATTGTTCTGTAGATTCTTACCATTTTCATCATTCTATGAGTGATTTATATGCTGGGGTGAGGTGCGCAAAATGCTTTGTTTCTAATATTAAAGCACATTACCTTCATGACTGTTGCAGCCATGCAAGGCAGAGAATATCTGTATTTAGCTTTAGTTCAGTTACAGTGTGACTCTAGTTATTTTAAATTTATTTAAATTTAAAGTAATTTTAAATTCTTAGTGAATCATTTTTAGAAACTGATATTTTGAGAGGAGCTATTTTTTCATAGGAATTCAAACCAGTTCCTTCATACTGCCAGTTCAAAACCACATTTTGTCAGGAAAAGCTTTCTCAAGAGAAGGACATGCAACAATGCAAACAGTAAACTGTAGTAAATGATAATATGCATGTCCTTATCCTACCAGAGTTGCTAAATTGACAGTATAGCTGATTAAAATGAGGGGATCTGTTCCTCATTACTCCAATGAGGTTAACTCCTACCCTGAATAAGGCAGACCCACCAACTGAAAATGTGTTTCTGAGACACCAAGCAATGTCCTACATACTTCTTGTTCTCCATGGGTCAGCCAGCTAATCTTTTGCTTCACTGTTTCCACACTTTCCAAAGGTTTAATTTACATCCTGATGAGAAAAAGGAATGTTTCTAGTGTCTCAAGAAGACTGTAGGATGGAATATTTTTTTATTTGCCTCTCAGAAATGCCAAATCTTTAAAAATGGATTATTGATATTCCTTTTCATATACCATTTCATAATTTTAATATAGGTTAGAAATGCTTTCGCACATCTACACACAAAAAAAGTCATCATCTGAATTTGTAGTAATTTAACTCTGATTTCACTTGGCACACAAGTTTTGATTTTATTGCTAACAGGTATATTATTTTGTAATTAAAATGTCATACTGTATTATATACATGAACCTTAATCAAGTAGCTTACTCAGCAAAAGAAATCTATCTGAAATCATTGTCTGTGTCTGTGCTCTCCTGCTACATGTCATGTGGCTGCACACTACAGGTTACATTCCTAAATGTTTGCATTGCTTTTTTTAAGGCTTTTTCTGGGCAATGCTCTTGGGAAAACATAGAGCAAATGCCAAAAATATATAACCCTTAAATTGCTCTTACACAGTCTAAGTGAACCACATCACTGCTGTGTCCCAAGTACTCTAGCACAGACTCCCCAAAGACGTTCCCAATGACTGTTCTGAGGCAGAGATAGCTGAGTGGACCACCTGGAGAAAACTGAATCAGGGCACAAGAAACAAAACTGAAATGGGGGGAAAATTGTGGTAGTCTTGGAAAGAGATGTATGAGGTGTAGTTGTGAGATATTTCAAAGGATCTTGACACCTTTTTCATGACCACAAGTGGAGGTGAACAGAGGAATAAAGGGAGAATTTGGATGATAGAAAGGGTAAAACGAGAAGATATTGAGAAGATATCCTCCTTTCTGTCCCCATCTCTTCCAGAGAAGGTGACTATGATTCACTGTTCTATATCTCTATATAACCTTAGGCCTACCCTCATCATCTTGGATGAACAGAGGGGGACCTCACTATTCAGGGCCACAACATCAACCTTGCCAAAGTCTGCTTCTTCTACAAGCAACCCACCTCCTACAGAGTCACACCTGAGCACAGTGCCTTCAGTAATCAGTGATATTCCTCTGATAAACAGGAAAATCAACTTGTGTTGTCTCCACTGGCTATTGATCAGCATCTGTTAAGGAGACTGCCTGAACTTTGCCCATAGTTTAAACAATAGCTCAATATCTGCTGGGTATTCACAGTTCGGTAGTAGGCTGAAAGTGGTTTTACAAGAGATTCACGAAGTTACTGGAACACAGTGGAATGGATGGAATTGCTATATCCAGGAAAAAAAATAAAATTTGATCTTCTGGGTCCAGTGTCCTTTGAATTGGACCAAAGAGCTGAGAATGGAGGGGCTTCTTGTAGAAACTTCTTAGATTAATCTACCCATTTTATAACCTTAGGAAGGTGTTTAGGTACATATTAACCCTAATAGAGAAAGTGATTCTCAGTAGTGCCTGTAGTCATTTAGTCAAATGAATCTCACCAGAACTATCCATTTCATTTAGGAACAGAAAGACATTGTTTCAAAAGAGAGCGATCCAGATTTTTATCCAGATATGAAAGAAAAATTTGCCTTAATTTCTGATAAATATTGCTTTTTAATATTAATTGAGAATTTTTTTTTTGAAAATGAAGTGTTTGCTAGCGACTTTTACATTAATTGGGAAAACCAGGAAACAAGGGTGAATTGCACATTTTTCTGGCAGGTTCCTGAAATTCTCTGGTTATCACTAGCAAAATTGGCACTTTTTCTACCAAATTCCTCAGATGACCTAACCAACCAGTTAGGCATAATAAAAAGATTACCTTTCCATTAGTTTTACTAGATCTCTGACTTTGCAGACATCAAAATAATTCACTCTTCAAATGTCTTTCTAATGGAAGTAAAACAGTAGTGAAAAGTCTGGGAAGTTCAGACACTGATTTAGTTAGACTTTTATACCTGTACAAAATTAAATATTTATTTTTAAAGCACCACAGATAGATAAAGATGAATATTATACTTCATTGAGGCAGTGTTGGAGTTTAAATCAGCAAATCAATATTCATTTAAATTGTATGATTCAAGCTAAATAACCTTAATTTACAAAGTTAGAAGGAATTATTGGAAACAGCAAAGAAAACATTAATGAAAAAATATGAAGAGTTATAGTCCTTTCAGCTCAGCAGACTAATGACTACATTTGCTACATACAACAACCAAGGAAAGATTCATTTTACCAATAATATTCATATTACAACACCACAGCTCAGGTATTCACGTTCCCTTCAACTACAGACCTCTTAATTAGTAAGCAGCAAATACAGGGTTTAGACTGAACCAGCTTGTCTTGTCCACCGTTATCTCATTTTCCTTTAAAGAAAAGACAAAAACTTTTGGCACTGTTTCCAGTCCTCAGCTTATTGTGACAGACTTGACAAAATCACCCAGAGATCAATTGTACTTCGCCCTGCACTGGCAGAGTAGAAGGTGCCCATCTGAGAATACACAGCACATACCCAGTAATATTAACCTTCCCATTCATTTCAGTCAGATAGTGTTTCAAATACATGATGCCACCATGAATATTTTGGTGAAAAAGTGCTGAGCCATTGCTTTTCTTATAGACAATTATGCATCTTGTTATGGTGCCTTGCTCTGGTTTTTGGTGAGTTTTGCCAAAGGAAGACCAGATACATCTTTCCCTTATCTAAGATGGACTTTGGTGAAGAAACAACAAGTGTTCTATAGAGCTAAAGAGAAAAGTACAGCAAAATTTATGGGTTTTTTCAGTAAGACTCTACAAACCCAGTAGAATATTCATTTCCATGCCACCCTTTTCACCCTTTCTTGTAGTCACACAGTTGCACTCAACATAGCAAGGGAAGATTGCTGTTTCTTCTCTAACTCTTCGGACTTTGACACAGATATTCTCCTTCTCCCTATTTCTGTGTGTACAAAAGTGCGGAAAGGGAAAGGAAAAGGTCTGAGGATAAAGTTCTGCTGTCTGTGTCCTCAACATGGAACTGATTAAGAGCCCTTTGCCACCACATACCCCTCGCACTCCTGTAAATGAGACATGAGGTTCAAAGACAAAGGATTTATAGAAGGTATCAAGGTTTCTAGGTTGTATTTAACTACAGATAAGAGTTGCCTTCATCTACAGTTTGGCCCTGTTTCTAGCCCAATCAAAAACAAATGCCCAGTTTCATGCTACCACTTTAATAACTGAATATTCGTAGAATATGCACAATGAAAATTCAGTTCACTGTTTAGATTTACGTCATAGCAACTGTAAAGATATTGTGGCAGGATAACGTCCCCTGACAAGGGCTAGAATTCGATCAGAGAATGCATACAATGCAAGCCATCATGCAAGCCATCATACCAGCCATCACCCAAATTCTACTGCTAGAACCAGGGTGCTGTCTTGGTGTTCAGTTATGCTGAAACCAGCCTGCTTCACCAGACTTCAAATACACATCCTGCTTTCTGAAGCAGGATTTGACAAATAAGCTGGTCACTGGCCTGTAAATGTATGATTACCTGTCCATCACTTTATAAAAGCCCAGTCCAACTTTCATGTGGCAGATCCTTCCACGGACTTCCTTGAAGTGTGGAGCTTCTCCCATGAAGCAGCAATAGCTCTTCATGGTTACTCCCCAGGGGTTAAGAGAAAGAGACAGACCTGCCTGCTGTCTTGTATGGTGAGTTATATCAACCTCCACTTAATGATTGGTCCTTTTGCTAGCTTTGATACAATTGCTTTAATATAATTGTTCTGATACAATGCACTGCACTACTTTATGTTATATTATACTCTACTAGTAGGTTTTTAGCTTGTACACTGTATACTAATTCTATTTGACCTTTCATCTATTCACTTGCCTGTTCATTTGTCATGATAAATAATTCATTTCATGTAACTACATCCATTTTGCCATTAATAAAACCTTAGGGACAAAGTGATTTAATCACACCTCTATAATTCCTTAAGTTTAAACCACTGACTCAATCCAAGGCTAAGATACGATTCAGCCACACCTAACCCCTTCTCTGAGACAGAAGTGTAGAAAGCAAGTGAGTCCTTTCTGCACCTCATGAGTCAAAAGCAGGGCTTCTTTAATAACTTTGTCTAAGCCTTCCACTCTCTCCCATTACAGATACTTAGAGCTGGCTTGTATTTTACAATATTTACTATGATAATGATGAAGAATGAAGTAACTGTAGGTGAATAAATATAAAATACTATTAAATTATTTTTCCTTCAATAAGTTTACCTGTTATACTGAGATATCAAAGAATAAATAGGGACTGGCAGAGAACTTTCGCCTTTACTCCAGAATTCTGCTATACAGATGTGACATCCTACTTTTTTCCATTGGCACTGCTAAAGAAACTAAATGCGTGTATATATATCCAATATATGTACCTATCTATCTCCAGGGACCCAGTGAGGTGAAAGGGTTAAATCATGTTTAACCAGAATGTATACTTAGTGTTCTTTATCTGCTTGGAACTTGTTAGCTCTTGGAGGACCAATTCACTAGGAATGAATAATACCGTGAATGACATCAGCTTCCGCCAACATGCAAGAGGTTACTATGGTAATGGAGAAAGTTTTCCACAGTACAAAACAAGCACCATACTTGATATATTAGCCAGCCAAAGAAAGCAGTCACATATAAACTTCAGCATCTTTCTAATGAATAGCCATTTATGCAGCATGCATGTTAGCAATTCTGCTGAGTTCCTCTGAACATCAAACTGTTGGCAGTTATATTGAAAAACTTGGCAGATTTACAAAAGTGCTAACATTTTGTTTTCAGCATCTTGTTTTTTCTCTCTCGGAGCCCATATCTTCAGCATATTCACAGAGTCTTTAGCCAATGCCAACCAGGAAGGTCTCTGATCTGAGCTTAAATATACTGTATATGCACACTGAGAAGGCAGGATGTCCCAGCCATGCAAGTGACTCAAAATAGACTTTTTATTTATTTTTTTATTTGTGGCAGAAGAACAGATGGGTTCTTTGTTAGGTGGTGCTTTCTTTTATATTTGCTCACCACCTTTTCCATAAGAGTTTAATCCACAAAACAATACAGTGTATTTGCTACAATGCAAAAGCCAGAAAATCTTGAAACCTTCAAATCATATCACTGAATATATATATATATACCTTCAAATCATATCACTGAATATATATATATATATATATGTATGTGGTCATTTCCCTAATGGATCAAATCCACCACCATATCAAACTGCTTCAATATCCTGTTGTGACAAAAAAAAAAAAAAAAAAAAAAAGCAGACAAAAAACCAAACCAAACCAAAAAACCCCAATCCCAAAAAGATGCAAAACAGGGGCAGGATATTATTTAGATATTATTTCCTTACTCCTTCCACTTCAAAAAAGAAACAAACTGTGACTTCTTATTTTGGATGAAGTCCTATCAACTCTCCTTTCTTTGTTGCAGGAGATGCTGAGAAAGGAAAGAGAAAATGTGAGAGCAGTTGCAGACCATTGATTCATTGATTCCAGGAGTCTTCTGGCAGGTAACTGTGGGGTTTGCTACTGATATAGATAACCGTAAACCTTGTGCCAAAGGGCTGGGGTATCAACTGAAGAGGCCTCCTTCACAGCACTTTTTCTATATTTCTTCATTGCGTTTCCCTTGCCAAGGGTAAAGGAATGAGTAAAAAGCAAAGGAATATATTAGAGTGAGTGAACTTTCATGCAATAAAACATTCTTGCCTTCCAGAAAAAAAGCAGTAACTGATGTTGGATTCTGTCTTCTGCCACTTATATGGTACATTTTGGCTGTAGATGCTGCCAAATATATATATTAAAAATGCTGCCAAAATTGAACTTCACTTCCCAAGTCTTTCTGTATATGATCATCCCATCATTCAACCTGCCATTGTTTTTGTAGGTATGAAAGGTTTTTTTCCAATTCCACATCTGAACTTCTTATCAAACTTTCAAATGGGATTTTAAAATGGATTTTAAATATAAAACACCACTGGTATTATGATTTTTTTTATTAATACATTCCTATTATCAAAATCAAAGAATAATTCCTATGCAAAAATTTGAATCCTGTCAGCTACAGAATTTCAAAGGCATATTCTATCTGAACAACGTATTTTAAGACTTGTTTGATAGTGTTTCAACAATCTAGTTTATTCTGTTGTCTCATCTGTTACAATGCCAATTGATATGTTGGTAATATTTTTTGTTTGTTTCAAATATTGGCAAAAGGGTAGACAAGAAGAGGAAATAGAGGAAAACTTTTTCTTTCTGTTTGAAATTTTGTTCCTACTTTTTTTACAGTTTCCTTTTATCCTTTCTAAGACATTTCACACTTATTTGCTGTTTTGTAGGTGAAAGCTATCGCAGTTCCAAGAACAGATACCCAGTCTTTGGAAATGGAGGAGACAGCAGCACAGATTATGCATGTTGGCCTGAAACCTGCAGTCTGACTGGTCTTAATGGGCTAGCATAATACTGGTGTCAGAACACAGCCCACTTTCCTGAGTGGTCTCCCTTTTGTTGATGTTTTTAGACACTGCAGTAAAGATCAGAGATGATTATTTGGGAAGTACTTTTCTATAGAGGTAATATAATTTACCTGCACTTGGAAGTATTCTTTCATAGAGTTCGTGCATCTTACCTATGTTTTGACAAATATTTTCCTTTTTTTTTTTTTTTGTCAGACCCTTTGCATCTCAGGCAGGAGCAAAACCAGGTTTCTGTTTTGTAGCAAGTTGTTTGATGCCCTTATGCTAGCACCATATCTCAAAAGTAGCAGTAACTTTCATTGAAGAAAAAAACCCAAAACCCAGTACTGCCAGCATATAATATTCCTGAGATTTGATCTGCTGTTTTATGATATGGAACCTGTTAGAGCTACACTCTTAAATGTGGTTAAATATTCATCTTCTTTTAAGTGTACACTGGCCTTAGTACTGACATTCAGCTGCTTTCCCACAGGCACTGCAGTAACTAGGAAGACATAGGCTCCTTCAGACTGCTCATTACCTACTTTAATCATTGAGGGTTTTTACCTTTCCTTGGATATAAAAGGAAGCAGCACCTGACAGACCTGAGGAGAAGGCATTTGGACACACATTCTGTGTTGCTCATACTCTCCTGGTTATGAGGTTAGGAAGCTGGAGCAGGTGAACTGAGCACAACCTTGGATCTACAAAATCTTCACACAGATTTCTGTTGCAGTGGGATCTCTGTTGAGCTGCAATCTGCGTTTTATAGACACAACAGAATCAAGACAGAAAATTTTATGTTCTGCTTCACAAATTTCAGTAGTGAATCAAAATCTGGATAATGATGAATAGAGTACCTGACACTGAAAATATCTATTTGCCCACATTTGCCACACAGTTTATGAAAGATAAGTTACTTTTTCATTTTCTTGTTCTTTAAAGGATGTTGGCAATAATTTTCATTTCATGTGACAGTGATTTGTTTTCTTTGTTGTATTTATAGAGAGAGAAACAAAAATGACCAAAATAATAACTCAAGATTAAGGAGTATTCCAATGAATAATACAAAGAAGAATTCCTCACACACTATTATTCTTCTCTGCCATGATGGTTATTTATCACTGACACTGTTAGCAATAGCTGGTTTTCTGGCTTAAAGCCTAAAATTCATTTTTGACCTTACTTTGTTTAAAATTAAGGGTAGACCTTGATTTTTATTTTTATTTTTATTTTTTTTTCAATTCATCTGAGTTGGGACTATGGCAAAAATTAAGCTGTTTCAGATTATCTACATCTCATTACTTAAGACTGTTACAATTAAAAAAAATGTGTATAGCTATTTGTAAATTTTAAGAAAAAGCATTGAAATACTGTCTGATATGCGAACAGTTTTAATTATACCCCCAAGACCTACCAAAACAATTTATAGTCTTTAACAAGACAAGTCCAAAACAGCATGACTCTACTGTGACAGAATACAAATGAATGAGCAGAGGAAGGCATAGTATCAAATGCCACATCATTTTTTCTTGTTCTCTCATCAGCTTTGCCAGAATAAATTATTTATATAGGCTGAGCAAGTGGAATCTGTCTCATTCACAGCTACAGAGGTGACAAAATGTAACAGTGATAATGATGGTAATCTCTTATTGCCCTCAGTTATTTCACTGCTGCTTACAGTTATGGACCTGCATTTTTGAGTCTTCTAGTGCTTCGTTTACATAGCATAAGACATCTGGAAAGCTAACTTGCTAGATTTGTTGAGTGCTGGGGCAGTTTTGAATTCAGCCTGTTGAGGCCAGCACAATTTTCTTATCCCTCAACTCTCTCTCCTACTAAAACATTCCTTTGATGACTACAGAAGTTCATTATATAGCTTAAACAGCGTTCTAAGATAACTAGTGAAGTGATTATTCTTGGCCTGGAATTTCAGATAAATTTTTTGGGAGTAATTTTTTTACTTCCCTTAACTTGCTCTAGCCATTATTCTTCACCTTCAAGCATCTGATTTAAATCTACAATTTGGGTGCTTATGACCCTACTATTACATTAAAGGTCTCACAATCACAACACATTTACATACTGTTTCCCTCATTCCTGTCATGTTATCTCTGTATCTCACTCATTCTGCTCACAGTCCCTTCTTTCCACCCTAACACAAGAAATGTAACTTCACATTTGAGCCATTCACACAAACTCATACAGACCTCAGGTATTGTTGTCTCACTTCTGAATCCGCTTTTCCACTTGAAGCAGTTTGCAAATAAGATGGAGTGACATTACATGAACAAGATGTCAGGTAAGTGAATTGCTGGGGAGAAGGAGAGACAAGAGACATTGGCTGTGAAATCTCACAGTACTTCATACAGAATTTGTGCCTTCAGCAGAAGACAAACCAATGTGTATTAGAGTGTCAGAGAGGAAAGCAAAGATGAATGTGGGAATCAGTTTCTGAATGTGTCTTGAGACCAATGCTTATCTTATAAATAATGTACAGTAGGTGAGTTGGATATGCTCTGCAACTGCTAGGAAATGGACTCCAGAGTGGGAAAGGAGTAATCTTGAAAGGACTCACTCAGGGATTCAACAGAGCAGAGTTTAAAGAAAAGACAAAATGCAAGCAACAGAGAAAAAAGAGAACGGAATGGTATAAAACTGGTGATGAGACAAAAGCTGGAGAAGAAAGATGGCTGGGAAAGAGAAGTAGACCTGCCCCCCTCAAAATCAATCAGGAGGCAAATCCTGGTCATTCTATTTTGGATTGTTAGTTTGGTTTATTAATTTTAATGTTGTTATCCCTTTACCACTGCAGGATGCCTTATTGGAGGTGACCATTCCCAGGCAAGAATTTCAGGAGAGTTGTATCCTTTTTGTCTTTTTCCACTCTACCTGAATTTTGAGATATTCTCAACCAGCTTTCTCTTCTATATGTAGAGTTACCTTGGGCTGCCAAAAAAGACTTACAAAACAGGAATAGTGCAGTATTGAAGTTTTTTAAGCATGCCTATGCCTTGCTTACAGGTTTAGTAAGCAAGTAACAGAGGACTTGGAGGCCACATTTCACATGGCTGACTGAGTGCCAGACTTCAAAACTCTGGCAAAGAGCTTGCTGCCACACTGTATCTTTGCCCTAGTTTGAGTTTTAAATAGGAATTATCTGCCAGCTTCCAGATTATAATGAAACAAGTAGGAAAGTAGTCTTGTGCTATATATAGTATTTTGAATTTAAGTTCAAGCAATAGCAAAAAAGCCTAGTCTGATACTTTCCCCACAGGTATGAGAGAAAGAACAAGAAAGGGAATTGACAAAAATTGCAAAGATGTTCAGAAGGCATATAATCCTGGGCATGTCCCTGCTATCTTACATCTCCAGATAAATCCTCCTAGTTAGCTAGTCTGACCTCCTCGTTGGGAACTTTTTGAAAAACTGATGTTTCAGTTTAACAGATAAAGCAATTTGCAGGAGAAAAAATAAATTCTGACCTGACCTCTTTTGGCCCCCTTTTGTTCTACACTTAAAGAGAGTTTTAGATTTTCCTTTCTGTGACTTCTCTCATTCAAATGAAAGCAATGATTCTAGTTTGACACTTTATCCAGATTCTGGGAGACACAGCTTCAATACTTTCTTTGGATGAGGGAATTTAAATCTGCATTTGCGATTGAGTATTCAAGCCATTAGATCAGTTTGTATTCTTTGTAGGTTGAAGCTATTCTTTTTTTCTCAGAGTGATTGGTTCTTCATGCTCACCAAATCCTCTTGTTCTGCTGACCACCTCCAGCTACTGAAGACTGCCCGAGGAATGGTGGTTCTTGTTAGAAATGGAAGGGTTAATGCAGCCTTCCCTTTCATAAGATGATTGACCTTGACAGCATGGCTCTTGAGATCACACAATCTCACCCCACAAGTTAATCAACTACATAAATAACTGCTGCCCAGTCCATGCCAGTTAGGATTGCATACGTTTATGTCAAGAGGGTATCTGTATGTTCCCATCTGGAATGGTTTCTTACACATTTACACCTAATTCAGATGAACCTCAGCAGTGACACTGGGTTAAAATCAAAGCTGAATTCAAAAAATGGTAGTAAGCCTTTCCTAAGGGGCTATAGGGGGTACTGTGCCATACACCATTGTTGAAAGAAAGGCAAGGAGGAAGCCAAAATAAATGTCTTCCAAAGAGGGAGCAAAAAGTGAGCAAGATAAAACATTTGTTGAAGGTGATTTTTCAGCAGTTGATTTTACTTTCAGAATAGCCTTGGACACTGCTTGCAATAACCTTAAAATAATAGTGCAATATTTTTATCCTGATAATATTTTTCTTAGATTTGTCGTAGGGCCATTCTAAGCTCTACATCTACACAAACCTGTACAGATGGGTATCTCCTGTCTAGCTATAAAATAAATCCAAACTCTGCATAGGTTTCACACACTTCTTGAGGCACAGGAAGATGTTGAGGATTACAATCACATCATGAGGGTCTGCATGTGAAGAACTAATGACTGTGTTGTTAAGGATTTTATAAAACACTGTTCTCACTACTGTTTCGTAGTTGTACAAAGTAGTTGTAAAACCCAACAGAGCAAGAAAAAGACATTGCATGCTTGAGTTGTACAAGCAGGCTTTGCAAGCAGGCCAGTAGAATAAATCCCAAAGCTTGATTTACATTTCAAACTCTGCTACAGGTTTTGTGGTATTAGTTCATTTCCCCATTCTGCCTCATGTCTTCATAACACATATAAAAGTTAGGAAATGGAATATTCATTGCTGAGCTTATTTTATTGTAATGCTGTTGTGCACAGCTACTGTGTATATAGTCACTATTATGCACATATAAACAGGGAAATACTTGTCCTAGCAGAACATTAGTGTCTGATTAGACCCTCTCAGCCTACTGCATTCCAAACAGTTAATCAGATCTGTAGTATCCAAATTGGTCAGGAAGGCTACAGACATTAAAAATGGGAGGTTTTTGGCCTGCAAGCAAGTAGAGGTCAAAATGAACTCTGAAGACCTGTCATCAGGCCACCCATTAACAAGGATTTCACCATTAATTATTTCCTCTCAATACAAGACTGATGCAAGAAATAAAGAGCAGCTAACATGGTTTAATGAGTTTGTTGCATAAATGTAGATAAACTTCCAGTGTGTGCTGTATTTGCATGCATGTTGAGTCATTAAAAATTAAGTGGAAAGTATCAGATTTAAAAAATATAAGGGTAGAGAGAAAAAAATAATTTAAAGATACATAGATTTGATAGAATAGTAACAGAGACTTAAGACACATTCCATATTAATGTATCTTCATTGTATTAACAGTGCTAAAATGAATAGCTGTGCTATTTGCAAGGGTTTTAACGAAAAAGAATGATCATGTTAGCTCAGTCCCTGTGAATAATGTATGAGGCTGAATTCAACTTATTTGCCTCATCTTGCATTCAGTCTAAAACCCCTGTAAAATAAAGGGCTACACTTAGCATTAAATAACAATTTGTTGTTTTAACTTCCCTATCATTACTTCTGTGCATTTAGAGATTGGTTAGAAAATTGCATATAGAGTAGTTTTCCATTTATTAGAATTTTCAGATTCAGTCTCAGTGTCAGATGGAGGACAATGTGGGATTTTTTCTATTTTCCCCATTTAAATCTTTTAGACCCTCAATGCATTTTTTAATAGGCCATAGAAGAATCAATTAAATCTTGTTATTTGTATGCATTACAGGGTTATGCTCTTGTGGGTATCTAGCCAGTGTTAATTAACCAAGGAAGAAAGTATTTTGTTCTTTTAAATGGTGTAAACTGCTATATTCACAAATTAAGGATCTAACAACAGTTTAGAATGGAAAAGTCTTATTAATAATAGCAATACATTTGGCGAGTTATGACTTCTGTCTGAGGAAAGTTATGTGGAAAAGAGGACTTCATTATCACCTCTACTTAAATCAACCTATTTTCATAATTTTATTCTTTTAAAGAAAACTCTCTAGTCATTTTGAAAACCCTAGATACCTAGAACAGTAATGACTTTGAAGATAGGAAGTCACCCAGTCTCCCATAGCAGACAGGAGGGTTCCTGAGGAAAATACCATGAGGTTCTGAGGAAGCCAGGGCACTGCTGACTCATATTCATCTTGCCCTTGACCAGGACACCCAGGTCCTTTTCCATGGCACTACTTCCAGCATCTCATTCCCCAGCCTGTCCGGACAACCAAGTTTGCCCCATCCCAGGGCAGAATCTGGTATTTGTCTTTGTTCAGCTTCATACAGTTGGTGACTTCCCATCTATCTAATTTACCATGGTCTCTCTGCAGGGCCTTGCTGTCTTCAAGGAAGTCAACAGCTTCTCCCAGTTTACCATCGTCAGCAAACTTGCTCATTATACTGTCAAGTCCTGCATCCAAGATGTTTATGAAGATGTTGACTTAATGAAAGAGATTCAGAGGTAATGGTAACAGATATTTGTCCAGCAGAATTGCAGTATAATATCTCCATCTCCCTGCTTTCCCACTGCTGGAAACATCTTTGAGGCATGGCACTTTAGATCTCCTCCATGAAAAGTCCCTGCATAGCCAGAGGCTTTTTGCCCTAGTCCTTCTAGACTGTCTAGAAAATAAAGATATTATTTATCTCTCTCACTGTTCATGACAAACAGCATCCTGGTGTTGTAATGTTGGTCACAGGAGAATGCAGCAAAATGTATGCCTGAGCAGCCAAATGGGAAGGGAAGTAAAATCCAGGGGACAGTCCAGTAAAAAGTCACTGTGATCCTTTAGAAGGAGGAGGCCATTTGGCATATAGTTTAATAATTCTTTAAAAGATATTACAATGACTGAAAATATTGTAACTAAATGCTGCACATGATGCACAGATGACAGTCATTTTCAGTTTGCTGGTGCTTCTGTGATGTTTTATGCCATCAATTACTTCACCTGCTGCTTTAGGCAGGCTATATTATATAAAAAAATCAGTTCCTTCAAGGCACGGCAGTAAATAGTTTTTCAAAGTGAAATTTAGTTCAGAAGATATTCAACAATTTTTTTTCCCCTTGAAATTTATGTTTGCATCCAGTCTTCAATCCCTGGCGTTTCTCACTACAGCCTTTGGCAAGCTCAGGAAAGATCCTTTTGGATCTAGTACTGTAATAAAAAAGCTTCTTTTTATGCTAATATGAGGACCTTCATTTTGTCCTGCTATTATAGGAGAACAACAATAGTTTCATGGAACAACTGACTTTCATTAAGGGGTCCTATCATTCATCAAGCACAAACAGTTTGCTAAGCCAAGTCCCGTCTGTGGGAACAAAAACATCCCCTGTATTTCTAAGGAGGCAGAGGACATGTTGTTGTGTCTCAATAAGGAGCTAGATAAATATTGTAAAATATTGTTTCAGTAGAGCAGATGTTCAAACCATATTGGCACCTCCTAACAAACTCAGACCCCCCAGGGCAAGAAACTTCGTTTACAATGGAATTGAATTCTCTCTGAATGTGTGAGCAACATGGTACCTATTACTCTACAGTTTTATAAAAAGTAAACCAAATCCAAGTACAGATCCCCAATTCCCTTGTGCTTGAGCATCTGTTTCAGAAAACCATAAACCATCTACTAGTCAGTAACACAAGCTGAATAAGAAAAGAAAAAAATACAAATTGCAGGATTTTTTTTTAAAGCTGTTGTTCTGTTTCTACGTATGTGGACAAGTCTGATGTCAGCATTTTGTTTCAATTAACATATAAACTGTCATCTGAAAAGACAATCCAAGAGAGGACAAAATAAAGTCTATCTAAATTAGATGGCATATGTATTATTTTATCTTAAGGAACAGCACAAAATAGCTCTAGGAGATCTCTCGGGGCTTTTCTAAGTGATCATTTCCTAAAAATAGTTACAGTACCGTTGTGCTATAATCTGCATTCCAGCCTGCTGACTTTTTAGAAAGGAGTCCCAGAAACCGTGAAATATTATTAGCATGAAACTGTTGGGTTAGAGAAAGAGTGAAATTAATATCCTAAGTTTTAAATAAACTTCATGGGCACAGGGCCTATACTGCTACTGAATCAGATTGTTGCAGTTTTCTTTTCCAAATACAGAGTTGGTTTATGGATTGTAAAAATAAAAATACAGAGTTATTTTATATAGAGAGGAAATTATAGAAAGTTTGGGCCTTCTTGCACCATAAATGCAGCACAATTCTCAGTGAGATATAGTTATTAGAAAAAGCAGCCGACAACATACAGGAAGTCATGACATTAAAAATAAAGAGGTGACAAAAAGGGTAAGCCTCAATCTAGATAGTCAGAATGACAGAGATCCCATGTAGAATTGTAGAATGGCTTGGGTTGGAAGGGACCTTAAATACCCAGTTCCAATCTCCCTGCCATTGGCAGGGACGCCTTTCACTAGACCAGGTTGCTCAGACCACATCCCTTTCTACATTTTCTTTTTCATGAAGTCAATAAAGACATAAAGTTTAGAGGCATCAGTTCCCTATCAAGAGATTAAGACCAGCTCATGAACTGTACATTAATTTACTTTTCTGGAAAATCTATTGCTTCCAATATTCTACAAACTAATTTTTTCATCCTGACAGTGGGTTACCCGCAGCAACAGCCACCATCATTTTTTTTTTTCTTACAAAGCAGAAAAAAAATGCAAACTCACCTCTTTCCAGTGAGTAAGTGCACTATTTATACCTCTGTAATCTCAATTTGAAATTTCTACAAGAGTTCAAACACAAGGCAAAAACTGTCTTTAGAGAAAAACTCGCCAGAAGCTGTATTAATATGCATTTTGGCACATTAGGTTCTATATTAAGAGCATTTATACCATTCAAACAATCTCACTAGCATCAAGCGTTTGGCTGTCAAAGGAAATGATCCTGCGTAAGGCAGATAAGCTCCACCAAAGCCCTTATTTGTAAACATCGTACAGCTGCCAAGTGCCTCACAATACTCTTAAGTTACCTGATCACGTAGTTGGGAGCAGACTGTAGAACAGATTTTGTCAGCTTGCAAACAGAATGCGTGTCTCCTGATCTGCAACAGATCTTTCAAGAATTAAATATGGATAAAGATAAGGTGCTATTCAGATCCACACATTTACGGTTTTACAGCTTATAAAGCCAAATTATTGCTCAGGGCAGCAGGTCTATCCTCCCTCCCCTGCCTACTTCTGTCTTTCATTTTAGACTATGCATTATTAATCACGTAAAATTGCGTCCCCCCATTTGTATTTCTTTTAAAGAGATTAAATAAATCTGAACTATATTAACTGGGATACTGGAAAAATTGATTTTTACCATTTAAATCTTTTTTTTTTGCCAAACTCAAAAACAAAATCAAAAAATATAGAACAGAGACAAATAAAGAAATGTTTAAAGAAATTGTTCAACATGTTTGCCCTGTGAAAAAAAAGATATGAGATACTAAGGAAAAGAGGACTAACATCCAGGCATTTTCTGGGAGTCAGAGAGGCAATGTATTTTGGTAGTATAAATTCAACCATTTTTGTCTTTAAAAGAGTGTATATTAAAAGTGGTATGTGCAGGTGATCAGGACACAGGATCTTTAGATAAAGACCTACCATTAATAAAAAGAACAATAGAGCTACCAATAGCTTCAGAAGGAATGATTTTCACTATAACTTTACTATATTTTTTTCAATATAACACCCTTCCTCTATTATCCAGCTTTCCCTCTTAATCAAAAAAGGAGTACAAATTTGATTCCAGTAAATGAGTTCACTAAAGGAGTCTCATTTTCAGTGACTTTTGTCTTTCAAATGTGACAACCAATTTCACATCTTTGGTGAGTGTGACCACGTTTTCACACTAAGCCTTGCAAACTGCCCTCAGCAGTGAGGTGTTTTGCTCCCACACTCTCAGGCGCTGCCTCTCTAGGCACATTTTTCTTTCTCCAACAGTGCAGTACATCATCTTGAAATCTGTGCAAAGTGTTTGAGATAGGGACAGACAGTGAAGAATCACTAATTACATGATCTAATGCCAAAATCTGTCAATATGATTAAAAACATTAAGTTCTGGTTGAAAAAGGGTAAATTACCAAATAAATGCAAATATTGTTTTTAACACAGTTTTGTATATCTTAACAGTACAGTAAAGCCTATAAATACAGTGTACCTGGGAAGAATTGTCATCTATACCTGTGATGGATTCTCTAGCTGACACCCTCTTAGCCTTTCACTTTTCCCATCTTTCACAAGATGGGGAGAAGATAGAAGAAAGGAAAAAAAGACTTGTGTATCATGTTTGTAACAATTTAGTAGGAAAAGCAAAAGCTGCACAAGATCCAGGCAAAATAAGGAATTTATTCTCTACTACCCTGTTACAGAGAAATGTTCACCCATTTCTTGGCTAGTAGATCCTCAACCTACATTAAGCTTGCTTGCAGAGGCACTGTCACAGCAAACATCCCACCTTTCTCCCTCCTGACCTGAGCCATTCTTGCTGAAGTACATCACACTGTATGGGGTATCGCTTTTGTCAGGTTGGTCTGCTGAACAGGCAGTGTCTCCTGCCAGCCTCTTGCTATCTCCCTCCTGGAGCCTTTCAGATGAGGGTGTGCGGTGGGAGGGAGAGAACCCAGTAAGCTTCATTTCCCACCCTGGGTGTCAAAGTTTCTTCTCTTTCCTCTACCCCCAGAAGTAAGGAGGCTGGGAGTGGCAATAGGCTGGCAGAGGATACTGCCTGGATGGCAGACCTAAACTGATCAAAAGGATATTCCATTCCATGTGATGTAGTGCTCAGCAAGAAAAGAGACAAGACAAAGAAGAGAAAGGGAGGGTTTGGCAATGGCATGAAAGGCGTGAAAGAACATAACTGGCATAAGACAAATCAGTAAGGCAATAGCACACTAAAGCATGCATTTCTCTGTTTGGGCCACTGGAATTTGTTACTCGTCTGTTTGTGGTCTTGGCAAATTTTTGTGTCTGAGAAAAGACCCTTTGCTAAGTTTCATTAAAGTGTCACCACAGGAATATGAAAGGTTATGTTCTTGCCATCAGGATGACAAATGTCTCTTCTTTGTCCTTAACCTTCGAATCAATCTGTGCAGTACAAAATCAGTGTGGCAGCTTCATGCCCACAAGGACTTCTCATCTTGCTGCTGTTTTATAGCTGGGAAAACTCATAGCAGCTAACACATCTAATTTGGAAATCAATTTTGAAAGTGGCTCTGTGTCTTCTTTACAAGAGGAAGCCACATTTCCAACAGATTGAACTCATTAAAATGTGTTTCTTAAAGGAAAGATATTTCGGTTCAATGAAGTAGTTTCTGGGTTCCTAGCATTCTTCCCGGGTGATTGTGTATGGGAAACAAGGAGAGTAAGAGGCTTTTTGAATCTTTTTGAATCTTCTTAACTTTGATTTTAAACTCCTAATATATAAACATATATATAAACATGAAATAATTAGAAGTAGATTATTATTTTATTATTTGCAGAACAACTGAAGTGTCATGCAGATCGTGATAAAAAAGATTTTATCACATTGAACTTCAATAACATGCTCTAAGTACTTCTGCAGTATCCCTGCATTGCTTTCCTTTGGTTTATGCTTTTTTTTCTTCTCACTTTTTATCCCTTTTATTAAACTAAAATATCTTATTAATTTTTCTTTGATGATGGTGGAGACATGTACTTCTTCTGTATGAAGGGAGCTATGGTGAAGAGGTCTTCATGGGCCTTCAGCATCTGTCCTGCTTTTCTTTCACTTCTGTGCCACAGCCCTTAACATGCTATCATTTCCATTCCACCTTCCCTCCCCGAGTCATTACAGGAAAGGACCACAGCCAGTGAGGTTTTCTGACAATGGAAACTGAGAGCTTGGGTTCATTTACACAAACACACATGAACAAAGTCAAAATATTGGCAGACTGTGAGGAAAACAAGATTACTTGGTGCCAAGCATTGCTGCTACTGGCTTCTGACCTTTCCTTGCTTCACTGTAAAACACATCCGGATATGCTGGTTTTGTCTGGGACAGAGTTAATTTTCTTCAACAGCAGCCAGTACAGGGCTGTGGTCTGGATTTTTTCTAGAAAGAGTATGGAGAACACAGGCATGTTTTAGCTGTTGATGTGCAGCACTTACACAGTCTTAAGGCCTTTTCTTCTTCTCATCCTACCAGTGATTGGGCTGGAGTTACACAGGGAGCTGGGAGGGAGCACAGTCAGGACAGCTGATCCCAACTGACCAGAGGGATATCCTACACCATATGGTGTCGTGTGCAGCATGTAAAGCTGGGGGATGAAGGATGATGGAGTTTGCCTTCTCAAGTCATCATCATGTATGATGGACCCCAGCTTTCCTGGAGATGGCTGAACACTGTCTGCTCATGGTAAGGGGTGAATGAATTCGCTCCTCTACTTTGGCAGCATGTGTGGCTTTAGTTTTACCTACTAAACTGTCTTTATCTCAACCCATGAGTTTTCTCACTTTTACCCTTCTGATTGTCTCCCCCATGCCACGAGGTGGAAGGGAGCGAGCAGTTGTGTGGGACTGAGCTGGGGCTAACCCATGACATGAGTCCTGATCTCACAGATTGGTGTAGGTGTGGTGGGACAGGTTACAGCACAGCAGTGCTGCCAGAAGGGGAGCCAGCAAGCTTTTTTTGGGAAGGATGGTGCCAAGGTGTCATCAGGGCTGGGGGTTTCCCAGGGACCTGGAGCTGCAGGGCATCACTATGGGTTTCATCTGGGCAGGGTTGAGCAGCCAGGGCCATGTCCTGTCACCTCAGCTAGGGAGTAGAGCAGGATGGGGAGCAGTCTGGGGCAGCCCCAGCTCTAGGCATTGTGTGAGTTCACAGTGAAAAGACAGATTTGAGGTCAAGCTGGGAAGTCTGTCATTGCAATAGAAGACACTCATAATGTGCCCTCCTCATGCTGGTTTTCCTTGTGTTGTAAACTACTCTTTGTGGAGATGTAGTGCACTGGTGCTGAGGAATAGGCCAGGTGGCTGTCACCAAGCCTGACTAGAAGCCATTAAAATCACTTAAGTTGGACTGGTGTGAAACCAAAAATATTGTGAATCACTTGATTTAATTAAAACCTGATCTATCAGTTACATGCTCTGAACTTTACATTTCAAAAAGGAAAGAAAACAGAAGAAAATAATTAAAAATACCTTTCATATACCTTTAATTGCAATATCATATAGAATTTGTTTCTGAATTTAATACAGTAGGTTTGGGGGGTTTTCCCATGAAATAGTTAATTTCCCCTGAAATAATTCAGATTGTGTAATGTTCCATAACCTTATCAGCAGAGAAGAGTAAAGTGTAGCCACCATGTTCTGGTCTGGGGGAGTTACTTGGTCTTATGGAGGAGAGCTAGTATGAGATGATACAAACTTCCCTCCAGGTTCTGCAATGGAAGAATATCACAAAAATAGTGAGACTCAAATCTCTTTCAGAGCAGAAATTTTGCCATTTCATCCTCTCTCAACCTTTATTTTTTTATCTCCTGTAGAGTTTCTAATTTCTCCTTTAGGAAAGTAAGCTGTTCATTTAAGAAAAGGGTGTGCAACTGCTCTATATCAATGATATTAGTAAAATGCCTGTAACAAAATTAGTGAGAAACAGTTATTGTAAATATTGTTTCACTTTTATTTGGTAGAATTCAGTTTGACAGAGAGTGGTTGGTGCTGGAATTCAGTGAAATATGATTTTCTTGGTACTAAGTGTGAGAGGAAGGGTGATAAACAGCTACAGATCTAGGACTTTATCTCAACTGAAAGCACTTACAAAATATACTAGAATTTCCTAATGGCTCAAATACCAGCATTTATTTCAGAATGTCTGTCATTTCAAAAAAAAGATATGGGGACTTCCTGTGGTACAGCTGGCAACTAATTCTCCAATACTTAACCCTGTGTGTTATCTAAGTGATCTCACTGGGATTTCTCCACTGATTAAGCCTTAGTTTCTTGCAGGTAAGAAATTCTTCCTGGGCGGTAGCCATGGAGTTAATGTAGTTTGTCGTAATTGTTTGATTTTCATACAACAGCCATTCATTCCAACTGCAAAGAAGAATAGAGATGCAATAATAATACTAAAATATTTCTGCTATGGCTAATATTTTAAAATATGAAAAAATCAGGCAGTTGAGCTCAATCCAGAAGAAAAAGTGATAACACAGTAATGTAACATTCTAGATAAAGCCTTCACATTGCTAGTGTAGCTCAGCCATGTATTTTCTACTGAAAGTATTTTGCTGAACATAGCTGGCAATCAGTGAAAATTAAATATAAAATAAGATGAATGCTCCTTATGAAGTAAACGACCTAATCTTTGCAATGTATTTGCTTGCAATACTCACTTTGTTCTCAGATTTAAGTAAGAGAACCTATTAACCTGCTTCTCAGCAGTATACAGAAAATTAATCCACCCAGTCTAAAGAAGGCAATTGTAAATGAAAGGCTTTCCTGTAGATTTGTTACGCTCAAAAGCCTTCAGTAGGCAGACAGATAGTTACATATAAATAGAAAAATGTGGAGGAAGCCAATTCAATTAGAAGTGTATGAACCAGCAAGCTATTTTTCTTTATTTAGTGACCATTGTTATTTTTTTCTGGAAGTTTCAGACAACCAAATAAAAGCGTGAGCTTTGAGGTACTATTGATTCTTTTTGTATGGAGAGGTCCCTTTGCATCTCTTAATAAAACACAAATAAAAGAAAATTAAAAATAATAATAAAAAATCTGACAAAAAAAAGCAAGGGGGGGAGGGGGGGAAGAGATGAAAACAAAACTGAGGAAACTCCTTGAAAGGGGGTTCACAATCCACAAAGTACAGTGGGCTTGTCTTTTGATAATGACCCACAGAGCTGCAGTGATACTTAACTCTGAGACACAGTGTGAGAAACCCTAGGGAGCAGGTATCAGGAGACCTGGCATGCTGCTCTACCCACAGAAGGAAACGACAGCACTCATTTTAACTACAATGGAGCTGAAATGTTGATTTGGTCTCTTCCTCTGCCATGAATCACCCATGAGACTGTGATTAAAATGCATTACTCTGTGCCCATTTCTCCATTTATTGGAAAAAAAATAGTGAAAAAACATTTCATGTTTTCCAATCTTTGATCAGTATCTATTTATCTAAATCTTTAAGGATGTCTTGCCTGGCCATACTATATGAAGCGAGTCCTTCCTGCTGAGTTTATTAATTTGCAGTGAAACAGGAATAATGATACTTGCCTTCTTTAGTAATGTGTTTTCAGATCTGTAAATGAAATGTTTTAATATGAAAAGCCTAGTGACAGTTAAATATTTTAGAAAAAAATATCGTGTGAGTATAAATGCATGAAAGTCATATTATAAAATGCAATTAAAACGTTTTCTGTAATTTATTTATATGTATATTTAGATTTACTTCATAAGTGTTTTCACACGCAGAGATTTTACCTGATGAAGCATTCACACAATTCACACACAACATATTGATGATCACAGACAGTAGGCAAAGGTAATATATACTTATTTCAATGCAATACACTTCTGACTTTTTTGCTGGAGTTTATACTTGCTGGAAAATAAAGATTGACTGATATGTCATTACTAAAATGAGTATGGCTGAAATCTTAATTGAAAAATTCTGTCATTGCATAGTGTTTATTTTTCATCAACACAATTCAAGTTTGTAAGATTAAGTAATATTTTTTTCTAATTCTTAGTGAATAAATAATTACAATCTTGATAGTCATAGCAATAATTATACTTGGTCTTGGATAAAAATTAAATTAATAGAAAAGAATCCCCTTAAATGGCAACAACTTATAGTATTTTAAGTATTTAACCTAGTCCCTGAGGGTTTCTGCCCATTTGTCATCTGGGATGCTCAGTAGTTCACAGAAATGAGCTATGGAAATATACACAAGACTGTTGGGTCAAATCATCACAGCAATCCATTACTGGACAGAACACTCATGTAGGTTGTATGACTAGCTCAGTGCCTCACCAAAATATATAAAAACTGGGAAGAATGACAGATCTAAGTTAAATAAAATCCTGAGCATAATATTTGCCTGGGTAAATGTCAATACAGATAGCAAGTTCCATTAACAGTTTAAGGGGAAAAAACCCAAACAGAAAAACAACATGACACCAGAAAATGCCATTGCATTTAAAAGACCCCTTTATTCACCTCTCCTTGTTGTCACACAGCCCATAAGGTCTTGTCTATTTTGAAACATTCCCAGGTAGTAAGTGAGGGTATGAATTTACAGGACAATTGTTTCAAACTACTTAAGCTTCAGTCTTTAAGTAGCTGTCTCCATATATTTTGTTTTCTACTCTGGCTCATACTCCCACCATTTTCTTTTTAATTTTCAATATCTTCTGAATTTTAATGCCTTCTGCTTCCTTCTCTCATAATTCCTCCTGAAAATATCACTTTCTTTTCAGGATCCTCAACTATAAGCCTTTAATACCTGGAAAATTTGCTTCAAAATATAGTTTTGTCAGCAGCCAAACTAATCAGATTTGATTTTCCTCATACCTCCTGCACACAGATTCTTTATCACCTAACAAAGGATAAGCCACACTCTGTGTGGCTAGCAGCAACCTAGCAGTCTGCTGCCCATTTTCAACGAACTTTAAAGTTCTGAATGTGCTTGACATGTCCATACTTTTTGTAAAGTCCATGTGAAGTTGGTGAGCAGGTTCAAAATACACAATGTCAAAGAGCACGGTAGTACAATCCTCACCTTCTTTAAAGAGTACACTTTAAAATACTCCTTCAGCAGGTGGAGATTCACATTTGTTATTGATTTGGAATTATGATTAAATCTTAGATGCAGAGATCAGTTCGTAGTTTCTATGACATACAGGAAATTTTCACACTACATGGGCCTTGATTTAAAACAAAATAATTTGTACAAATGCACATTGACACAGTAGCTCAAAGAAACAGATGATTCCTCCTTCAGGCAAAGCAAATACCTGAAGTTTCAGTCTTCCATAAATGCACACATCAAGTTAGTCTAGGAAAGTGGATCATTGTGGATAAAATCGCACTATTACAAACTCATACAAGAACTATGTAATTTGTGGCAAATTATGCTCAGCATTGGAAATCCAATACAATGTGTGATACAGTACTTCAGAGAGAACATGTGTTGAATAGAAAGTATCTGAGGCTCATTTTTTTCTGGCAGACTTGTTAAGTATTTTCCAAATCCATGTAGAGGCCAAAATTAACACAATGCTCTGTTCCAGTTTAAAATCTAAAGGACCCTTTTATGTGGGAGGTCCCTTTATATATATCAATACAAATCATACCCCCTTAAATCATCTGGCAGTATTTGTCAGTCTCTTTTCACACACTTACTTGAAAATGTAAAGGAAATATCTAGGCACAGGTTGTGCAGAAGATAAGAAGGTAAAGGAAACTGGTACTAAAATGAATTAATTGAAGGCTCATCTATCAGTTGCCATGGTCATCTATGAGACTGAGAGCAAAGCCTTTGTCTGATCAAAGTTTTGCTGGAGGTTTTTTCTGTTCATCTTCAAAAAGAGAACAAATAATAGATGCAGACTTAGTTTGCATGCAATAGCATTCAGGACATTTTTACGTACTGTTAGAGAATCATATTCACAGTTTAACAATATGAGTTGGGTGAACCGTAATCATGATGTGCATATATGTTTCAAAGAGACTAAAAATGCCAGTGTTGGAATTTTTTGTGGATTTCAGTGTCAGATTCAAAACCTAAATTCAAGCTTCATGTAGCTTCATGCAAGTGAGCTACATAAGTTCCCGTTGTAGTCAATGGATACCTAGTCAGAAAACTTGAGGGAGTTGAGATTTGCTCAAATGACCATGTGAACTTAGGATCATCTAAATAACTCACTAGACTTATTTGACAATAATGAACACCTATATACTCAACTCCTATGTAGAGACCTGCATTGTAGACATGTAAATATAGTTATTTGGTCAGGAAGCCAAATGCCACACATAACTCGCGCACAGAATAACGTTTCATTTACTGCTGTGTTTAATTCCTAAATTATACATTCTGGAATTTCAATAGGAAGGTTATTGTATTATACCAAGGTAATGAGAGCTGCAGCTGCTCCCAGTTTTGTATTAAGCCATGCACAGTCACAGACAAAGTGTCTGTCTATCTGCATTTCCTTCTCACCCATGGAATTGACTGAGGAATTAATTCTTGACAGGGCTTTTCAGAGCCCTGAAGCTCTGTGTGGTTCAGCAAAGACTATTCACAAAGCTGTCTCCCATCTCTCCAAGGAAGAAGATGGTAGAGCAGATTTCTGTTACTGACTGAATGGGGATCCTTGGTGGATGCTGTCACTCCAGGAAAAAAAATTAACCTTGTCAGGTTATTCCTGTATGCTAGAGGTGGTCTGAAAAAACCCCTAAGGCTCTCAGGCCCACAGTAAACTTGGGCTGAACAATAACTCTGAGAAATCTGTGCTACCGTAGCTTCAATCCTATCCTTAGCTTTGTGACAACTACAAATTTGGAAATGTTTTGTAGTCTATGATGGACATAAAGTTTTCAGCAGGGCTCCCCCACAGGCTGGCATAGACTTCCCCTGAACAGTCTGACTAATAGTGCTGCACATTAGAAATGATTCCCTTACAAATTATGTATGAGTTCTCATGTATTTTCCTGTACAAATGTTTAGGGCCGCAACATAAGTCTGCCATTTCTGTGGAGTCAGGCAACTTCAGCATTATGTTGCTTCTAGAGAATAATTATTTTCTGTAAAGCGGTTCAGAAAAGGAGAAGAGCTCTGGTCAGGGGTACAAGCCAATTATGACTAGTTGTTAGCCTCTGCTTACTACAAATCCAGCTCAAAACAGTCACTAGTTAGAACTGGTCTGTGAGATGCAATTCTACTTATGGTTAAAAGTTTGGAAAGTATCTGTGTCTACATGAGACTTCAGGAAGTAAACTAGGAATGGAAAATCAAAAAGGTGCTGAATTTTTAGTGCTTCAAGCAATGTCCATGTTAAAACTTTCCCTAACCCACAACAGGCTGGCCAGAACATTGAACTGACTTCAGTGAAAACCCGTTTGTGCTCTTTCCAACACTTTGCCTAGAGGAGAATATTTCCACAGGGTGATCCACTTCCTAGGAGCTGGTATTTTCTGTGGGGAGGTGTCCTAATCAGACTTCTGACCAGACTGATTGTGTGCGTTAGCTATTTTGAGATTGATGTTGCAGGTTATTTTAGCAGGTAGGATGATCCACAGAGAGTTTCATGGTCATTGTCAGAGAACCTCCAGTTTCTCCAGGTGCTTCTTCATTATGGCAAGAAGGCACTAGGGCAGAGCTGAGAAAAAATCATGAGTTTGTTGTGATGATCTTTTTGCATTCAAGTGCTGTGAAAAGAACCATGGGAAGGATCCCTTTCAGTTTGTTTTGGTGAGATGTAATGAGTTAAAGTGGATTTTGGTTCTTCAGCAATGAAGAGAAGCCCAGGACAAAATCTGTGGGAGGTAGTGATAAAATTTCTCTTTTTTTTTTCCAGAACAATTCCTAAATACCTATGTAGAAAAAGCACCCAGTGATGATAAACAATCCCACCCTGCAGTGGAAGAAGAGGAATGTGAGTTTTACTGCAGTGTTCTCTTGCATTGGCATAGAAAGTCATGCTATTGGGACTGAGGGGCAAGCACTGGAGAAGATGAGGGCACAACCTCACACTACAAATTCAGGCAACTGACAATTAGTTAGCTCATCAGGAAAGACACTTTCTGATTCAGACTTGCTGTTTCTGTGACATAGCAAAAAATTTTATCAGAAACTAAGTTACTTGTAATAAATTAATCCCTATCTTCTGCTACCCCACTTTTCCTCCTGGCTGAATGTCATTTTGCTAACTAATTTTCCTTCATTTTTGCTATAGAAAATTGCAGAAAAAAAAGCATATTGCTGCAGAACTGCCAGTGTAACTTTCCTTGTGAAAATCTGACTTGGGAAGCAGCTACTCTCAAGAGAACATGTTTAATTTATACAGCAATTAACAGTGTAAATTAATGCTTTACTATTCATTTTCTCTCCAAAGATTTTAAGTGCCAGTGGAGATTTCATTCTGAACAAGGATGAAAGTCTTCAGAGCAGAACAGAACAGATGAGAAAAACTAAAAAAAAAAAAAAAAAAGACAAGCACATGAAATGCCCTGAGTGCAACTTGAGTGTAGCTGGTTTGGATTCTCTCATGAGTTGCCCCATTTCCACATAGCTGGCAGGCTAGGGCAGAATTAGCTAGAAAACAGGATTTTCTTCAATCAAAAGTTTCATATTTCAAAATCATGAGTTCCAAATTTGGAAGAAAAGCCAATTAGTTTTTACAAGCCTGAAATTCCAGTTTGACAAGTTCAAACTCTTCTGTCTAATTTTTTGATCTAGATTACGAAATCTAAGGATGCATCTGTATTAATGTCTTAGTTCATATAAGAAGTGATACTCAAGCAAATCTCCTAGTTTACCCCTCTTATCATGCTTTGAGTCATGCCACAGAGCTCTGAGACAGAGCACAAAGACTGGATTCCTTTTGGAAATTAAGTTTTTGAAATAGAATCAAAAGAGGTACTCTTAACATGTGCCAAACAGCAATGACCCTCTAGTCCCTAGGATTTGAACTAGTGCTAGTCTGTAGTAAATGTTAGATTATGGGCATTATTTTTTCATTTTACATGTTTGCTCCGACTATGCCCATGACTCTTAATGGTGACTCAGTCTAAGAGTCATCACTGACCTTGCATTAGTGTTTCAGGTAATATAAGAGGAAAATTTTCTGAAAAGCAGAAGTGAGGACTGCTGCATAAATAAAAATCTGAAAAATGGAGAGGAGAAACATATGGAAGGGGTAAGAAGAATGAGTGTCCTCAGAGCTTCCAAAAGCACTGCAGATCTTACAAGCATTTTGTGGTGACATCCAGGTGTGGTGACTGCCAGGTAGCAACAGCCTAGAGTGCAAGGTAAAAACCTCCTGACTCTGCAAGTCATCCAGGGAGTTTGGAAGGCCCCTGAAACAATGACTGGCACCTGAGCTGGCATACCACTTGCTTCTTACCAGCTCCACAGCCAAGTGATTAGTCCCACAATCTCAGCAGAACCTTGAGAAAAAAGAATGAACTGCCTCAAATTTATGGCATAATGACAGAACAATTGCAGATATTGGCTCTTGGTTGCATCTTAGTGTCTCCTCTTTTAATAATAAACACTACATGTTCTTCTAGGTTCCTGAAGCATGGAAGAGGTTATGCACACTTTTTTTTTGATGACACTTCAATTTGTAAGGCCTCTCAAATTTCTTAAAATGAAAGATCTGAAAGGTACAGGAAGGAAACAAGAGGGATGAAATAATTACCACAAATTTAAGCTATTCCTTTGTAGTAATTCAAGAAGAAAAGTAGATAAACTTCATTTTTTCTTCAGCTGCAGTGCTACATCAAATTCCTTTAAAGCACTGCCTAAATCATGCATAAATATGAAAATCTGCTTCTGCTATGTTACTTTATATAGTAGGTTGCCTTTAGGGAGCATGGAAGGATTTATATCAGCAACTGGAGGAATCTGATATTAGACATAAATCACAATATCTGTGTTTATCTTTGTTTATGTGGGATTCAGATAAAGTTGCTCTATCAAATTTTTGCTAATAATTTCATAAACTTTATGTCATATATTGACAGTTAAGCTCTTTGAAAACTATTATGATAAATACTTTGCATCTCTGTTTAGGTTTCTTTCCTGTAATTCAGCAACAAGTTGCTAATGTTGGTTTATCAGCATATTTTATCTGCACAGGACTATTTAGCTTTGCTTCACTGATAGCTCTGTAATAACACACCTCCGTCCGTCGCCTTTCACAATCCAGCTCGACAGAGACATGTGGCTGAAGCTGCATATCTGGCTCACAAACAACATTTCTGTTAACAATATGTCGGAATTACATGAAAGATTTACTTATGAGATTGTCTTTGAAAAAGCTGTGTTTAATTATCAGTAACCTGAAATTGTTTTTCAAAACAAACTCCCATATATCAACATGAAAGAGACTAAACCATTCATTATATGACATGTGAAAAAGTAAGCCACAAAATGTTTTATGATGCATGTCACTGTAAAAACAGGTGTAGATTTCTTCAACTTGGAGAGATGATTTAGATGAATTTTTACCTATTTCCCAGCAGTCATACTCAGTACACTATTTCTCAGAATCTTGTAAATTTTCATGTTGCTTAAAGCTAAATTTGAAGTCAAATCTCTTATGGAAGAGAGGTATCCAAATTCAGTGTGAGAAAGAAAATTAGATGTCCTCTTTCATATATTTTAAGCTTTTCCTGTAATCCTTTTTTCTTTTCATGCCTTTACTAGGTCTTTTTCTTTACTGGATATGTGTTGATTTTAAAAATCAGAGTTATTTAGACATGTTTGCTTCTTTGCTATATCCACAGCCTGGTTTATTCTGCAATGATTTGAAAAAAGGTGATGATGGAAAAAGCTTTTCAAATTGACCTCAAGGATATTCTACTTACAAGATTATCCAGAGGTTTTCAAGGAACTGGCAGACAAGAAATACTCAAGATGTAGGCTTGGTCTGTTCTCAGATGACTGATCATCTGTGTATTTAGGAGATGGAGGTGTTTGGTATTGCTTAACATAAAGCTTCATTTCAGTTCCAAACAAATGATATAGAATTAGAAAAGTGCCTGTTGTTCAGTCTTCAAATTGCAAATGTGGTTTTACAATCTTAGTATTCCCATTTCACATCTTCTTTATTGTTTCTTAATCTTTCTCATTATTTCTCCTCTGGAATTCAGCATAATCAGTGGTCTGGCTACATTATTAGTATTCTTCTGTCCAGAGGTTTGGTACTTAGAAAAGGTGATTCCAATTTTGTTTTGAGAATACTTTACTTGGAATGAGAAAAGTCTTATTTCTATTTTTCCATTGCTAAATTCTCCTAATCTTGAAAATGGGTAAAATACACAGCTTATGGCACTTAGGGAGAGTCATCTTTTTTTTTTTTCTGAAAGAAGAATAATTTCTTTTTCTACAGAGCTGGGGCTGGTGGCAGTGCCAGTTTCCCTGACTCCATTTTGCACTGGTTTTGCAAATGTCTTACCCATTTTGCAGTGATTTTTTTTTTTTTTTTTAGTAGCAGAGTAAGGCTATTTCTAGCTGTGTTGATGAATCCTTCAGGGAAGTGTTGCTGAAGGAAGGCTGGAAAATACAATCAGTTTTTTGAATTTGTTTTTCTGTCTTAACTGTTCTGAAAAAATTAAGAAACTGTCTACATAATTTATTATTCTTCTAACTGCAGAGAGTGTTTTCTGGAAGATCAAAATATATATGGGGACCACCAGTACCATATACAAAACATTTAACTCCTCTTACAGAGTGAGTTTCTAAGAATACTATTATCTGTTATACTTAAGAACATGCAGAACAGTCCATACTTACACTTTGACTGTTTTTATGAACAGGACTGGCAAATACTTGTAGGTCTCCTGTCAGGAAGGGTCTGCTAAAATGTTAGAACACAAAATGTTAAAACAAAAAAGGTACAATTTATTTTTGTAATATGATTCCCCTACAAGAAATGGAAATATTAAAGTGAGTTAGAGCTTTTCCACTCTTCAACTGATTGTTAATGCATCTGACCAGGAGAAGAAAAATAATTTCTCCAACGTGCCCAGAGCACATAAGTTATCTGGGGTGGAGCTCATACTCCTGGCTGCCCTCTGCATCAGCTACACAGCACCAGGGAAAAGAAAGCTGAAAGGTTTTTTTTCCAGTAGCACCTCAAAGGGGAATAGGAGACAAGACAAAAGCTTCTTCAAATACTAACCTCCAGTCTATATTTAGACTATAAACTTTGCCTATTAATTCTGACTTAAATATCAGTGTCTGAGACGTGAAGAAAGATCTTCCAAAAATTACCAGGACTAGGAGCAAAATAGTTTTAAAAATGTGTGTCTTTTAACTAAGGTTAATGGTAGTAACTCACCACGTCTCCTGAAACTATCACAAAGAATCTTCTGTAAGAGTGTATTAACCGGATATATGCAACACAAACTGATTCAGGATACCACAAAAAAAATAAGAAAAAATTACTGCAATCAAATACTATTCAATACAACAAACTATGAAGAAAACTAAAATTTGAACTAGTGTGGCATTTTTCAATAAATCTGTACCCAGTCATTGTTTTCCAGTATAAGCAAGAACCTTTCATAGAATTAATTTACTCATAAAGTGACAGTAATGCCTACTGAGGTCCAGAAGTAGCTGCTACCTCACCTACCTTTTCCAATGCAGTGTGAGGGCCTTAATTGCTGTGCTTGGGTGGACATATCTTGGCTGAGCAACACTGAAAGCTTTTGGATTTTGATTTAATTTTTTGAATAATGGAAGTAAACATAAAAGCACAAATGGTTTGTGAGGACATAATACACAGAAATTAATTGGGTTCCTGACATAGCAAAGGAAAAAAAAAAAAGAATTACTACAGAGAGTACTCTGAATTATCCAGAGATTTCAGGTATTTATTGTTGGAGTACACCAGAAAAGCAGCTACAGAGTTTTAGGAAATATAAAGTAGTGACAGTGAGAAATTTACCAAGATAGATTAACTTTTGGTATTTTGTGTCTTCCAGGAAAGGTTTATATGCCCTGATCTTCTTTCCATTACCAACAATCTGAAATGCATAATACTAAAATGGATCAAGCCAGCTCCTTGTAATACAGGATATGATTGAGAGTGAGCTACTGAGCTATGACAACAAGGGTGTGGTTTGCCCCATTTCTGAATTTAATTATTCTATATGTGCAGTTTCAAGTGACTTAGAGCGTTGCAACCTAAAGCTAAGTTCTCCCCATATCTGTGCTGTGTATGCATTTTCTGTGAATACTGGTACTGTAACTAATGAATCAGGGCAGCATGAGAGCACAGTCAGAGTTGGAATTACTCTTCTTGATGACTTTGATTTAGTATGAAATTACATTAGGACTAGACTGACACACAGTTTGCCTGGTAAGTTTTAATTGTACAAGTAAAAAATCAGCAAACTTCTGCTGATGCTGAAAAAATAAGTGGGCCAATTTAAATATTTTTAAATGCCTCAAGGATTAAGTTACTGAATTACTCACAAGCTCTTGAGATTCTGCAGTACAAAACCTCTTAAAGCCTGGTGTGTAGATGAATAAAACACCACATTTCCTGTTCACACTCCAGGAAGTCTTGTATAGTGGCTTATTTATGCTGAACCTCTTTAATTATAAGGTCACAGATTTTTATGGTTGCATACATCAAATAGAATATTCAATTTACATCAAACACTATTTTACCAAAAAAGATGAATTAAAATGAGCTGGTTTTCTGCCTGAATTAATACTAGAAGAAAAACTACAAAATGTGGTCTCTGAAAATCAGCAAAGGTAGAAATGGAAGTAAATCTGTCAGCACATCTGGGAACAGTCCCAGAAGTAAATGAGGTCAAGCAGGAGGACTTTGATGGGTTTCACTAAATTTTGGATCAACGTTCTTTGTTTACCCCTTTTATCAGGGAATTTTCATAGTATCTGATTGATACCTTGCTTTCAGCGCTTCACACCTTGCTTCTCTGTACATAAAACATCCAAGTGAGATGACACCTGAACAGTGTAATCCACTGAGATGTTTCTTGCCAGATGTGGAAAGATCCTCTTTTACTGCAGTGAAAATTTATGGTCCAGGAAAGTAATCAGACTAATCTGACCTGATCTAAACTAATAATTTAGATTTCAAGGCATACTATATTTTCTGCAATTTTGCTTCTAGCCACCTTGGAAGAGTCAAGCAGTTGGGTGACTGGACCAGGCCTAGATTTCTGTAGAACACCAGAACTAAGCCTGGGGTTTGTCTTCCCTAAATAGAGATGTCTACAAGCTACATGCCTACATCTGACTTAGAAATAAGAAATTCTTTTCTCAGTTCATAGACATTTACAAAGACTATTTCATCTGACATGATTTACGTGTCTACTTCAAGATGTTTGTCTACTTCATCTGATTCATCTGGGTTTTTTAACTGATTTGTAGAAGACCTATGTCCCCATCCCTAATCCATGCTTTTACATATAAGTTTAAGTGTAATGAATTCTGTGCTAAATCTCGTTTCACTTTCCAAAATGAGAGATTAAGTATGACAGAAATATACTGTTATATTCTTTGGAAATATCGACTATCTGAAAAGAATGGAATATAACAGAGTAGAATAGAATAGTTCCATCTGGAAGGGACCTATGATGATCAAACTGCCTGACAAAAGTTGAAGCATATTATTAAGGACAATATCCAAATGCTGCTTAAACACTGTCAGACCTGGGCTATCAACCACCCCTCTGAGAAGCCTGTTCCCATAGTCAAACAGCTAGAGTGCTTATTGAGTTAGTTACGTACATAAATCTACTTGCCCTCTTTTCCAAAGGAGAGTTGAAATCGTCTTTTCTGCCTCTCAGAATAATACTGTTCAGCTGGACATAAACATAGTATATCTTTCTTTTAGACAATATTCCATTTTGTTAAATAGGACTCAAAACTCACAGGCTAAAACAAAGTGTAAATCTTGAACCCTATGAAGAGATGGTCTTTCTTTATTCCAGTTTCTGGTTTAAAGTCCTTTACATACATAAACAGCACAAAGTTCATGGTAAACCCCATCAGATTCTGCAGTACTTTGGAGAAGGTCTGTTGTAAATTTCCTCATTGTTATTCCCTTGACATTCCTTTGACAACAGCTGCATTGCAGGGAAGAAGATAAAAGACCTACAAAATACCTGCTTCCACCTACTGGCACATAAAGAGTGCTTTGATAAAGACTAGTTGTATTTCTCATCTCTCAGCCTTTCAGCAAGAATATCTTAAAGATTTAAACATCTGCTTGCAGTATAAAGATGTCTTTGCATCATGCCATTGCTTCTAATTTACACAGTTCTCTAGATTGTAAATCTCACTAGGATGTCTTAACATGGTCACCATTATGTACATTATGATCTTCTCCTTTTGCTTCTTACTAATATGAACTACCTTCACTTCAGCCTTTCTTTCTGCTAAGGAATTCACTGAGATTTCTTTACATTCAGTATCATAGACTGTTCTATGATTTCAGAACTAAGATTTTATGCCAGATGCTCTTCTCAAAAGTGCATACTTGGAGAAAGAGTCAGCAATTCACTAGCTTTTTTAATTCATGCTGTTTATTCCCAAAATAGCAATGTAGAAATAAGTTCTGGGTAGATCTATTTAAGGATGATACTGCAACTGAAGAACAACCAGAAGCCTCATTGGAAGGAATAAGTGAAAAAATGGTAAACAAAATTAAACATTCCTCTGGCCTGGACAAAAATGGCTTCAAATATGCAAGTGCAAAGTGGGTATGGAATTACAACATTCCTGTACTCCCCAAGTTTGAGCAATTTGAGACTAGGCCATTCACAAGTTTACCTAGTATAAGTTCATAAACAGTTTCAAGGCCATTCAAGGTCAAGGAGTGCATATGTTCAACCATGACTTTGCAAGAAATCTTAAGTCTTGTAAGAGTTGGCTGACAGTAACCATAGTGCATGTATTTCAACATTGCTTATTTTTAATAGAGCAAGAGAAGATCACAGCTTAAAAGTTTATTGTGAATATTTTCTCCTATAGAGGAGAGAATTAAACAGTATAAAACATTTAAAACAATAATCTATTTTCTATAATTGAAGAGTTTTAGCAGATTTTTTTCCCCTAAAACTCCTTTGCATTGATTCAAAGTCACTGTGGAAAGATGATGATCCCCCGAAAATTAAAAACCACTTAAAAGATTTAAATCAATTAATAAAATAAAAGGCTACTTTCTTTAAAGTAATGTCAGTATGTTAGCTCAGTATTCCCATCCATCTGATTGTCTTTAATAACTTTAATGATGAAAGTAAATGAGTTTGGGAAAATACATGGGCAATGTTACCTCTATTCAATACTATAAAGTATTGTGGGGAATGCCAGCAAAACAAGATAATTAGGTAACATGACTCTAAGTAAAATGTACTATAAATAAGAACAGACTAATGCATCTCAGAAAGAAGGCCTCCTTAGCTGTAATATGTCATAGAAAGAGCTGAGTTTTGTTTCTTCTGTGAAACAAGGAAAAAAAATAGCTTATAGTAAATTAAAATAAAATACGAGGAGGTATTTAGACCAGAAATAAACACAAAAAGTGGTGTCAGAAGAGACGAATCAGCAATGTGTTCCAAACTTTACAGGAAGTTTATAACATTAATTCTGGCAAAAATAACAAAAAATAAAATAAGAAAATGCTCAGTGTGAAGGGTAGATACTCTGCATATTCTGAAAGGAAACATTAGCAAGGGCAACATTATTTTGATGGGAAGGATGGTTAAATAAGAAGAATGGAACGGAAAATAATTTTTATCTCTAAGAGCATGGAAAGATTTGTTCCAGAGGACAGCAGGAATGCACTTGGAACAGCTACAACAGGAACATTGTAATCAGGAAGGAAAAGTTAGTTCTCTAACTAAAATTCCTATCTGCCTCTACAGAATGGCTACTCCTGATTTTGTGACAAGGATTTACACATTTATCCTTTCTAACTCTGGGAATGCAAAGAAGTAAGTGTAGGCTTCACAATTTACTCTCAGAATGCCCTCATATTTTTTCAATCACATGGTAGGCATGTTTGCTTTCAAGGCAGCAACCAGTCAGTTACCTTTATACTTAGTTTTACATATATGTGTTTTTTATTTTTTTTTTACATATACCTATACTTAGTACAGGGGTGTGTATATATATATATATATATATATATTTCTATGTGTAGAAACTTTCTAAATTTCAGCTGTGTTCATCAAGGTCTGACATCTCATTTTGCCTAATATTTACTATGAATAGGTTATTTTCTTTCCTTCCTGTTGGCAGTACTAGTAAATTGACAGAAAAGTGGACCTGGAGGCTTTGAGGATATACACTTTTTCATCAAGATACGTTGCATGAAATGACTCTTGCTGTTAGTTGTTTCATCTGTATTCACTACTGCTTTGCTGTGACCATTTCTGAATCTGCCAGCCCTTTAACTTGGCAAACATTCTTATTTCCACTGAAAGCTGTAAAACTGTAGGGAATGAAAACCTAACAGGAAGATTAAACACTCGTTATACTTGTTATATATGTTACTTTGACAAAAAGCTTTATTTTGACCTGTAAGCTGTGAAATTGCATCTTTTTGCTATATTCATCTTCTATTCCCTAGCAGAGCTTACAAAAAGCTCTGTATTGAAATAATGCAGTTGTGTACTATGGTTTTTTTCAATAGTGAATTTAAAAGCACATAAAGTAAGGAATATACATAAGGAATAGAATTACAGAATCACAGAATGTGCTGAGTCGGAAGGGACCTACAAGGATCATCAAGTCCAATCCTTAGTCTTGCACAGAACCATCCCCCAGAGTCACACCATATGCCTGAGAGCATCATCCAAGCACTTCCTAAACTCAGACAGGCTTGGTGCTTTGACCACTTCTCTGGGGAGCCTGTTACAGTGCCCAACCACCCTCTTGATGAAGAATCTTTGTCTAATATCCAACCTAAACTTCCCCTGACACAATGTAAGGGCATTTCCTGGGGTCCTGTAACTGGTCACCACAGAGAAGAGATCAGTGCCTGCCCCTCTTCTTACCCTCACAAGGAAGTTGTAACTGCAATGAGATCTCCCCTCAGCCTCCTCTTCTCCGGGCTGAACAGATCAAATGACCTCAGCCTCTCCCCATATGGCTTCCCCTCAAGGCCCTTCACCATCTTTGTTGCCCTCATTTGGACACTCTCTAAGAGCTTAATATTTTCTTATACTGTGGTGCCCAAAACTGCACACAATATTCCAGGTGAGGCCGCCCCAGTGCAGAGCAGAACAGGACAATCCCCTGCCTTGACCAGTTGGTCATGCTTTGTCTGATGCCCCCCAGGACATGGTTGGCCTTCCTGGCTGCCAGGGCACTGCTGATTCATGTTCAACTTGCTGTCAACCCAGGGTGCCCAGGTCCCTTTCTACAGCACTGCTTTCCAGCTGAATAGTGTTTGAATTTTAAAAATGCATACACCAATAACTTCGGTCAAATCTTTCTTTTTATGGCTCACCACTATAACATAACTAAAAATACACTAGGCAGCATATTATCCTATGGTGACTTTACAGAAACTGTACCATTAACAGAAAAGATTATGTGGAAAATTTGACAGGATGAGAACACTGTTTAGCAGAATGTCAATAACACTGACATGGGAAGATGACCACATACATGAAAAATGTCCAGGAATTATATCACAGTGAAATAGGAAATCTTTAACATACAGAAACTGTCTTAGTTTTGTATATATCACCATTGTGAAGTCAGTGGAGTTTAATCATGTGAAGACAGGGGGATAGAAACAGTTAAGAAAAAAACAAGAAAAGAATAAAACAGAATGTGTAGATTCTTCCTCTCTTTTAATAACAGAAACCTGATTCTTGGGTTTTCATACTATTTCTGCTTGGCAAGTAACCTTGCTCTAGGGAAGCAGTGGACCACCCTACCAGACACTTCATGGATTACCTAGAGCACTGCAGGCACTTTTGTGCCCCCAGTTCAACAAAGGCATCATCAAACTGGAGCAAGTTCATCAGAGACCATCAGAATGATTGACAAGGGCCATAGCACTGCCCCATGAGTAGAGGCTGGGGCAGTGAGACTTCCCCATCCTGGTACAGAGATGGTTTTAGAAGAACCTCACAGACATGCTGATGGCTACAGGGAGAGGACTAAGAGGATGTAGTCAGGCTCTGAAGAGCCAGGCATGTCAGTGGGATAACAGATAACAGGAATCAGATGAAACAAGAGAGGTACATACAAGAAAAACTTGTTTTGCTAGTACAACAGGCAGGCAGTAGGACTGGCTGCCAGGGAGGATGTAAAGTCTCTGTCTTTGGAAGTTTTCCTATTTCTGACTGGGTAAAGCTGTGATATACCTGGTGTGAAATAACAACTGGCACTTAAGTGACAGGAGAGAGCCAAAAGGACCTTTTCAAGGGATTCTGAGTACCCTCTATAATGAGGGTAACCATGAAGTTTGAATCAGTCATAGAAGAGTCAGCTCTAAGAAAAACAGAGACGCTTCATGTTAAGCACATTAACAGAAAATGACTGGATAGTCTTGGTTTATGATATCTCGGGTCAAAAACAAAAATGAATTTGTTTACATTCAAGTACAGCAATAGAACCCCAAAATCTCTTGCTCAGCAGTCACTCAACATGAAAAGTGCTTTAAATTAGTTTTTTTCTTTTGAAGAAACATGCCTGGCACAACAGCTCTCTGAGCAGAGCAGTGCTGCAGTCGCACACAAGTGCCATTAGATCCCAAACTAGGAAGAATCAGCACTAAGCTATTGGTTCTTCAAACATTTCTTCCCAGTGCAATTAAAACACACTACCAAGAGTAGATGAATCACAATACACATAGATTGTGGCTATTTCTCTATAAAATCAACAATTTTAATAGCATCCACCTTTTCCGACATATGATAACACCTGAAAGACTCTGATAAACATTTCTTAGAAATTTGCCTTTGCTATGAAACAAGGGTACATGCTAGACTAGACTTTTCGGGCGGTAAAGGAAGAAAGGGAGGAAAAAAGTGGAGAGGGCTAAGAGCCCTTTCTTTAAAATTAGATATTTAAAGTTTATTAGGCTAGAGGTACTCAAAAAGAAGAGAATCATATAAACCAGTGACTAAGTCATTCACTCACGGCATAGGAAAAAGAGATTATTAATTTCTCATTTTTTATGATCACTTCTAAGGCTTTTTGGCGACAACCGATAAATCTAAAGTGAATAACAGCCATTTTTGTGTAAAAACTGGTAAACATAAGCAACCTCCAGTTCAAAGTACCGCTGTCTTTGAGAATTGCCTAGATTTTAAATTTGTTTTCCACTGGAAAGCTAGAACTTGCCAGGTTTGGTGTTGTACCACGTGCACGACCTTTGTCACAGATCCTGGATTTTGTACCCAGAATTTCAAAGCTTTTGGGACCATCTCAGTATTACAAGGCCCAAGTGACTAAAATGGCCTATTTTCAGGTGTTTAAATTACAATACATCTAAAAATATTCCATTAAGAGAACTTTAAAATTGTAAAGTCAAGGACTTAGAAAAATGGAATGTGCTAGACATGAAGGTTATGTAATCTTAATCAGTTTTATTGTGAACACACTTTAGCATGCTGTCCTTAATTGAATCTGTCTCGACTGTCCCAAACCTTTTCTTTAGCTTCTTTAGTCCTTCTTGTGATGATTCTTTGACTTCATTCTTTGTCCAAAAAGGATGTGCTCCACTCTTGGAGAAGCTACTCTGCCTCACTCCCAGTCTTCCTTTAGGTTGCTTGTCCAGTTTCAGGCTCCTGTTCTCTACATGACTGGGAAGAAAAGTATCCCTCCCATTTTGCTTGGTTTGGGAGTGGATATATTCCACCTAGATTTTTTACCTTCTTTCATAAAGGAAAGAATGTGTGGACTCATGCATATCAGGCAGTTGTCCACTCAGTTATAGCTTCTGTATGGCTTCATTTGTTTAAGCGAATTCCACAAGAGGGTAGTATCCCCAGATGTATCAAACTACTACAAGTTTCATAAAAACACCAGTACAGAAGAGACACATTCTTAACTCAGGTAAGGGAAAAAGGATCAGTATTCATTCAATCCTTACAAAAGGTCAGATGGTGCATTTGATCTACAAACTTGTCACACAATATTTCAAGTAGCTTTACTGAGCACAGAGGAATGTGTTTACCTTGGACAAAATAACTTTTTTCTTCTTCTCTCCCTCTTGGAAATAAAACTTGGTTTGGAGTAGACAGCCACTCTGGAAAATTTGAGCCTGAATGGTTAATTTAATTTGGCAACATGATAAACAACTCAGAACAGGGACTTAATAACAGGCAGCACTAGAGTCCCACCTGTAATTATCCATTATGTCCCAAGTGAGAAGCCACAAAATGTCTCCTTGAGATGTAGGAAAAATAGCTGCATCCAGGCAGTTTAGGGTTTGAGCTGAATCCAGTCTAAGGTAGTGTTTACAGCTGGACAATGATTAGAGGAGGATCTGAAAACTTTCCATAAAATAGGGAGGAAATCTGGTAGCCATACCACTGTCAGCAGAAGTCTCTCATCTTTAGCCTAGCAATGACATAAGCACTATTTCTGCTTTAATTGTATATGCAACAAGGTTGGTTTAGTGCAATAATGACATATGATTACAACCAGTAATGCTTTACAAAAATAGAGAAGGAACCAATTCCCTTCTCATGGATAGCTAAATGCCCAGTGCTTTTAAGTCAAACCAAGATGCCATTGTGGATTTCAGAGAGTATCTGACTGCTCATAACTCCAGATAAATCTTGGATGGATTTCAAAACCATGGTTTCTCACATAGGCTGAGCAATGTTATGATAGCACAATTTGATCTGCTGCCTCATGTTGGCAGGTATCGTCAAGGCAGTAACATTTTAAAATTTTATAGGATGTCTTTTTAATCTTTTTTGCTAAGAGTATTCTCAATGTTCTTAATGCAAATTTTCTTTGTGCCATACTGTACTAATCTTCTGCACATGTTCTTTTAGAGTGTGCAATTACATTTTGGTCAGCATTATTTTTGTCCTTACGGCTTATATAACACACTCATTGAAAGATGTGCCTGTTCCTTACAAGAGAGGCTGCAATGCTCAGAGTGGAACTTGTTAACCAAGATAAAAGCAACATATTCATGTCAGGTCAGGAAAAGATAGGGCAAGGAGAATGAAAGGGAGGAAAGGAAGTGACAACAAATAATAAGAATGGCTGAGTCCTGATAGAAATTGCTGCAGAGATAAAGGGCCTCTGTGGAAGAAGTGGCACTAACACAAGCCTGAGGAGGTAGAGGGTTCTCCAATTGAATGGAAAAAAGCTGAAGCACCCAGCTTTTAAAACACCAGGACACAGGTGGCCTTGCTGGTAGAATTCCTCTTCTCTATTTATTTAGACCTTTAAAGGAAAGTCATCTTGTCTAAACAGGAGGCATATTTTCATGACCAACAACATGATGCACTGGGAGAGATGCTTCTTCTTCATTGGATCCTCTCTAGCTCCAGTGGTAAGGGATATGGTCAACTGTACACCTTCACTGGTTCATGCATCCTTGCTTTGCAGACTAATTGTATGCCAAAGGTTAATTGTGATTCCAGGGAAGTCATCACTAATTAGCAATCTTCCCAAGTAAAGACAGACCGTTTTATAACTGTGTATCATATTCACATATGGCTGTTCTCCTTTGACTTCATAAACTTACATTCAAGATATTACAAATTAAACCATGTGTTTCCTCTTTGAGCTCAAATAAACAATATTTAGTATTCCAGATCACGGGACACAGGAATGGCTGCATTCATCCCTGATCACACAGGGTTTTACAATTATGCAGTTTTCTTCAAAAGGGCCTGAAAAAGTCCTATAAACTCAGAGAAAAGCAGTGCCAATGGAGAGTAGCAGAGTTAACTCCTTGTGCTGAGGTGTTTCTAGGGAATGTAGTTTATCCTGGCTGGGTGTTTGTTAAACCTATTAAAGCAAATCAAAGACCCCCCAGAACTACTCTAAGTGTCATAGTCCTTACAGGTAAGAGAAATCCTCCTGTATATAACCCAAACTAATTTCTTGCAAATTACACTAATCATAATTCTTTGTGAATAGGTGAACACAAATTGATCATAATCTTCTTTATAGCAAGGTTTTATACGTGAAGCTATTTTTCAAGTTTGATTGAACATAATTCCTTCAAATTTACTTGATAGGTGGCTTTTCCAAAGACATTTGCCATTGCCAGTGTTCTTGAGATTTCTCCCAGTGCTTACACAATTTCCTTATAGTAGAGTAGCTAAAATCTGGAGCCATACCTTGTAAGTGGAAGCAATACTCTTTGATTGTAATCATGGCTATGTGATGAGGACATAGCATGTATTTCTTGAGCCCACATTTGGTAGGGACAGGACCACGCATGCTCTAGTTTACAGAGAGTTTTCTCTACTATCAGTACTGGATAAATCCCAAAGCTGGACCAGCTCTGACAATGCTGCTGTTCCCATGGTTGTAGTACCTGACCCAGCTTGCCCTTGCTTTTACCTTCCATTTCCTCCTACTCCTTCTGCTCCCCTGATGCTGTGCTAGCCCTTTCTGGAGTCTAGTATAGAGCTGTGCATGGAACCAAGACCAGTGGCAGGACCTAACATGGGTGATACTGGCCCTCTGGTAAATTCATGATTGCAATGTATCAGCTGATGCTTCAATGGAAAGGAGGCCTTCTTGATTAAGATACACTAAAGACTTTATTGCTCTTCATCTTCTACAAGGTGTAATTTTTCCCTCCTCTGCACAGCATAGATCATGAAGTATAAGCATGAGGATCCTGAGAATAATCATTTATTATTACTAGTTGTAAATTATTTTAAATAAGTGTTTTAATGTTTACCTCTATCTAAGGAATAGTTGAGGGAAAGAGCAAATCCGTATCCTAAGAAATTAAACCTGTATATTTTAAGCAGTTAGTTCAGTTTTTTAATGTGTTGCAGTAGCTGCATGTAAGATGAGGCCACCTTTTGTGAGGGGTAGTGCCTCGTCCACTGGGAGGAAAATTAAACAGTCTGCAGCCGCTGAGGGGTGAAGAAGGCTGGAACACTTTATTAGGGCGCATGAGACTTATATAGGGTTCGGTGGAGAGGCTTGGAAACTGGGAGGAGTTAGGGCGGAGCGCGACAAGTATGGGGAAGGAGAGGAGTGAACAATACAATTATGGGGAAAACTGGGAGTGGCTAGCCTTATATGATGATGCTGTGTTGCACCACCGGCTAGCCAATGGAAAAAGAGAGATCAGATAACCAATGGGGGATCAGTAACCAGATAGCCACAGCCAATGGGGACAAACGTACAAATACAGATGAAATAACTGTCTATCTAATACATAGAATCACTATCTATGCTAAAAAAACCTTTTAAAAAATTGGAGTTGTTGTCAATCTCTAGTATTGATCACTTGATTGTTAGATCCATCCACTCCTGGAAATGTTCATCATGGTTATTTTGGCAGTCCTCCAGACGGGGTTCCCCCACAGGGTAGGGTATCTTATGCTAGCAATGAGCTCTTAAGGATACTTGACCTTAAAACTGGATTTGGGCTTAAGTATCAGGTTAAATGGCTCTATTCCCTCATCTGCCAGAGTGCCATAGTTGGAGACCTGAGTTACCTTACTACTGTGGGTGTGCCTGAATAAAACAAGAAACCTCACCTCTCTGGAGCAGGCAGATAATCTTTCTGTTTTGTGGTAAAAGAAAAACCTTTTCCAAAACGCTAATTAAGTATATATCTGTCTTGCTTTTTGCAGACAGCTCAGAGTTTGTTCTGGCACTTGAAAAGCATAAATGAAGAAGACTTTTAAAAAGAAGCCTCTAAAGAGGGTTTACTAGTTTGGGTAAAGTACAAAACATGAACACAGTTACATAGGTATGATTTTGCCTAGAAGTGACTCAGACTCAGATAGTTCATGGCACAGTGGTGTAAAATGAGGTGTTTTTGGAAACACATCTCTGTATTAAATGTTTTCCCGACTTGATATATGCTCTCTTTCTGTACATTTCCTTAAGAGCCACATACTAACCACTCTCTCAATTAAACACTGTAATAATTTTCAGTCATCAGTCCGTGATCTCCTTCTAAAGATTTACCAAAAAAAGCTTCAGTAAGTTCCCACTTGGTATGGATAGGCCCATATGACATTGCAAGAGGCCCCAAAATTGCAATGGATTTCAATAAATGAAGCAGTCATGAAGATTTAAAGCTGGTTTTGTCAGATGTACTATTTTCTTTATACAAAGGCTTGTTTAGATTCTTTTTCTCATTGACAAGATAAGTATATTATTCTGTTACATGTCTATGATATTCAAAATATGACATACACTTGCATTGTCCTACTCTGCAGTTGGCCTTGAATATTTGTGTATAAACACTGCTATTTATTGCTACTCCTGAAATAAACAGAGTGCAGCAGAAGTATTTCATTTCCTTCACTGGTTTCATTTGTGCCATCCCAGACCTGTGTCAAATCTTTTGATGGCGGACCTTACAGGATTCCTGTGGCAAAAACTGGTTTTATCACAAAGTCAGTCTTGCTACATCACTGCCATCAGTTCTCCAATAAATTGCAAGGCTGTCTGGGTTTAGCTGTACTGCAGTCTCAGTAATCATTCCTGGGGAAGCTGAGATGTTTTTCAATATGACGTTGAAAAATCTGTAAGCAAAATACTTGTATTTTAACAAGCTTTAATAAGTTTGATTAGTAATTGTTTTGCTTTAGCCTCAGTCTCTATCTTATTTTTCATTTTGAAATAAGCAAATATACGAAAATAACAAATCCAGCAACTTCCCACACTTCAACCTCCCTTCTTTACAGACTATACAGCTAGATAGACAGGAAAGGTGAAAGAGCAAAATTCAGTTTAAGACTCCTACATACCATGCCTGTAAATATATTGTGATGGTGCAGTTCTACTAAGTCTGAAACTTTTGTCTTTTTGAAGGCTGTGACAATTTCTAACCTAATTTGTGACAATTTCTAATGTTCTACCCTAACATGTAGAACATTGCAGATAAAAACTTTTAAGTTTCTGTTTACTAGTTTACACAGAAATAAAATATTTACACTTTCTATAGAATAAATTGTTTAACATCAAAAACAGTTTTAATATAAAAATTTCATCAAAGTCTTCATAAAGCAACAGGAAACCAAGTAAAATATATTTATGTGCAAACATTTCAATCACTTGAAAGGTATTTCAAATATTAAGAATCATCCAAGCATTTTAAATCTTAATTGTTAATTCTTTTCAGTTCAAGAATTTATAGTCTCCAAATCATAAATATTTATTTAAAATTACTCTATAAACTTATTTTGATAAGATTACCATATCTAAAAATTCACTGGAAGTAGAAGCAGATTATGCCTGAAAACACAGTAATGTGTTCATTGGCTAAGTATGAACTATGCTTTTTTACCACAGACTCCTTTTGATTTCATCACAACTGTTGCTTAAGTTATGAGGAGGGACACAGCAAACACATTCCTTTCCTCAAGCTGACTGCACCATGTTGTGGTGGAAGCACACCATCTTCTGGCAATAAAAGATCACTTTTCAAAAGCATGTGAAAGGAAGTCTTTGTGTCACTCAAGAAATCAGAAACACTCCTTAGATACATCAGGACTTTATTCTTTTTCCTTAGAATGTCCCAAAGTGTCTCTTTCTCTTTTCCATAGAAAATTTTATATGGAGAAAATAACCTGAGTTTTTCATAACAAAACACATTGCCAATTAGCACTATACCTTCAGCTGACAGGCTTAAAAACATTGAACCTTACATTGCTCAAATAAGATAACTGGAAGCCTTACCAGATACAAACCAGTCAGGCCTTGATTTTCCAAAGCTCATACCTACCTCTACATGATTGGACATTCTCCTAGGCTGTCAGTGGTCAATGGCTAACAAAAGAATAGGTCAGGAAATGTGACCCAGGGCTTGACAGAACAGGTCTTAGGACTTGGAATGAGAAACAGAGTGCAGCAGGTGAATGTGCTCAGCTCTATGAAGCATAGAATTGTGAAATTGTTTGTGTTGGAAGGAACTTTCAGAGATCATCTACAGCAATCTCCTTGCCATAGGCAGGGACATTTTTCACTAGATCAGGTTGCTTAAAGCTCCATCCAACCTGACCTTGAATAGGTCCAGAAATAAGATACTACAAGTTTGCTGTGTGGTGTCTCACCACACTCACTCTCAAAAAGGCCTCCTGTCCACTCTGAACCAACTCTTTTTCAGTTTAAAACCACTCCTCCTGCTTCTGTTTATACAAACCTTGGAGGAAGGTCTCTCTCCATCTTGCTTATAAGCTCTCTTGACATACTGAAAGGCATATAAGGTATCCTGGAGCCTTCTCTTCTCCAGGCTGAATAACCCCAACTGTTGGGATTGTTTCTGTTGGGTGAGCTTTTTATCACCAGCCCCTTCATTCTTTTTAATAAGATTGATTTCCAAAACCCATTCTTTGTGTTTCAGAGAACAGATGCTTCCTACTGTCAATATTACCTTGAAGAGAGACACAGCAACAAGTGAAGGCAAAGCAAAATTAGAAAAAGAAAGAAAACTGACTGAAATTGCCATGGAAACAGAAGAACATAGCTCCATATCATAAACACACATTGGCCTTCTGCTGTAGCTTCAGTGGAGGAAAAGGAAAAAGGTCCTTGTTTTGCACGAGAGGTGTGTATTTATACTAAGTTGTTTGGTTTGTGTGACAACATGTTCTTGTGTGTTTTTCTGAGGGAGTGGGAATGTCACCACATTAGAGCGTACCTGTGGGAAGTGTGAGTGTGTGAATGTATCAGTGTATGTGACTGAGAGCATTTACAGATGTGATTGCTAGAGTGTGGGTGTGTGTGATTGTGTTTATGTAAGTGCCAAGTCCTGTGCTTGCTCACAACAACCACAAGCAATCCTACATGCTTGGGGAAGAGTGAAGCAGGGCCAGTCAGCTGGCAGCTCCTCCAGTGGTAACTATGCAAGTGGCTTCTGCCAAATTTGTATCCCAAAGCTTGAATGTCCCAGCACCCATTGCACTCAGTGTAGTTATCAACAATTCATTGTTCAGTTTTCCCAGAGGCTCGTGTATGGCAGGGGACACAGGTCATACACCCAGTCCATGCCACGATCCTTGGCTCATGTGTCTATGACACTGTTTTGGAAATAAGTCACATTGCCTGATTCAGTTCGTGTAGGGGTGCCGTGTCACCACAGGAGTTGTTTTTCAAGGCCCAAGATAGTGTTCTGGGCCATGGCATGGGTAATAGCATATATTTCCAACTACTCAATAGTGGCCTCCACCTTTGTAAGCTTACAAACCTGGTGCTTACCATGGGAGGTTTGTGGTAGTGTGATATAATCCACCTGCCAAGTTTCCTCATATAGGTGTTTCAGACTGTACCAAAAAGGTTTTAGCCACTTGACTTCTATGAATGTGGTGCTATAAATAGCTCACCCTTATGTTCCCAGTCCAGATCCACCTGAGCCACTTCTAATTTTAACACCCTGGTTGTCCTGGTTTTGGTTGAGACAGAGTCTTTTTCTTCTTAGTAGCTGGTAAGTGCTTGTTTGGTTTGGTTTGTTTTTTGTTGTTGTTTGGTTATTTGGTTGTTTTCGGGGTTTTTTTGTTTGTTTTTTTAATTTCGTATGAGGATAGTATTGATAACACACTGATGTTTCGGCTGTTGCGAAGTAGTGCTTACCCTAAGTCCAGGACTTTTCAGTTTCCCCATGCTCTGCCAGTGAGAATCTGCACAAGAAGCTGGGAGGAAGCATAGCCTGGGCAGCAGACCCAAACTGGCCAAAGGGTTATTTCATTACACAGAATGTCATGCCCAGTATTTAAACTGGAATTGTTACCCAGAAGGGGCTGATTGCTGCTGGGGTATGGGATAGGCATCTGTCAGTGGGTGGTGAGGCACTTCATTGTACATCAATTGTTTCTCTTGGGTCCTGTTACTCTCCCTGCACCGCCTTATCATCACAATTGTTGTTGCTATCATTATTAAAATATTTAGTATAATTATAATTATTATGTTTTGTTTAAATTATTATTTTCACCGTATCTCAACCTGCAGCATTTATCTTTTCTTTCTGATTCTCCTCCCCACTGAGGGTGGTGGGGGGGGAGTGAGCAAGCAGCTGTATGGTATGTAGTTGCCAGCTGGGATGTCCTTGTTTGGCACCCATCATAGGGCACGAAGAGTTGAGATAATGATAGATCTGACCAGAGAGTGATAAAACAAAGTGGTTATAAACATTTATTGTATTAGTTTAGGAGTTGCTGGTCATTATGTTTGCTCTCAGAGTTCCCACGTGTGTGCTCAGAAGTGCATTAGATAATCGTGTTCTTGCTGCCCGTGTTCCCTGTGCTGACATTTATGGAGACTGGGCTAAGATGATCCCTGTTCTTTGCAGCTGGATCGCGTGTGGACCCAGCCGGCTCCAGCTCCGGCCCCGGAGCGGCTCCTTCTTCTCCGAGCTTCGGGCGCCATCTGGTGGGAATCGTCCATAACTACATCTCGTGCCTTTCCTCGGAAAGAGGAACGGTCCTCCAGCCATTTCTTTTCCCCCTTAGTCCTTTCCTTCCTCCCGAATTCTTCGGAAAGCCTCCATCCTGCTAGGCTGGTTGCAGTAGCGTTTGAGAATTTTAAAGATTCTGACTATAGAATCATAGAATGGGCTGGGTTGGAAGGGACTTTAAAGACCATCTAGTTCCAACTCCCTGCTATGGGAAGGGACAGTTTTCACTCGATAAAGTTGCTCAGGGCCCCATCCAATTTGGTCTTGAACACTTCCAGGGGTCGAGCATCCACAACGTCTCTGGGCAACCTGTTCAAGTGCTTCACCATGCTCCATTCTTGTCTGGGACACCCAGTTTTCTCTCCCTTTTCTCTCATGATTTTCCAAAATTTGTCTTCAACAATTATATTGTTCAAAGAAGGTTGTAGGTGATTTCTTGGCACGTAGCCCTATTCAGATGCTCGAAGAGATATGATAATAACCATAAACAATAACGGGATTTTCTGCCAGGAAAAGTCCAGCAGGATGTTCTGGCAAGAACTTCTTGCAGAAAAGCGACAGAGAATTTTTGGTGGGAAGTTTCTGACAGGCAGAGGCAGAAAACAATGGAGGAACATTACTTTTGGTATTTCTATTTTATTTGTGTGTTACAGTGCCCCTAACACTTTGGACATATTGCCTGAGCAATTGATTGTGCTGACCACACCGAGAAAAGTTAGACAATTCTTTAGTCTTCTCAAATGGAAAAAGCCCAAACTGTCCAGATTTGTTAATATAGTTCTGTTAATTGAAAGACAAAATGAAGTATGATACTAGTTGCCAGTTGACTCTTCTTTCTTATATCATTTGTATTCAAGCCTGGATATTTAGGCATAGATTTCTACAGCAGTTGAGTCAAAAGCCCTTGTATCCACTGAAACCTCCCAGAACTTCCACAATCTAAATGATTGGTATGGTAATCCCAATCCCTAATGCCCAGGTATAAGGGCTCCTGTAAAGGAGTACTATGAATGAATATGGGATTTCATGTAAAAACACAAGTTGATTGCTCTGCTCATCCTTTTCCATGCCCCCTGTCTTTTTTTTTTATTTTTTTACTTTTTAGTTTGTCTTTATCACACAGGTTGAAAAGATTAATGAAGAAATGGTTCTTATAGGACCTGGTTCTTATATACTGTAACGGCTCATCAGACTATTTTTCTCTTAAGGAAAAATGTAGTCTGTCAAGTGAAAACCCTCACATTGTCACCCGTTTTGCTCACCTGAATGGTCTAGAGGAGCTTCAGAGAAAAAGTGATCACAAGTCATTTTTTTTTCAGAACATTCATCAACACAATATGAAATATAATTAGTAATATATACTACTAATTAGTGAGTTTCTACTGTAAGTAGCTCTGCACTGAATACAGGAGATCAGTATAATGTTGTGCTGTCACTCATCAACTAGTTGAAGGATAATCTAACCATTCATGACATCAGTGGGACTTTGGAGGAGTGTTATCCTTGACTTAATTCTCTTTTTCCCATTTTCTTCTTTGGTGTTTTTGGATGGCTGTGGTGGTTTCTTCAAAAGGTTTTCAGAATTTGTATCATCAGAGACCTTTTGCTTGTAGTAGACAGCCATTCTGCTATCAGGTAGAGACTGAACAGAAACTGCATTTCTCCAAGATGTTTCACTTGTCCCATTAAACGGAATGAAAATGCATAGTCTGTAAGAATTTAAGAAACTTTCCTGCAAAACCTTAGAATAAATTTAAAGTTATCAAATTACTCTACAGTTAAGTATTTGTAGAGATGACCTAAGATACCTTGCATACACCTTTTCAAAAATAATCATTCTGTGTTCTGTGCTTATCTTGAAATACTCCTTTCTCATATGACATGAAAAAAACTTTAGAGCCACCTATCACTTTTGAGCTGCTGATCAGGTGGTTTGTGATCCAGCAAGCTGGGAGAAGCAGTCTTGCTGGACTGATGCTCTCTCTCCTTGGCAAGAATGATGCAAACTGCATTAGGTGACACTCTGCGGTAGAAAAATGGACTGCAGTAATTTGAAGTAGTTTTCTTCAGGTTGGAGAGAACTGATAGCAAACACTAAAATGATTTCCATACTGCATATTAGCATACAAGGATATGGATGCAGGCATACATCAGTATTGAAATCCTGGTCTACCCTACTGTGTTAGAAAGAATGTGTATATGTAGCTACATCACACAGACCAGCTGTGAGTTTTTCCTGTCTGACTGGGCAGATATTCTGGAATGGGGATACACCTATTACATGTCTTAACTATATTGCCATGTCATTCCTGAGAGCGCTCAAGAGCCTTTTGCTGTCAGACCTATAAACCCCAAAAAGAGCAGCAACAATAAAAACTATAAAAGATGAAGTCCTGAAGATGCTCCGAGGTAAACTTGCACAGGTTATAATAAAAGGTAAGAAATGAAATAGAGGGAGTGAACTGTCTGTAATGATATTTTTATAGATATGATAGCTACAGAGAAAAGCCACTGACAGTTTTGGTGTATAAATATATATATATAATAAACAGATATATGCTTTGCTATAGAATGAAAATATGGAATATAAAAAAGTTGTTTCTGTGAAAAAGTGAGATTCTTCATAGTAAACTGTGTTAAATTGTACATTCAAGGTGTCAGAGTGACTGGAAGAAATTTGTGTTTCACCTTCTAATATCTTGGAGCACAGCCATTCAGGCTTCTGTGAGAAAAGTTACAGAAAATGTAGGCAAGCCATCTGGTATGAAAAGGGTGCCAGAGGATTACAAATAGAGCTGCACCTTCAGAAGCTTGTTACAGACAGCATAACAATTTTAAATGGAGACTCAGATATCTGTGATAAACCACTGCTGCCAGAGTTAAGTCATTCAAAGGAAAGTAAGCCTTCCATGCTGTCTGCCTGTCTTTCCTTCTTTCCATCTCTCTCCCTCTTTCTTTTGAAGTAGTTATATATGTATCAACAGAGAGAACATTCGCCTTAGGGGAGGATGAAATTATAGAAGCCTTAGGCATATACTAACAAAGTTGCTGCTCACAGGTCTCAGAGAATGATGCAGATTATCTACACACCATCTAACCTCTCAAGAAAATCCAAAACATCAGTGTGTTTCTATTTTTGAAAAACGATTTTCTGTGCTGTCTAAGCATAACAGCTACTTTGGCCAACATAAATGGTAGGGGCAGGGACCTACATGTAGATATGGTCTAACTCATAATCAGAGTGGGATGGACACTTAGCTGAAAAATGGAATATTTTTTTCCGGTTCTCGCTCTCATGATTTTTGGTGCATTTTTTTTTTTTTAGCTATTTTTTATTATTAATTTTATCAAAATTCATGAATGAAATTTAGAAAGAGCACTTTCTACAGCAACCAATGCTATGGATTTCCCTGTAAGGAATCCCACCTTTTACAAGACAGATGGATGTTACTTGTGTTCAGAGTAGCTTATACTTTGCTATAAGGTAGCTAAAACCAAAGACTTCCATGACCAGTCTGTCCAGATCATGAAAAACTGCTGCAGATTATCTTAAATGTAAAAGAAACAGTCTTTTTCTTCCCATACTTGCCTGCACAAGAGGATGCTTAATTCAGATTCCTGAGGGCCTTCTGGTGTCCTTGATGATGCACTTTCATTGTAGGTTTACAGTTTCCCTTTTTTAGCTCATCCCACTCAGGAGTGCACAGCCCTTGTGTTTCACAAATAGTAAGATCAATACAGGGTGACAAGATCTTAAAAAAATACCAAAAGGCAGCATGGATTTTTCTTCTGATAACTTATACAATACACAAAAGAGATTATTATTTTGATAGCTGTTAGAAGCAAGGCACATATCTAGCATGTCCTTAGACACCCTGCCCTTTAAAACTGCTTAAATCCATAAGAGGCTGTGATAAACCCTGATAGTGCATGAGGATGTGAAGGTATGACCCTATCCAATGTTCTGCTGCTTTATGATTTTCCCATCACTGCAGCTGTTCCTGCAGATAACAAGAGCTATAGGTGCTATTGCAACTACATGCGATGGTTCAAAATCTGCAGTATTTCATTTCAGACTGTTTTCTGATGCTGACACTAAATACATTCACATAGGCAGAGTCTATAAAGAAAAATCACTATGAGACTTTAATAAAATATTTTCAATACCTGTTAATTTATAAGATAACACACTGAAAAACCACAAGCCACCAGTGTCAGTAAGTATAGATTAGATAAGACAATCACACAGAGTCACAGGATTTTAATGTTTTTATAAACTCTGAATAAGTGAACTCTGACTGAGTGGAATTAGGAATGCTTTTATGCTAATATATTTTATCAAAGATTTTCAAGATGAAGTAGAGGAGGCTTTACCTTTTTTCTCTTACTAATTAGCAATTAATACTAATGGTTATTAATAATTGGACATTATATAAAATTCCAGTAAAGTAAAACAGTGCAATTTCTAGTATTTTATATTCAGATCAATTTTTCTGTCTACTGGAATGCAATAATTTAGATCCATGAGATAAGAAATCAATAAATCAGCATCCACAGGGGTATGGAATTACAAGACAAAAGATCTTGAGACTCCTTAAAAAGCTAAGAGCCATACCATAGAGCAAGTGTTGCATACAGATTAGATATGACTTGCAGGGTACAGAGCAACACTCATGTTTGTCTACAAACAGATCCAACGACAAAGTTATAAAAAAATAGAGAACGCTGGAGTGCATTTTGTAATGATTACTATTCTAGATTTATAGACATATTTGCTCCTTGTATTACACTTCACAAGTCAGCTTCAAACTATCTTGAGTAATTTTCTGGTAACTGCCACAAACACAGTTTCCAAGTTCAGTATTTCCAAAGCCATGACATATTTTCACTTCAAGCCTACTAATTTTAATTGTAACCACTGAAAAAAAACCAAACCATAAAACAATGGAGAGAAGAAAGGAGAACACTGACCTCTAAACACAGACTTAAAAATAGTCCTTTTTAAATCAAAGTCCTTTAAAGTAGTATTTTTGCATTACAAGCTGCACTTGTCTTTCAGAAGTGAGGACTGACTTCAGAATAGATCCACTTGCCTATTTAAAACCACAGGTCACATAAATTGTTCATTGCAATGAGAACAGTTGAACAGCCGAGTGGCTCCAGCACTACAGAAAAGAGACATGCAGGTTCATCAGAGGCATATTGTTTGCACTCCCAGGGGAGGCAACTCAGCAACAGAAATCGATGGTGGGAACAATCCTAATGAAGTCACAAAGTCACAAAGGAACAGCCTTGACAGTCTACATAGAAAAAAAAAACCCAAACAAACATGGATTAGGAGGCCTGAAATGTTTTTCTATCAATGGCATTTTAAAACCAAAGTTGTGCTATGGACTTTTACTGGCATAACTATGTTGGTCAAGGGTGTGAAATGCATTGCTGGAAAGAAGTGGCTAAAACAAATTAAAATGCTAGAAGTGGTTTTTTTGGGTACAAAATCCATCTTCAGGAGAATGGATTGGCTGGTACCATATTCCACTGTACAATTTAAGTGCTCTGAAAATGGACATGCTCTCATGCTTTTCACTCATGAATATGCTGTATCTTCTAATAACGTCTCACTTCAACATCTCTAGGCCTGGGGGGAGGTGAGCAGAAAAACATATCAAAATGCTCTTGGAATTTTTGCTTGTACCTTACATCCTGTGATCTGGACCCCAAATGCTACAGCACCTGTACCCTTATAAAAGTGCCCAGTGCTATATATTGCTCTCTCAGTGCCAATTTCTTACGAGTTTATGAAGTTACAGATTTGATTCCTTTTCCCCCATGTGTACATTGTATTTTAATGTGTCTGATTTTCCTACCCATGCCCTCCCTCTTGGCTTTTTGTGGTTAGTAATTAAGTACTATAATGCCCCCTTTTTAAGGGCCAGTGAAGTAAATTCTACTACAAGTGTAGTTGGGAAAGGTCACTACTACAGAATATACCCACAAGTGTAGTTAGTTTCATCCTTTTCTCCTTCTATATTTATCTATTGAGTCATTAAGAAATGTCTTTGAAATTGTGAATTCTCTTTTATTTTCTTGCTACAGAGGTTTAAGTAGTGATTTTATGGTTGGCATTGTATGAAGTAGATTTTCAGAAGCAGAACTAGAAACTCCTTTTTTCTTTTTCTTAAAAGGAACAAGCCTCTAATACTTGATAAAATACTTCTATAGAAAACAATTAAATTTTCATTGTATTTTACATGCCACATATTTAATAACTATAGAACTAATTTAAAAGTCTCTGTATTTATCATTTTACCTTGGGGTTTACAAACTTGGGTTTACCCATTAATCAGATCAGACTTCCTTCTCCTTTCCCTTTCTCTTCTTTTCCTTTTGACAGCTCGGTAATTATGGATTCCTAATACATTTTGGTGCCTTAACTGCTTTAGTAACCTGTTGCAATATAAAAATTAATTGTATCTTTCATTAGGAACTTTTAAATGCTCATATATCTTCTGCTAAAATCTTGGTGATGTTTTTTAAAACAGTGGTTTTCACCACTAGAGGGTAGAGAAATACAGGATCGGCCAGCAAGTAAAAGTGCCTCGATCTGCAAGGAAAATACTTCCTTGCTGTTAGGATCCAGAGGCTCCTCTGTCATTCCTTTCAACATGAACATGACTGTTCATACAGACTAAATTTAACAGAAGAGAGACCCCAGATAGGAGGTGAATCAAAAGTAGATAATTACCTTCATTGTTTCCAGAGTCCTCTGCCATCCTGCCTTTGAATATCAGGGTTCACTTTGTTAAGAGTGTTAAGTTTGTAACACTGAGCCCAGGTATTCCCTAAGGCTGGCGAGCTGAAGACTAGCTATGTGTTAGGTACCCTAAACTACTTATGAAAGTACACAAATACTTCAGTAAGCCTGCTTTCACGATGCTGGTGGGATTTTTGATGAGTACTTTTCCTTTGAATCTCTGCTTTGCAATCATGATAACCATTTTTTTGGATGTGTTTTAAAATTATCTGAGAGAATTTATCTGTATGTAAGATATCCCAGCATCTGGAAATAGGTAGATGTTTAAAATACAATTAGGTTGGTTTCTAGCCATTTGGTAATATAATTAAAATACGGTATGTGAAGTCATATATCACTGCAGCTTCTCAGGGTTAAACCCAGCTTCTTGGTTAAACTTATCTGAAGGCTTATGCACTATATTTGAAGCATCTGTAAGTTATAATCCAGGTAATTAAATTCCAAGACAATTTCTTTTGAATGCAGACAGCAGAAACAAAATGCACGAAACGGAGGATGGCTACGTATATCTTTTGCCACACAGACGATCTTTCTAAGATGAACCAATAAAATTTACCCTTTAATGCAAACAGCCACACTTCACAAAAATTTGCTGCAGATAGATACTTTTTGGCAGATTCTTTAACTCTTCAGAGATGTGTGTTAGGGCTTTAGGTTGCATCCCTGAACGCAAGTTCATATGATTTGTTCTGTATTTGCTCTAGATTTGTGGGGTTTTTCTTTTCTATTTTGTCTCATAAATTTGTTTTCTTTTATGAAGTAAAAAAACCTGCTCAGAAAATAACATTTTCCTCTTCCAACAACTCATTAATCGCAATCTGACTTCTTAGCTAAGAAATTTTAGAAGCCAGCGAATCCTGTTTTAGAGGGACTCACGTCATTAAAAGATAGAAAAAGAATCCCCCCAATTATATGTAAAGAGAATAAGAAGAGAATGTACATCTTTTAACAAAGCAGAATTTATATATATTCAGAACAGATTTTGACTTCCTTAGAGTTTGCTAAAAGCATTAGATGAAAAAAAGCCACTTTATTTAAAAAACATCTGCTGTAAGAATTCCTTCTTGAAACAGTCACCTCTCATTGCCTGCTGCCATCCACATCAACAGCTTTGCTTCAGCTCAGGCTGAAGAAAAACAAAATGCGAATAGACACAGGCCCGGTGTGAATGAATGACCTGAAACCTGTTTATTCCTCACATCTATCATAAAAGAATTTAGGTTGGAAAAGACCTCTAAGATCATCAATCCAACTGTTAACCGAGCACTGCCAAGTCCACTACTAAGCCATGTCCCTAAGCACCACATGTACATGTCTTTTAAATATCTCCAGAGATGGGGGACTCAAATACTTCCCAGGGCACCCTGTTCCAGTGCCTGACCACCCTTTTAGTGAAGAAATATTTTCCTAATATAAACTCTAAACCTCCTCCTTGCACAGGCTGTTCGATAAGAGTGAGAGCCTTGCAGCCCAAACCTCTGTGTGTGGAGCATTACCTGTAGCCAGAGCACCCCCTATAGCCCTAGCACTTACAGCCCTGGCTCTATGTGCTTTGGAGAAGAAAGGGTGACTTTAACCTACCGCAGCTGTGGGGAAATGCTTATTCCCACCTGCTGGGTCCAGTCAGCTGCACTGACACCAGCCCTGTTCCTGAAGCAGAGCCAGAGGAAAGCAATTGCTCTGTGCCTGGTGTGCCAATGCTGCTGGAAACAAAGCACAGGAGCATGACACAGGCTGTTTGGAAAGGGATGCAAGAACCTTTCTAACTTCCTTGCAGTCTGAGTGTGTGGATAAGGAGATGGACCCAGAGAAAGCTGACGATTTGTGCTATGCTATGCTTGTTGAGGAGGTGTGCTCACTGCAGGCACCTTTTGAGTGGTTGGCATCCAGTTCACAGAGTGTATGTGAGTCTGTGCTTCAGTTTTCTCACTAGTGTTACATTCTTGGCTTTGTCCTTCTTGTGGGCTGATATAGAAGATACATGTATCTATAGAAGATACATCCTCTGTTCTCTGTACTGCAGCTGATGAACTGATCCACTTGTGTTGTGTGTGGTGGTAAAAGTGCCTTTCCTGAGCATGCACAAAAACTCTGGGAAATACTGGAGGACCAACAACTCTTAGGCACAGCTCATCTACAACCTTCTTGTGAAGTGGGCAGCTTAGTTATTACTCAAACTGCTTGAGCTAATTATGCAGAGAGATCATACCTTCTGCTGTCTTGAACTGAATGCGGTGTTGACTATATACTCGGACAGGTGGCAAAGGAAATCTTTGGCCTGATGCTATGTCTTTGATAATACCAGAGAAGTTTCAAACAAGTAAAAGAGTGTTGAGGTGATGGTGATGTTCAAAATGCACAGGAAGATTGATCTAAAGAAGCCTGGACTAGCTACAATACCTGTCAAACAAACCTGATATTTTCCTTTGCAATCACTAATGTGGGACGTCATGGTAACTGTTGGATTATAATCTACCTAGAGATTTGAAAGCCTTAATATAACATAGAAGGAATTCTAATTTTAAAAGTAAATACTCCACAATACCAGCAAAGCATATATTAAATGTTTTAAGAATAGACTAATTTGCATATTACAAATAATGCAGTCCTTGGTGACCAAATGTTATTCTAAGATCTGCCTTAGATCCAACACAATTGACACCATCTTTGTGAATTGGAGCAAAAATTATGGCTGAATATTTGCTCTGAAGACTGAAGAAACTAAGGAATCATCAAGCAAAGTCAGACCTGCAGTGTAATTTGGATTTCTTGATAAGCAGGACCCTTTCAACAGAGGTTGGGTATTTGCATGCTGGACTGCTAAAGGCAAGCTGTCAAATGGGGAGCACATCCTGAAAGCAATGGCTGTGAAAAGGGACTAGTGACAGTGTTCCTTTAGCTTTTCATGAATTGCCAGAATAAGAGAGAAGGGATTATGTGATCATTGAGTTTATACATAGAAAGAGGGAGTAACAGAGTGCTAGAAAGATGTTGTTCTAATACTTTCTCCAAGAACTTTGAGAAACAGAAGCAGCATAGAAAAATAATTTTAGGATCACAGAATACAATTTACAGTGGGATACTTTAAAAGTCTTGATTAAAAAATGTACCAAGAAGTGACACCTCATGAGTATGTAGGTTTCTTGGCAGGGGGGAGAGGATAATGAATACTAGAGTCACTAATATATTAGTGCTGAAAGACCTAATAAGTACCAATGGCTGGCAGCAGAATCTGGATGAATAACTACAAACATGAAATAAGGCACCATTTTGATCTCAGATTGGAACAAGTTACTGAGGAAGCGATAGACTTCTCTCTTAACATGTTCAGCTCAAGCTTGGATGCCTTACTGGCTTAAGAGAGAAATAAGTGGATGAAACCTAAGGTCTGTTGTTATCTTGCAGGTCAGATTAGATGATGTAATGGTCCTTACTGACATACAACTCTATGAGTTTTTGCAAAGGCTGTTACCAACACGTGCTAGCAGTTCAGTGTAGACAAGACAGGCTAAACTGAAACACACACCAGGAACTGTTTTTAAGAAGTTTTGCAGGATTTTTTAAATTATAAAATAAAACTCATTGGTTCAGTACAGGAGAAAAGCCAAACTGGCCTTAAGGTAGGAATGACCTTCTTGGACCATTTGTCCTTGGCAAGCTTATAATAATGCCTAAATAACATGTAAGGTGTTGTCTAGCCAGGGAGCAATTGAAAGCTACTGATTCTCTTCTGAAATTGTCTTTATTTTGTTCTTCCAACTTACTGTACTTTTTTCAGTGAGGTTCCCAAGCATATGAAAAAACAATTATGTCATATTTCTCATGCCAATACAAAATGTTCACTATTAAAACAGTGTATATTTTGTTCTCCATTCATAAAATCTACTCCTTCCCCATGATTGATTTTGCAGATTAGCAAAAAATATCTGTAATTTTGGTTGTAAACAAATTTCTTCATTTCTTTCTTGCTCTCACTTTTATATTAATATGTGACTTTTAATAATCTAGTGTAGAAAAATCATAGTCAATCTTTTTTTTCATGGGTCTCCTATAACTTGCATGTGTGAATTATGAGAACTATAAATCCTGCTACATCCTTTATCTTTTAAAAATTATTTTGGCTGTAGCTTTAAGGGGTCACTCAAGAAAAGGACATACTGACTTTATAAAAAGCAGTTCTTAGTTTTACAAGATGCAGTCAGGACTGCTGAATACCCAAATTCTGAGGGCCTAGGACTTTCTTAATAAGATTTTGTGGAATGCAATTTTTTTCAGGGGTTATAAGTCTAAATCCTCCATTTATTTTCAGTGTAAGTACTAGACTTATGTGTGTAAATAGAGAAATTGACATAACCTTTCTGCCTTTCAACCATCTGCAGATATAAAATGTAAGCACAGTTGGAGCTTTACGTATTGTGCTGGTGTAAAGACATTGTACAAAAGGACTCCATATTTCTTATGCTAATCCAGTTCTTATACTAATCCATATTTGCCCAGATTTGTGACTTTACTTAGGAATCTAACTTTTTGTGGATAAAATAATTCCCTGGCTTTCCTCCAGGTTTTGACCCCTCTAAGCAGCATTTTTTTTCTGCAAGTTTCATGCAGTATATTCTTTAGGCAAATTTGAGTGCACAAACAGAACTGCAGACTGATGCCAGTGAGCCATTACGGTCTGTCTGACATGGCTGAGCCATTTCACATGACTGCAAGTATCTGGTGGGTTATTACTGCAGACCCCGAACAATCCTCAAATTTAATGCTTGTAGATTTTAATGTCTGATTCTTTTCAGGCACCTGACTGCAGAAACAGTTCAGTTGTCAGAGGTCAGGAGCTTTTGCACCTCCAGTTGGTGTTAATGTGGCAAAGCAAACTTTAGGTAGTTTCAAAATAAGCCTTCAGTTTCTTTGTCATGCTGTTTACAACAGCAATGCTTGCATATGCTCATTCTTCTGGTTTTAGAAGCAGCAATTTCTATCACAGCAATGATCTATGAAGCAAAATTTACACAGAAATCTCAGACAATCATCCAGTTGGCTGGGGAATCATATAAATGGTGTGATTGATTTAAACCTTGTCCTGAAATAAGGCTTGATGAGAAAATAACAATGCTCCCACACGCTCCAGGTTCCTCTGTTCCAGCCAATGTTTTTCCAGGTGCTTTGCTATTTGTTAACACCATTGAGCTGTAGCTCTCAGGTACTTGTGGTTTTTTTGTTTTTGTTTTTGTTTTTTCCCCACAAGAATTCCTCCAGAGGAATTCTTAGTAGCAAAGTAGGAGAAATGTTTTAAATTGCAAAGTTGTTCTTGCCATTTAAGTCTTTTCATGGCATTAGCATTATTCTTGTTGGAACCAAGCTTGCAACAAGTTATCTTATATTTTGGGAACAGTTACTTTCTGGATTTGAGGTTTTCGACATATCTTTACAGCCTAAAAGTCATATAAGTGCATTCTGCAAGGATTCATGAAGACTGGCAATGGGTACAAGGTGGAGACAGGTGGTCATCAGTCTCTTAGTCAAGCTAAAATGGACAAATCAATGATGAGGCCTTTGTGCCTGATGAGTATGACCTTATCTACATGTACCATCTTTTCCCTGTCTTCAAGAAAGTTAGACCTGCAATGGCTCCCATTACATGTTCTATGACACTAGTTCTCTTTCTCTGTTTGAGGTCTTGTTTTTAAGTATTGTGCAAATGGTGTCCCTTATTTTATTCCTCCTATATGCTGGTGCAATATGCTGTACTTAATTTCTCTGTCACGTATGATTATATGAAAAAAAGAGCAAAGACAAATGAGAGTCAGGGAAGAAGGGGCAGTAATTTAGCAAAGTTTCTTTTTTCTGACCTCCATCCTGTCAAGGGATGTGTTTTCCTCTCTATTAAGCATATTTTACTTCTCTATATACAGTAGAATTTATGTTCACCCATTAAGAAAAATACATATATGACCTAGGGGTCTATATGGCAGCAAGTCAGGAATAATTTAGTCATGAGATCATATGTGAAGCAAAGTATATTGCCACTGGAAAATGTTCTGCTAGTATTATGAAAACACTGGTGTATTTGTATTAAAAGACACGTTATTGTGTTAATGCAGAATATTTAATATGTTAGTGAGCATATGGATGAGAAATTACCAAAATTAGGAAGTGACAAGTTACCAATAGCTGATGATCAAGTTATACCTGGACTAAGACTGAAAATTACTTTGACAGCACATTTCACTTACATGAGTGCTGAATTAATCATTACCCTTAGCTAATGCACTTACCAGACTTTGTGACAACATGGATGAAACCTAGATTCCTTTGTGTATTTTTCTTCTTCCTTGCATTTACATGGAAAAATGTATTATGTCACCCTGAACTCTCAGCTCAGCTAGTCTGAGGTGCCAAAGAGCTTACAGAACATTCATCCCACATTCTTCAGGAAGTTATCTACCAAATTTAACAAGATTCCTTACTGATGAAAGTAACATACTAGTTACTTGGTAGTTTATTGTCCAATTCTAGAACTACTATGAGAAATACTGAACGATACAAACGATAAGGAATGTAAAATAGGAGATAATATAACATGAATTATGTTCTTTTAAACAATCATATGAAATGCCAAGACAGTAGAATCTAGGATGGTGTAAGGCCATTTTACAAGAGGAAAATTGCGTGCCTGCATTACTATGTGTAGAAATATGAATTCTACATATATCATGCCACTTCTGTATGAAAAATATCTTTGCACCCTTAAAATAAAAGGTAGAATTTGGTCACTTTTGGCTCAGAACATACTAAAGGACTTTCCCTGCCCCCCACTTCAGACTAACTTCAGATTACTCCCAGAGACTGAAAGCTGGAACTTCTGGAATACATTGTGTGGTCCTTTAGTTTATCTTTCAGTTTAATTTTACCTGAAAGAAATTCAGTTTATGCATGCCAGCTCCACTAACTCCATCATGCAAAATGATGTGCCATGTACAGAAAAGTACAGGAGGATCTATTTCAGAAGAGTAGATGCATCCATTAAAAGCAAAGGCATGACTTGATCCATTTATGGCTACAATACAGGGGAATGTCGTGCTGGCAAGTAGCAAAACCCTTTAATGTGCAGGAGGCATTTTTAAATCAATGCTAAACTTTATGATTTCAGAGCTACAACATGCTTACAACTTCTGATGTGTTCGCTTAGTTGACATGGGCTATGTGGAAAAAAATACATGTTAAGGATTGCAATCTCATGCTCTCAGTTCTTCTGTCAGTTACAGAATTGCTTTTTGTGATGCTAATTAAAACAAGAAGCATCAGTAAAATGCATGTCTCTTAAATATATTAGTTCCTAAGTATCTAAAACCCAACTAAATGCTGAGCTATCCAACTTTAGGCCATAACTTATTGCAGGTGTGCTTAGGTGGGGCTTGACGAACTCCAGCTTGTCCCTCTTGTTACAGGCTGCTGCACGCCCATCTTGGAGTCAGCTGATTTGCTTGGATCAGTGCTGGGCTCTGGTGGGGCCATGCAGCTTCAGCACAAGTAATTTAGGCAGTTACAAATCTCTGTTGAACCACATAGCCTTTGGGCCAAAACTGGCTTAAGTTCAGCAACCTTGGAGTGTGGAATGAGCAGGGTTTGTTAGGACTGTCCTGCGCTGGGTGGGTAGGTACATGCCTGGCACAGGCATACCCTGCTGGTGGGTCAGGGTTCTCAAAATTGCCAACAAAAACTTGGTTGGAGAACAGAGTGCTGTTAGTAGATTAGAGTGGGTTTTTTAACTCTGAACAAGGGCTGTGTTGTGGTTGCTTCAAGTCTTAACATGTTTTATGAAGCTTCTACCCTCCCTTATTCCCAGAAGGATATGTATTGATGATAAAGTGTTTCCCACATACACAATAGTGGTAAACAGTCTTGGGATCCTTTAGAAGGAAAAAAAGAGATGTGAGTGATATCTCATGTGTAATTGACTTCTTAGAAGGAAACCCATTGTTTTAATCAGTTTAATGTTATTGTACAAAAAAAGATTTTATGATAATCAAAGTAGATTATCTAATTAAGATTGATTACCGAAGGAGAATTAAAACAGTCTGTGTTCTTAAATAAGTAGATAAAGAGTTCAAATTCATTGTTTGAACTTACAGATAGTTTCTATACAATTCTCTAGGGTTTTTTTTACTTTTCTGTAATTCATTATTTCAACATTAGAGTTTTCATTAAAGCTCTTAAAATAAATAAATAAAATGGTGAATAACTCTAGAGTCAAAGCATCAAACATGCCAAGTTCACAGTAAGTTGTTTTTTGTAGATATATGCAGAATCCCTATGCAACTACAGAAAAACACAAAGAAGTTGCACAAGACACTGTTTTCTGTTTCCCTGCAAGATATCTGAACAAAATGAAAGTGGGACATAGATAATCTTAATACTTATTCAGAACCAAAAATGCTTCAATCTAAGTGATATCTGTCCATGTGTGAAGTTTGGTTTAAAGTTTAAAAGAAAATATTTTTGTTCAAGATCAGGATGACGAGGCTGATGAAACTTTATTTTGATTTGTCAGGGAAGTCTTGAGCCGATAGAGCCTGGTCCTTATGGGTGACTTCAATTCCTCATACACTTGTTGGGAAAACAACACAGTGGTGCAGAAGTCATCCATCAGGTTGCTGGAACATGTTGAGGACTGCCTCCTGCTACAGATTCTGGATGTGCTGACAAGGAACAATGTATTGCTCAATTTACTGCTCTTGAACCGAGAAGACTTGACAACATCACCACCAATGTTACCCTTAGAGTGATCACAACACAGGGGAGATTAAGGTCATGCTGAGCACTGTGAAGACCAGTTGTAGGACAAAGACCCAGGATTTTGGGAGGTCCATCTTCAATATGCTCAGAGCCCAGATGCATGGGAGACCATGAGAAGTACCCATGAGAAATATCCATGAGGAGACCTTTTTTCTTCCCATCTACAAACTGGTAGAAAATTCTGTGTGATAGGAGGTGGATTCATTACTAAGTTGTTTGAATTGCTAGAACTTACAGGGAAGGCAATGGAACAAAGTGAGGCATAATTCATAAATCCTTTCTATATATAAATATATATATATATCTGGCTAGGTAAACAGAGAAAAAGAATTTCTGGTTTAAGGAGGGTGATGTCCCAGGACCAACAGTTACAAGATGGCTTTAATAGGGTAGCTTCCAGAACAACCTTCCCACAATAATGAGACCTATGATTAATTCAAATATATATTTAGATATTTTTATTTGTTTTTAAAAATAAACATATGACATATCTGCCTATCCAGATAGAGAATCAGACTCTTGGACCCAGCAAGTTCTTTCCATTATCTTGTGTGAAGTTAGCTAGTATATTGTCAAGACTATTTTAAATTTGTGTTCAGAGCTACTAAAAAATCAGGACTGAAATATTAAGTCAGTTATGAATACTGTCTAGCAGCAAAAAACTAGAATAATTTCTATATTGTATGTCTGAGTATGTGCCACTAAAGGAAAAAGTAGTTATGAAAAACTTAAGGCAAAAAAATCTGTCTGTCTGCAATGTTCTGTTTCTGCAGCATGAAATAACAGAAGGAAGCTCTTCTGTCATGAGACCAACTGACAGCTGCTACTAGAGGTACCTACAGGAGCAGTGTCTGGATTTTTCTTTCCTGAAGGATACATAAAAATGTATGTAATTTTTTTGTTTTGTTTTTACCAATATGTATAACTGACCAGAAAAAACAAAATGGGTCTTGATACCTATAAAAATGCCCAGTCAATTGTAGATTCTTATGCATTCCCATGGATTTAAAATTAGCTTAATAATTCTTCATATGCTTTTAGGTACAGAACTTTATTAGCACCATTTCTCCTCCTTCATTTGTTTCTCCAGAGCAAAGCAAAAAGATGCACCCTTATTTCAGGAAGTATACAGAGAATGACTAAATGATTTCCTTGTAGAAAACACTCTCTCCTTGTGTTTGGAAGATAGTGTTGCTGTTGGAGAGGAGTTGCTGATGGGAAACGGTGAGCACTAAAAGCCTCTGCCTTCTGTGTCCAGCTCTGGGGCATCCAGGATAAGAAAGACATGGACCTGTTAGAATGGGTCCAAAGGAGGGCCATGAATATGATCAAGGGACTGGAGTACCTCTCCTAGGATGACAGGCTGAGAGAGCCTTGTTTGCTCAGCCTGGCAAAGAAAAGGCTTCATGGAGACCTTGTTGCAGCCTTTCAATAAGGAAAAGACAGAGAAAGACTCTTTACCAAGGCCTGTAGTGACGGGACAAGACTCAACAGCTTAAAACTGAAAGTGGGTAGGTTTGGACTGGACACAAGGAAGACATTTTTTACAATGAGGGCAGTGAGACACTGGAAAGAGTTGCCTAGAGTGGTTGTGGATGCCCTATCCCTGGACCTTTGAGCTACTTGATCTAATGAAAGGTTTCCTTGCCCATGGCAAGAGTGTTAAACTAGATGATCTTTAAAGGTCCCTTCCAACAAAAACTATGCTGTGATACATGGCTCAACTCCTTCATTTGTTTCATTACTATTTTGGGAAAGATTTACTATTCAGTATTAAAACCTTACTTTGAAGATTGTGTGGAAGAAAAACCCAAGAAAAATAAGTTGTTTTGTACAATAGACAAACTAGAATGGTTGTCATGGGTGGGAGTGGAAGGCTTAGACAAAGTTATTAAAGAAGCCCTGCTTTTGACTCGTGAGGTGCAGAAAGGACTCCCTTGCTTTCTAAATTTCTATCTGAGAGAAGGGTTTAGGTGTGGCTGAATCATATCTTAGCTTTGGATTGTGTCAGTGTTTTAAATTTAAGGAATTATAGAGGTGTGATTAAATCACTTTGTCCCTAAGGTTTTAATGATGCCGAATAGAATATATTTATATAAAATGAACAGATGAGTGAACAGATGAAAGGTCTTCATCAGAATTATTTACTACACAGCGTAGAAGCTAAAAACCTACTAGTAGAGTATAATATAACATAAAGTAGTTCAGTGCATTGTATCAGAACAATTATAGTAAAGCAATTGTATCAAAGCTAGCAAAAGGACCAATCATTAAGTGGAGGTTGATATAACTCACCATACAAGACAGCAGGCAGGTCTGTCTCTTTCTCTTAACCCCTGGGGAGTAACCATGAAGAGCTATTGCTGCTTCATGGGAGAAGCTCCACACTTCAAGGAAGTCCGTGGAAGGATCTGCCACATGAAAGTTGGACTGGGCTTTTATAAAGTGATGGACAGGTAATCATACATTTACAGGCCAGTGACCAGCTTATTTGTCAAATCCTGCTTCAGAAAGCAGGATGTGTATTTGAAGTCTGGTGAAGCAGGCTGGTTTCAGCATAACTGAACACAAGACAGCACCCTGGTTCTAGCAGTAGAACTTGGGTGATGGCTGGTATGATGGCTTGCATGATGGCTTGCATTGTATGCATTCTCTGGTCGGATTCTAGGCCTTGTCAGCATGGGCCATCCTGCCACAATGGTTAATAATAGACTAGTACAAATTCAAACTACAAATAAGCAGCAGAAATTTATTTCACTGTATTAAATTCTGTAGATATAGGTAGTGAAGCTTACTATATTTGCATTGTAATAAAAAATTAGTACTAAAGTAATTAATATTAATTTATTATGACTATTAATACAGTGATGATTAATGTAAGTATAATAATTGATGAGATGAAAGAATGTTGATGCTCAGTACTACTCATGTAAGATGAGACCACAATCCAGTTGCAGCCTTGGCTGATCTCTGATGCTGATAAATACCTGATGTAGAAACTGATGCAGAGGTGACATCAGCCACAGGTACAGGTGAGAGAGGAGATTGGAAAAATGATTGTGCAAGTTGCAGTGTGAAAGAGTGACACGAAATTTCTACCTCCCAAAGATAACTTTTTGTCTAGAAATTGAAGTTTCAAGGCTGTTGAGCTGAAAGGGAATGTTACCCAGTGAGCTGTTTCTACAGGTATAACAGTTGAGGCATTTCTTCAACGTGCTAAGTGAAAGGTAGAGAGCCAAAAATGGGACTCTCATAAATAAGTCTAGCTCTTTTAAAGAGAAGTTATATACCTTTTCTAAGCCATTTCCAACTTTATAAGAGGAATTTTACCTTGCGTTTGCTTAAGTATGTTGTATCATTCTTTGTCCATACAGAACGGCAGCCAGGCAAAGATGAGGAATTAGGCTATATTGCCTATTTGGAGGGGAAAGGTCCCAATACAAGAGTGTGTGCCATGAGACCTTGTGGATCTCACACACTGATACAAGCGTAAACGTCTAGGGATTATGGCACATTTCCTGCCAAACCTGAGGAGCCTGGGTGCTGGTTTTTCCAGGTCCTAGGAAAGCACCTCCTCTGTGAGGCCCAGACCAATCCTGCTCCTGTAAAACAGGTGGCAGTGAGACAGTTAACTCTGGGCAGGCTCCTTGCCTGTCACACCTGTGTTGCAGCTGTTATTGCTGGACTCTATACTAGCTATAGTTTCTCCAAATTAAAAATTGGACATCTTACCCATGCTTCAAGACAACCGAAGACTTGGACTACCAAAGCTGTATGTCAATAAATACTATACTTTTCCCCTGAGAATTAAAAGACAATTTTGCCACTGCTATTTTAAAGAAAAATCACTTCAAACTGCATGTTTTGGAGACGGTCTTTAGAGTCTACATATTTATAAAGTGGTATTAAAAGGAAAGAGCCATTTATTCTTTATCCAAACTCTGCTCAAAAATTCCCACAATATAGATTTTAATAATTATGTATCATTCACTGAAAAGCTTGTATTTCATATGTGGCTGCACAGCTTCATGGCATATTCCCCCAGAGATCATACTAACAGTTTTGTTGATTGTAGACTTTCAACTTTGAATAAAGCAATTCTGGATTAAAAAACAAGCATTTTTCATTTCATTTGATTTCTCTGAGGTTCTGTTAAAAAAGAAAGGAAAAAAATCCCCACCATTTCAAACTATTTTTTTTAAAGATACACAAATTATGTGCCTGGAAAAGTCTATATGGTTCTTATTATCTCACGACCTGTAGCATTATTTTAAAGAATAATAAGCTCTTCACTGCAATATATTGTGGACCCTCTGATTGTTGCCTAAATTCCCCAGGTCTGTTTGGTTTTGGTTAGGCTTTGGGTCCATTGCATTAGCAATGAAATAGTTACTTTAGCATTTCCTTTTGCCGCTTTCCATTACAATATATGTGAAATCCAGATGTATTTGTTTTCTTCCAAAAAGTTACCTTGGGATACAAAATCATGGCTAATGAATCTGAATATGTTGGACCAGATCCCAGCTGAGCTCTCTGAGAAACCCAAATTCCATTACCTCAAAAAAAATGACCCCAAAATAAAAAATGCATTAAAAATGCTTTATATGCCTAATAACCATGCTTATTGATCATATCAAAACCTATTGCTTTTCTTGACAGGAGGAGTTAACACAATTGAGACACTGGAATAATAAATTTATTGCATATGTAGTCTTTAAACTATTTTTTTGTCTCTTTACTTTTAAGAAATAGTTCAGAAAAAATAGGCTCTACAAGACTGAAGATTTTGTGAGTTGAATTTTATTCCTTTATGCCCCAGAATGTTTTTTCTCCCCACTAACTTCTAGATTAGGCATCTGAAAATAGACCCTTACAATGGAAAACTTGACTAAATCCTTGCTGGGTTATGACACTGCCAATGTATTATATTAAAATTAGTTTTAGAAAACCACAATTTCAGGCAATGCTGTGGGAGGTAAAACTAGAGATAATTATACAGAGGTGAGAGCAAACCTACTTCAAAACTAAATTATACAGAGTTAATAGCAAACTTATTTCACCTCCTTTTTCCTCACCCAGCACAGAGGATCTTCACTTGTCTCCATTGCTGTGTTTTTGCTACTGCTGTCTTGACCATGATGAGCAATTTTGTTGCTGGTGCTATAGAACTAAAGACCCTTTTCAAAGAAGAGATGCTGGAGAGTCATCTGCTTGCCGTTAGGAGGCAAAACCTCAGTGCATGATTAAACTGTAGCACGAACTGAGCACATAGCACTGACCCGCTCCCCTGATTCCCTTCCAATATTCTTGTGTTTCCAAGCTGTCTAGAGATTGGCTTTTTGAGTAATATTTTCCAGAGCAGAAACAATAAATCAGCTAAAAAGGGATACCAAACATCTTCTTCAGCAGTTCTGGGGCATGCAGTGTCCTTTACTACTTGATAGGAAGTGGTTCATGCTGAGCATCTTAGTATCTTATAAAAGCTGTAATTTATTCAATACCATACTAAATAAAGTTGTACATTGTTTGTGCAACTATCCAGTCAATTAGTCATTTCTTTATCTTTCTATTTCATTAATCTCTTTCCCACCTTCCTAGAGGGAACCATAGGAATTTTACCATCTTACATATTCAAGTTGCTGAAGATTTATTATTATAAATTCCAGTAAGAGTACAACTTTGATTTTTTTTCTCAGTGATACTATACTATTTATTGGATCCTGGTAGAAATCAAAAGCCAAAGGCCACATCTCCAGCAAATGTAGGTGGTCATATGCCATTGAAATTTAGAGCTCCAAAGGCCTGTTCTACCTACAAATCTGAAAAGGTATGTACAAACTAACAACCTTCTTCATTATAAGTCTTATTTTCAGAACCAAACTGCAATATTTTTTCCACTTCTGGCATTGTAAGAATGATAATATCAGCGTGTGAATGTCCCAGAAAAAGAAGAGTTTACAGTATTTCTCACAGGACATGAAGGAAGAGGAAAAAATGCAGTTAAACAGGTTTGATTTGACCAGATAACTTCCAGAGTCTTGCCCAACACTACAGTGTTATTTTTTGAGTTAAAAAAGTGAAGTTGAACACAGAGACATCGATTTTCAACATTTCTATTTGGGATGAACAAGGCTTTAAATACACCTATTCTACGTCCTGAATAAAGACTTTGCAACTTTGGCAAGTGGCAAATATGAGAGTGAAGGGAGACAAAAATGATAAGAAGGACAGGGGGAGTCTTTCCTTTTTTTTAAAATCTGTGAAATACTATTTCATTCCATGTGTAGAATAGGAAGCAGGCTTTTTTATTATTATTTTAGTTTCTTGGAGTATACTCTGTTTACATTAGTGTCTGCTATTTTAAAATTAGGTAACGCCATATGCAAGCTTCTGTCCTTCACACTGGAATTCTTCAGAAACAAAATTAACATCCCAGAGAGAGATGATTGTCTGATATTGAAGAAAATAATTTGGTTTTGACTCTCTTGTCCTATCTTTTTTAGACGACTTTAAATTACTCTGTCAAGATGCTACACTTCTTTTCTGCAGAGCAGAGAACATGAATGCAACATGATGAATGAATATTATATAAAATTTTGTTGACTATAAGGCTTTTGGATCAAGTGCTGTATTTTGTGCTTTTTTCAGACCCAGAAAATTGCTTTGAAATTTCATTATTAAAGAGGAAGAAAGAATAAACAGTGCATAAATTAGAAGTAGAAAATGAATAATAAAGTAGATAGAGAGCTCTGGAAGGGATTTAATAAACTGTTTGTGACCAGTTACCCTTTTTGCGACTAGTCAGTTATTAGACTCATTAATATGAAAGATTCTGGATTTGTTACTCATTGCCAGAAAAAGGGAATTTTTCTAATGCAATGTTAAGCATGTATCCTAAATCTTAGTTTAATTTACAATAGCTGTCTGCAAGTAGATTTTTTTCCTAGAAGCAGAATATTGCTTATTCCCACAGCTAATTGGTAATAAAGGACTATTCAGCATTGCGGCTTTTGACTGTCAAAATAGTTTCATTTTTCTGACCAGGAATTGGCATAGTATATTAATGTTCACTTCACTAATTCTTTTCAAAGATGCAAAGGTATACTTCAGCTGGGGTGAGAAGAGTATGTTGCACTAATGAAACATATAATCTACAGTACATTTTTGTAATATATATTATACTTCTGCAAGACAAGTAGCTCCTACTATTGAAGTAACTTGAAAAGAAGGTGCAACCATTTGAGGGAAAAAAAATTGCACCTTTCAGTTGAAATACACCTCTAAGTGCTTGTTGATACAAGCAAATTTTAGAGCTTTCATCACTATAATTTCCTTCAAGGGAAATTTCTTAAAGACAGAGGAACACGAGCATGGCTATGTTGTAAGGTCTGAGGACTGAAATACGTAAGTCCTTTGGGAGCTCTCCCTGTGCCTCCTCACTTGATGTCCCATGGGGATGTGAGAACTGCAGGTACAAGGTGCTCACTACTGTGGGTGGAGGCAGTGGGTGGGTTTGAGGCCAGGCATTTGAGTCAGATGGGGATACAGCTGCCCTGGGATGGTGATTTTGGCAACTGCAGCCTGTGGGGTCTCAGGAACACCAACTAAAGTGGGTGGGGGCCTTGATTCCAGCCACTGTTCTGGGGCAGGGAACATCCCAGAAAACAACTGTGAGGGAAACAGGTGAATGAGGTGAGTGATGGGTTTCATGGCAGTTGTTGGACTAGGCTTCCAGTCACAGCCTGTGGGCACAGTGCTGGCTGCTGGGAGTGGTGGTGAGTGTCTGTATCTCCCCCAATGCAGGTGTACACAGGGTGTACATCTGTCAACTGCTGGTGAGCAAGAGGGTCTGTGTTTGGGCAGAGGAAGCAGAGGGGTGGAGTTGTGTTGGTATTCAGGGACTCTGTGAAATGTGATTTTGACTCTGGAAGGTGTCTGTGTCTGTCTCTGGGATACACACTCAGCTTCAGTACTGGCTGGACCTACAAAGGGGACAGCAGCAGCCATATCCTTCAGCCTGGACAGAAACCCTAGGTCTCTGGGTAGGAAAGGGTTCCCAGGGTCTGGGACCACAACATTTATAACATCCCTTAACAATTTATTATATACAGAAGAACACAATGCTTGAGGATTTTTGAAGTAATTTTCTTTCTGTTTTCTAAATATCCCTGGATTAACACTCGTATGAAAAATTAGATCAAACAGAAACTTGTTTGGGGAAGTTATAAGCCAGAAAGCAGAGAGGAGATGCTGGGATTCAGCCTCAGTATAGGTAAATACCATCCAATTCACAGAACTGCAAGTAAACATATTGAAGAAGTAATATAGTAAAATTATTTGTTTATATTCATAACTGTTACTTGGCTTTGTCAGCCAAGCGCGATCCTTTCATGTCTGACCTCAGCAGACCCACCGTGTCTGCAGGAGTTCATTGTCCCACAGTAGGATTTTTGAGTTATATAAAAACCAGTGCCTTCTGAGTCTTTGAAGATGAAACAATGTTGTATGCTTTTCAAACCTTTTTCCTTTCGATTTTTTTTTGATATAAGAGAACAATGAAAAGCAGAAGTTTTTGCAACAAACTGAGGAAGCACTTGAGTATTTGCAAGGAGTGAGAGACTTAGGATTTCTGGGGACTGTGCCTGTTGTTATCCCAGTCATCCATGAAGAATAAAACAGCAGGCACAGCCCATGGAAAAGTAAGGTACTTTTTATGTATGCCAATCTCAATGACATTTCAGCTAATGAAGGATGATCTTAGTACAGAGTTAAAAGAAAATCAAACATATAACCAAGCTATGAAATACTTTTGCTTAAGGTAGGACAGCTTGCCTTTTAATCTGTACCAGGGACATAGGTTTGGTATTCTGGGAGCTGTGTGTTTATGCTGTGGAGCAAGATTAAAAATTTTGCTTACTGTCTGGCCTGTTTTCCACTCCAGTGTCATTATATAATTACAGTAAAATAGTGTTTAAGGCAGAGGCAGTGCTGAGGTGCTTATTGTATTAGGTCACTTTGTGTGCCTGCAGGCCAAATTAAAAATACTGGAATCACAGAAATCAGATTTCTCAATTATTTCCATGGTCAAGGCAGTGAGGACTTCCATTCAAAACCTTGTTATGAAGGACAGAAAAGACATTTCTTTCTGTCCTTCATGCAGACATTTCATTTTGGATCAAGAACCTTACAGGAAATCACTCAGATTTTGATATCCTTGGCTCTCAGTTGGCTTACAAGTGAGCTGGATTTTCATCAGAAAAAGACATGAGACTATTGTATAGCTTAGGACCCATTTAAAAGTACTCAGAGTCTAATGCCTTGAGGTTTTGAAATTAATGAGTGGAGAATGCTTGGTATCTCTGGAATTATACAGTGCTTCAAAAAATTATTTAAAGTACAATGTTTTCGTTGTTATATTCTATATGTAATGCATTAATTTTCAGTAGAGTCTCTTTCTAAGGAAATGAATCATGGCATGGGCTGTTTAATAAAAATACTAAAGACATCCAGGTTTTAGGTTGGCTTTTTATGTAAGTGCTTGTTTATTTCTGAATACTCTGTTTAGAGAAATATATTTTTACTCCAAAACAAAAGAAAAACAAAACTACCCCAATTTTATGTTTTTAAAAAGTTTATCTGAAACTTTGAAATTCTTGAAAGCCAGCTCTCCTCCCCATCAATCTTCATGAGCTCCTCCTCCTTTTTAAAGAAATGTGGTCACTGTCCGCATTCATTTGTATTTAAACACAGCACTTCCAGGAGGGAAAAACTGCATGGTGGAGAGAGTTTTATTTACGTGGGAAACACATCTAGATGACAGCCATAGCTTAATGACTGGCAAAGAGCCCTACCAAGATTTGTCGTATAAAACCAAACTGCACTGCTTTCCAGAAAAAAAAATATTTTCCTCTTTGTGTGACCCACCATTTGTACGAGGTAGTGTCAAGGATGGATTTCAGCGCTGTGATGACAGATTTGGAACCCATAGAGCCGTTTCCATGTCTGTCTTAGTTCAAGAGAGAACTAAGATATTATGCTGGCCAAGAAATAATCCCTCTCTTTAAATTTAGGAAAACAGAACTTTAATTAGGAAAAAAAAAATATATATANCTGTCTCCCCCTCCTCTTCACTCTGACGACAGACTGAGCTCCTGCCTTACGAAGGAAAACTAGAAAAACCAGTTTTTTTCCCCTCCCAGACCTCGGGGAGATCAGAACAAAAGCTGTGCTTAAGAGAGATAAAATCAAGATACACACATCCTCTGTTAACCATCCCCACTACCCCAGGGCGTTGGCTCCAAACCTTTTTGGAAGGAATTCCCTCTTACGCTTTGAAAACTCCAACAATGTCAAATGAAATTATGCAGACATTCTTCACTTTTCAGAGCCATCATTCACAAAACTCAGGAATCAATAGATTTATAGCCTACAGAGCGTGAAAATGTTTTGATGAGCAGTGTGATGCTAGATTGCTTGCCCTTAACAATGTGCTTCCACCTTTGTTTTCACAAACAAAGCCAGCTTAGGGCAAAATTAAGTATTACACTGACTGTTGCTGGCCTTTCATGTAGAAGGGCAAAGAGAAGCCATCAGCCCCTCTAGTTTGCTTCATTAGCAAAACAGTCAATCTAAACCCCCACGGAATGGGACAAGGGCTTAAAAACCCCAATGTTCCTGCAGTGAGAATAATAAGTCCTGCTTAGACTGGTGGTTTGCTGTTCTAAATTTTGTGGGCAGCTGTGATTTTCTGTCACAGGATGATTTATTTATTTAGTTTTTATTAAAGGAAGCAAGAGGTCAGTAAAAATGCAACATGTGCTGTTCTTTTTTTTAAGATGTACACATCTGCCTTTAACTATTGTGGTCATAGAATCATTCAGGTTGGAAAAGACTCTTAAGATCATTGAGTCTAACTGTTAATCTAATGCTACCTGGTCCACCACTAAGCCATGACCCTGAGCATGACATAAATCAATACACACTGGAGACTGAAGGACAATGCTTTGCAGGTTAGACGGATCTCTGTAATGGTGTGACCTGGCTGTATGCCCGGTGTCCAGCAAAACTGCTTCAAGGCCTTCCCCCCCTCCTCCACCTTTTTGCCTTCTAGAGGGAAGAAAAAAAAAACAGCTAGCTAGGAGTTTACAATTAGAGATAACAGCCAAGAGAGGAGCTTTGATTAATTACCATGGGCAAAGCAGAACTCAGATTAATGCTTAAATTTATCTGCTAAGAACTAAAAGTAAGAAACAAAACAGTTTTAGAAACACCTTCCAAACCACCGCCTTGGTCTTTCCATGCTCTCCCTCTTTCCCCCAGTGGTGTGGGGGACAGGGAATGGAAGGTTTGCAGTCAGTTTTTGCTTTCAGCCATTTGCAGATGTAAATCTAAGACTTAAGCAGCAGTTCTTCCGAATCTGCTGTCTCAGGGGTCTTTCCGTGGACTTCGGGGCATAACCTGTTTCACCATGGTCTTCACCATGGCTACAGGGGATCGTAACTCTGAGTCCTTCCCTTGCATTCTGTGGGGTCCCTCCCACAGGAGACAGTCCTCTGCTATCCTGTGGGTCATTGCATTGGATGCAGTCTTATGGATAAGCTGGCTGTACCTGCTTAGCTAGGTTTCTTCCTCCATGGGTCTCAGCTGTAAATCTCTTGCAGGACTCCACTGCATCTTGGGGCCTCCCACGGGGTAAGAGACTCCTTCATGCATCCCTCTGCTCTGGCAGGGGGGTCTTTGCACCACAGTGGATCCCACGGGCTTCAAGGGGATAGCTCATATCACCATGGTCATCACCACAGTCATCAGGGAGTAATAGCTTTGAATCCATTCCCTGTTCCCATGGGATCCTTATCCCTCCTTCTCCTCCTGTACTGACCTTGATGGATGCAAATTTTTTTAACTGCCCAACAACTCCCATTCTTAAATATCTTCTGACGGAGAGGTGCTAACTAATGATTCACAAATAGGAAGTTTTCCTTGAAGCTGACTCTCATTGGCTCTGCATGATGGGGAAAACTTTCAACAGCTTCTATTAGAAGCTACCCTTCCTCTTATTAAAAACAAAACAAAACCAAACCCAAAAAACAAAACCACAAAACCTAGAGAAACCCATGACATTCTGACTGCTACACCTTCCTCCTGCCTCCCAGTCTTTTCCATACAACCCTTTTCCATCCATGATCCCCAAGTCACTCCTGTCACTCCTCAGGCTCTGAAGCAATCACCTGGCCAAGTCGTCGGCTTAGGACCCTGTTTCCATATCAGAAGCCTCAGGCAGGGGAGGTGGGTTAACAGCACTTTAGCTGGCAACCAGCACAGCTGGGTTTATCATTGGTGTGGCATTTTCTTTCTTTTAAAAAGATTTCATAATCTAATTTAGTGACAAGAATACATAATTCAGTTATAAAATAATCTCTGCTCTTTCAGACATATAGCAATGTGATAAACTATCCTCATTTGGATGATTTTAGGGAACTGGAGAAACTGGATCCCATGCTTTCCATTCCTTTCTTCCTGCTGTGGAACTGGTCTCCTGCTACCAGTCATTCCACTGCCACAGGAAGACAATATGAATTTTTCTCTTTTCTTTTTTCTTTTTATATTACTAGGTTGTTTGTTAAGCTTAAAAAGATCTTTTTTCACATCTCCCTTTTCTGTTCTTATAATGCTCACAGACAGACTTCCTGGACTGTAAGAGACAACATTCTTACAAAATGTTTGATTTCTTAACCAAGAAGTTCATTTTCCTAAAAGAAAGTGCATGAAGCCAACAGTTGACTCTTGCTGCTTGTTGCAAAGACTCATAGTTAAATTAAGAAGTTGTACAAAACAATATGAATACAACACACAAAAATGCACAAAAGATATGAGTTTACATTGTGCAGGAAAGATAGTTAATATTGTTAACACTCCAGCATGCATTCATGAGTACTTCCTTCTATAAACAGGTACTAAGTCAGCTTCAGACTGGAGCAGAGGGCTGGCAGTCCTTGCTGCCTGAGAGCTGTGTGGCATTATTTTGGTGAAATCAGAAACACCGTGCCACATGCTCAGCTTCAGCAACATTAGAGAGGTGTTTTTCAACACAGTGCTGGAATTGAAGAGAGCAGGTCTGATGCTACCACCAGACCAAAGTTCTGCTTTTGAGGCTAAAATAATATTTAAGTGTGTATTTGATTTCCAAATCATACCATTTTAAAAAAAATAAAACCCAAAAAAACCAACTTGGAAATATTACTGAAGATCAATAAGTTGCCCAGAGGAGTTGTGGATGCCCCATCTCTGGAAGTGCTGAAGGCCAGGTTGTATGATTCTATGATTTATTATGGTTAATCAAGGGGTGTCACAAGGTATGACAATATATTTGTAATACTTCTCAAGACAGTTTACTATACTTCTCCTATTGTCATTCTGCCCAATCTTAAGAGTTCATTTAATCCTATATCCCAGCTTGGCGGTGAAGGAGTAGTAATCATGCTGAGTTGTTACCTCATAAAACAATTTGATCTGCATGAGATTGCTCTTGGATCACCACCAGACTTCACAACAAACATGAAAAGATCAGATAAAAAACCATACCCTGTAAAAATTGACTTACACAAGAGTCTTATTCAGCAGTGGCAAAAATCTATTTTTTTTGTGTGTTTAAAAAGAAAGCAGCTGTGAAAAGGGTAAAAGTTTTATGTGAGAGGTTCTGTGTATGAATGAAAAATCTATTTCCATATCTAGATAAGATTTATTTTAAAGGAAACTTAATTAATGCATTATCTAGTAACTCCTAATATATCAATGATACAATATTTATGGAGGTAGTTTGTATGAGCAGAGAGGCATTCATAAACAGGCTGGCTTCTGCTATATGAGACCTTTTAGATACAACAGTCCTGGAAGAGCCTAAGTCCTACCATACACATAGAAAATACATAACATTTTATTGAAATATCACACACAGCTTAACTAACTCTTTCCTATCCGTCTTAGGCCAGGTGTTCATCCAAGACAATGACTCCAAGAGAAAAATAGCAGTTATAATAGTTAGGAACTTCCTTGTCAGGACTAACATCTGATGGTCTCATTTTCTTGTTCTTTTTTAAGACCTCTAAGAGTGTACACGTGTCAAATAGGCTGGAGATTTCTCTAGCAGCCAAGTAGATTTACCTTTCCTTAGCTTTGTTTGTTTTAGAAGGGGAAGAGAATGAGTAGGACTATAAATCAGTCCCTTCCCACCCAGCTAATTTCTTTTATTCTTGGCCCCATCTGGGCCCTATTAGTTGCAGAGCACCAGGGCTGCAATCAGCAAAGCGTGGGGCACTGAAGAGCTTCTTACCATTCAGCCTCAGAACAAATGCTGTTAGGGGAAATTAGGTCATAAAATAATTTCCTGAACCTGTGTTGTATAAGAAACTGGAAGCAAGCGTTTAAAAATAGAGCTGTCTTAGGGTGACTTTCGCTTTTCTTCTCCATCACTTGGTAACATAGTGTTGAATTCATTATATTTTAAATCTCATAATTGGTATAAGGCCCATATTATAGCAGTACTTTGTAATTGCGTTTGAAAGGGCTTGTTATTGTCTACAGTGATACTAATGATCTAATCAGATGTTGTTGCTGTCTTAACCATATGTGTATCTTATACTTGGATTTCTAATCAGCTGCATTAGCCAAGAGTACAAAAATCTCATTCAACTGAAGTATTTGAGTAGAATACAAAAAGGAGTGCAGAACAACTAATATTAACAGCCACTTAGAGTGTTTGGTCTTACTGAATAGCAAACAATAATATTGTTCTTATTTGTATCTAATCAACTGAAACCTGGGCTTGTCATGATTTTGAAGAAGGACATTGTTCTACAAAATGCACAAAGTCATTGTAAATTACAACTGCATGAATATCAGTGTAAGCTGCTGTATGATATCAGACCTTATAAGTGTGCCTGCAGACCTCTCAACCTATGTTTAAGCAAGAGCAGCTGACCTTCCTGAAATCAATTAATAGGAGGGTCAGTTGGAAGAAAACATTGGAAATCGCCTAGTCCGACCTACCACAAATCTATCACCACCAGTACTTCAAGCGGTCAGCCATAGCTTTGTCTATTCATCAATCTCATTTTATATCTTCTTTCAATCCTGCATATGTAATTTATTTGAATGAAGATTTTTATCTTAATACTTGACTTGAATCTCCCAAACGTTTTAAGTCCCTCTTGCAGACAGGGCTCAGATATAAAAATCTGAAGCACAAATAAAGTTTTCTGATTTTCGTGTATTCAAGTGCTGTAAAAAGGGTAAAAGTTTTATGTGAGAGGTTCTGTGTATGAATGAAAAATCTATTTCCATATCTAGATAAGATTTATTTTAAAGGAAACTTAATTAATGCATTATCTAGTAACTCCTAATATATCAATGATACAATATTGTATCATTGATACATTGATACATTGATACAATGAGAGGTCTGCAGGCACACTTATAAGGTCTGATATCATACAATGTACCTGCATTGTATGGCAGGTACATATTTTTTATTTTGTTTCATTTATTTGTGATGTATCACAGTTTGTTATTTGTGTTTTTATAAAACATTACATATAAGAATATCAGAACCATCATCATCATGCAAAAGTCATGCATTTTGTCCTAGAGTAGCTGAAGATATTTTATTTATGAATTAGAGATAAACATTCACACCTTCAACTCAGATGAACAAAATCAGACTTTGAACTCAAACAGTTGGATAAATACTCAATACAGCAAGCAACTCTTAGGTCAGTACAATATATAAGGGTGATCACTATTAAGTTGTCCTGAAATAAAACATAAAATAGATTAAGTGTATCATTTAGGTTGGAAAAGACCTATAAGATCATCAAATCCAACCACTAACACAGCACTTCAAAGTCCACCACTAAACCATGTCCCCAGGGACCACATCTACACATCTTTTAAATAGCAGTAGACATGATGACTCTGCCACTTCACTAGACAGCCTGTTCCAGTGCTTGACAACCCTTTCCATGAATTAATCTTTCCTAATATCCAACCTAAACCTCTCCTAGCAATTTGAGGTCATTTCCTCTTGTTCCATCTCTTGCTACTTGGGAGAAGAGACTGATCCACACCTTGCTAGAGAGTCCTTTCAGATCGTTGTAGACAGAGATAAGGTCCACTACCTCCCCCGCCCCCTGCCCCGAGCCTGCTTCTCTTGTGCCTAAGCAACCTCCATTCTCACAGCTTGTCCTTATCAGACTTTTGCTCTAGACTCTTCACTGTCTTCATTGCGCTTCTCTGGACCCACTCCAGCTCCTCAATGTCATTCTTGAAGTGAAGTTCCCAAAACTGAACATAGGACTCAAAGTGTGACCTCACCAGCACTGAGTACAGGGTGACAGCCACTGCGCTGGGACTGCTGGTCACACTATAGCTGATAAAAGTCAGGATGCCATTGGCCTTTTTGGCCACCTTGGCACACTGCTGGCTTGTATTCAGCCAGTGTTGACCAGCACCCCCAGGTCATTTTCCTCTGGGCAGCTTTCCAACCACTCTGCGCCCAGCCTGTAGCACTGCACTGGTTGTTGTGACCCAAGTGCAGGACCTGTTGCTTGGCCTTGTTGCACCTCATACCTCAGTGGCCTCAGCCCATTGATTTAGCTGTCCAGAAATCTCTGCAGAGCCTTCCTGCCCTCCAGTAGATCAACACCATCCAGCTTGGCATCATCTTCAAAAAGTCTGAGGGTGCACTAAATGTCCTTGTCCAGGTTGATAAAAACATAAGACAGGACTGGCTCCAATACTGAGCCTTGGGGAACAACACGCATGGCAGGTTGCCAGCTGGATGTAGGTCCATCCACCACCTGGCCATCCAGCTGGGTTTTTTACCCAGTGTAAATACAGAAAAAAATGTAGAAATACAAATTTGGAAATGTGATAGGAATACCAAGTACTTTCATGATTTTTCAAAAAAATTTTACATTCTCTAGATTTTCAATACATGTCGGTTTTTCCAAGGAAAATAAGAACACTTCAATTAGCATATTAATCAAACCTCTAGGAAATATTTAGGTAAAAACCAGTATTAAAAAAAATATATATATAAAATTCTGACGCCTCAAAAAAGTCAGTATGATTTGCTTCAATAAAATGGGAAAATATACAGTAAGACATGCTTTAATGATGATAAAATTTATTTCTTCATGTATTTGCTGCTTTAATTAATGACCACTTCAAAGTTGGAAAACCTGTAACACGAATGAAACAACATTTTGAGTATTGTGTTGTAATAAATCAATAGTCTACCTTAAAATGTGAATTAGAGAGCTATTATTCTTTTCCATCAGGACAGTCTTTGGTAACCTTTTAAAAAAGGAAATAAAGGTATTTAAAACAAAACACTGGGAATAAATGTTACAGACTGGAAATTTTCATGTTAGACTTACATCGCTAGCTAAAGCTGTAGGAGAAATTAAATAGTTTTAAACCTCCTTTCCCTATGTTTACTTTGCAACAGAAAAACTGTAAATTGTCCCCACCCCCTTTCATGACATGCTTTCATGACATCTGTAAAACTGCTGAGTAAAAAGTATGTTTATTCCATCTAAAGTGCTTTCTGTTCCTTTCTTTGTTTTTCTAGGTGGCTGTCACCCTTTTATAGGAAAACAATGGGAGTTGTCATGTCAGTAGTGGAATACCCAGAACTATGATGGATATTCTCTCCATAAAAATCTCTCAGCTCTGAATAGTTCATGAAAGAGCTGCAGGACAGAACCAGACTGAACTAGTATGTTGTTGTTGCTAATATATTCCATTCCAATGGTCAGAAAGATCTGACCTGCGTGTTGTTAAAATGGAATGGAAAAGTGCAGTGCATGAATATCTATTTATGGTAGTGGAAAAGACTGAAAGTAGGACAAGGTCATTTTGTCCATAAAAAGTGTGAAGAAATGAATCTCAAGCACAAGACAGGATACTCTGAATAGCCTGTAGAACTGACATGTGTTACCTGCCAAGGTGGAATGCATTAAACATTTAGACTCACCCTCTCTTGCCCAGTTTTCTATCCTACATGTGTATCTGTCACATGGAGTGTTATTTTTGGAGTTATTACATGTTATCCATGTAATGAGACTCTTTTTTTTTAAAGCATGAATTAACTGGCACTTTTTAGACTTAATCTGTTTTTTTGTAAATTCTGCACATATTTTTACAAGTATGTTTTTCATCTCTCTCTAACATGAGCACTACTGGAAAATGGTTACAGGCATGAGCTGAAAGGGCATGCTAGGTAATGACATGCACACAGGTTCAGTCCTTTTATGCAAGCCAACTCTCAATTTAAAGATACCCAGCTTAGACTAACTAAAAAGAATCACATACCAGAAAATCGTGAATTAGGAATGATTTGATAAAATGTCTGGGAGTATATAAAGAGTGCAGGGTATCTGCTTTGCCCGTACCAAAACTACCCATGATGCACTGATCAGAGGGTCAGCAAGTAAAAAATGCAAAACATTCTTCAAAATGCTGGCTTAAAAGAATCCTCACATAAGATTGAGGTTTTGACCTCATAGGACTATTCAGTCTTTGGGTGTTTGAGGAGTGAGATATAGGAAGAAGGTCAGTGATAATCAGCATCTCCATGGGAAAGGGAATTGATTAAAAAAGCCAAAAAATATTTCATTTTTATTACTTGGAAGCATTATATTTCACAATTAGTTTCTGTAGTCTTCTTTTTCTTAGATTCAAGCCTTGCTCATTTAAACACTCTTAAAGAAAGGTAGTTTAATGAGTGCTTTGCTTTGGCTCACTCTTGTCTGCAAACAGCATTCAGTTCTAGTATTCATTTCTTATGCTCGTCTTGTCTAACTAACAGTACTTAGGTACAGGAAAACTGCTCTACAAAAGCCCACAAAAAAGCAGTACTAAGAATAATCACTAAGAGAAGCTTTCAGAAATACTTTTTTAAAAATGGTAGCAAGCAGATGACCTGCTCTTGGAGTGACAAGTTCATAAACAGTTCTGGTCCACTGACAGGAAAGTATCTGATGAGGAAAACAAGCACGGGAGTTCAGAGAACTGGATGCTATGGAAAGAAAGAGAGGAATGGGGAGCCTCACACAGGACAGAAGGGATGAAGGAGAGTGGGGGAGAACTGCTGAACTGATATTACATTTTCCTTTAATTAAACCCAGCTGGGCATATTGACTAAAACATGCTTAAAATTCCCTATCCTTTGATTCTTTTTCCCGTCAGAACAAGACAAGAGGAATGAAGGTTCTCCTGAGTTTGGCATCCAAACTGCATGCACCATAAAATCAGAGGATGATGGGATTCATATCTATAAGGTCACTTCCACTTCATTCTAATTTTTCATGATTTGTTGTAGCAGCACAGGCTCTTTTGCCTGAAGTGTGATTTAACCACTTATTTGCTCAGTGTTTTAATATGCACTTGCATAGCTGTCTTCTGACTGGGCAGAATTAGACAATGTTATTCACGACTGATACTTATCAGTTGAAAAGTTCTACTTGTTTGGAGATTTTCGTTCAGGGATAGTTGTAATATTTCCATTGCTGCTTTCTTATGGTTATAACTGACCTCAAATTGCTGAAGAATGTGAAGCTTATTTCAGGAAGTTAAATATAGTGTAAGTTAAATATAGTGTAAGTATAGTGTAAATTTCCTTATAGTCTTGTTAATGGTAGCTTAGAAATAACTTTTGATTTTTGGTTACTTTTGGGTATTTTCTTGCACAATCATTAACCTGTCTATAACATTATTTATGAGAGCTACCTTGAACACAGTCACAAAGTGTTGCAAAGATCCACTGTCAATTGAAATGTCTGGTTGCCCCATAAAAAAAGCCCAGGTGTTTGAATTGATCTAACAAAAGCAGAAATATATAATATATATCCATATCTGCTCGACAAGAGGTCAGACTCGAGTGGATGGCTCACTCCTCAGAAAATGTCAGACAGAGGGACCAAGTTTAAAAGCTATACAAACAAGGAGTAAAAACACTTCCCAGATTTTTAATCTGTGGAAAGGTCATTATTGGATTTGCAATTAGATGATGCAATGAAATAATTGCAGATGTTTAGAGTTATACTTAGTTTCTTGCATTCCCTAAAATAAAGGGTTTGGAAATCTTGTGAAGCATGAAGGTCTATTTTCTGTGTTACTGTAAGTAACTGAGTGGGTGAATCATAAAACCCAAGGTGTCCTAACCAGCAGATCTCTGGAAAAGGTCTTATTTAAGGTAATGATAGTTGAGTCAGAAAGTTGTACTTGTGATAAACTGATAGAATCTATTTTCCATGAAAAATGTGAGACTGGGTGAGCAGGAGTATTAACGTGTAGAAATGACTTTCTGAGGATATAAACAAGGCAACTTTGGAGAGTGAAATCAGGGCTTTTAGTGGCTAAGTAGTATTTTGAAAAAGCAATTAAATTTTTATTCCAAAAGACTTATTTGGATCTCTAACAGAAGCAATGACATTCAACCTTGTTAAAGGTGAACAATTCTTCCAAGATGTTCTGGCTTTAGGCCAGGGCAGAGTTAATTTTTGTGCAGTAGCCATGAGAGAGCAGAGCCTGAAGCCATGTGAGTGTGCCTGGGTTTTTATTCTAAACCACCCACATCACCACCAAGGCAAAAGTAAGGGATTGTCACTTCTGGGAAGGAGAGGGGTATCACTTACCATTGGGGACAAAAAGATGGCATGTGGAGGGGCCGTTCACCAACTTGTTCATTGTCTTGGGGGTTGTACTGCTACGGTTCCACATGGTGGGCAATTTTTTGCATGTAAATTACACTCTTTTTTGTATACTTCTGTTATTAGTATTGTTTCTTTTACTGTTGATTTTCTTATCTTACTGCTGTTTCCAGTAAATTGGAATCTTATCTCATCTTGGGATCACCTTTTGTTTCTCTCACTGAAGGGGATGGAGGCAGGGGAAGTGGCTCATGGTTTTCGTTTTAGTGGGAGCACTAAATTAGGGAGCACCGCTCCTAAATCATAACACGAGTCTAACCTCAGCTAAGCAGAGAGCTCGAGGAGCTGCTTGCTGCAGGGAGCAATTTCAGATAACCCATGCCCTATGAGACAGATCTCAAACAGCTGGCTAGGCAGGAATTGACAGCAGATGTCAGACTAGGGCTCTGCACCCCTTCAGAATACACTGAGGTACTTTTGAATGCAATCCATTATTGTGAGTTGCTTTTAGCTTCATAGAAAAATCTCAAATGTTAATTGCTGTAACTTTATTTATGAGAAACATCTGTGTTTATCACTGAGAAACAAGCTCTGCTTTGAGCTCTAAACCACAAAAAACCCTTTAACTATAGAACTTCCGAAGTCAATTAATGTTCATGGGAAAGAATAATTAGTTATTCCTGTATTTATGATATTTGTTATGAAATAGTATGTCTAGTACATATGGTAGACTGAGAACATCTCTGGAATATTAATTTTTTAAAGTATTTGTGTATTTGTATGTTGCATTTGGAAAGAAGGAATGTTTAATCTTATTTAACATTAGCTGTAAGAAAGTAAGGCACCCAGCCTTCTCTGTGGTAAATGCAAATGACAGGTTGAATGCAAATCCTCAGAGAGAAGAGATTCCTGGACTTTGGTTTGGAGGGGAGGTGTAAAGGCTAACATTAGTCGAAGCCCACTGTGAATGCACAGATGTAATTTGCATTTTTTTAATGTCTCTACCATAGAACTAATGTCTTTTCCTGACTTAGTGTATCCATATGTTTGTGTTTATCTCAGGAAGAAAAAGACCCATGAAAAATGTAATTTTTTTCACATTGAGGGTTGCGAATAGAGTGATGCTAAGACATTAAAAGAAATGAAAGAGCCATTTGACCATTTGATAGCCTGACACAATTATATGTTACTGAGGTTTCTCTAGACTTCTGTGAAGACCAATGTAGGTGCTTTATACTGTCTTACATTTTCCTTAGCATTGTTGAATGATTTTGTAAATATCCTTACATAATTTTACTTTAGCATTAAAATTTCAAACTAGTTTACTCTAAAAATCAGGATGAAATTTCTCTGTCATAGATATGTTATTTTTAAGTTTTAGAATGATTCCTCTCTGCCTTCCATCAAGACATTAGTATGGGTACACACAGAGTCCTTTGCTCCCTCATCTAGGCTAGACAAGAAATAGAATCACTTAATTAATATATGCAAGACAATATTCTCTACAAGAGAAAGATGTGATTACAGTACACACCAGCATTCTTGTGTAAATGTAGTCAGTGGGGAGCAATAGTGGTAATCCACACATCTGTGGCATGTACTAGCAACCCAGTTTCACACTCTACAACTACATATTCTACTCCCCAATTTGAGCTAAAACATTTACACCATCATAGCTAATATATACCTGAACATAATGTACTTTATGCTGGTGTACATTAAAATCACCTTCATCTTATAGATATAATATTAATATATAAACCACAAACAGGTCTGTGATTTTCTTCATTCCAGCTACTCATGAATATGAATCAAGCTCCCCAAATCATGGCATTCCATTAAATATTATCAGTTCTGAAGGTAAGATATTTTGGGCTCTTTTTCCTCCCCTTCTAACTTTTGAACACTAGAATTTTTATTTCCAGATTCTTCTGCAGTCAAGAGAAGGAGAAATGAACTGTTACATTTTTATGAACTCTGAGATACTTAATTGCAACACTTTAAGGAACTGTGACTATTTACCAAGGGTTTCAGGAGATGTTTGAGATCTTATTTCAAAGAATCTTGAATTTAAAAGCCCAATACATTAGTTAACATAAATAAATTGCATCTGGGTTATTAAACTTCTAGACACTAATTACCTTTGAAAACTCTGTGGATTCTGCAGAACAGCAATCTACTGATGGTTGGTTTTGTATGTTAATATCTATTCCTAGCCATTTATCTTTTAAATTAACTTTACCTGAGTTTGATTTAAATACATTTGTTAAGGTGTATTTTGAAGAAATATATGACCCCATCATCATTTATTGGCTTGCACAAGGGTTATAAATGATTGATTGTACTGCTTCATCAACACTCACTTTCTTTTCTGTAAAGAGACTGTGGCATAAAGCTAAACCAGACATTAGAGAGATAAGGAAGGAATTTAATATAAACTGTAGTCACTGCAATCACAGGATGTGGTAAGAAATATGGTTGCCCCAAAATAAAGTCCACATCTGTTCAGGTAATATTGGGAGAAGGAGGGAGAATTTAGGAGTGCTTCTCTTTAATGGGAAACTCTGGATCTGTTTTTGTTGTTAATTCAGCAAGTAGTGATATATGAGAAGCTGTGACAGAAGTTTAAACAAGAGAGAGTGAGCTCTGATTTTTGTAGTGAGACTGGAATTTTCACAGCAGTGAGCAAGCGACCTTCCGAACACCTTGAGTGCAGGACAAAGTGGAATTTCAATAAATTAAACATTGTGAATGACAGCTAAGAATGCTGTCAATGGAGTATTTTCATATACAAAAATCAGGGCTGAAGGACTAAAGGGGTTATCCAATGCAAGAAATATTACTTCTTTGGAATTTAAAAATTGTATGCAGCTATGGACCTACATTGTGTCTCTAATAGTGACACTTAGGGATTTTTTTTTCCATTAATATTATTAGTCGACGCTGACTTGATTCTACACTGAAATCCAAAGACCTTTTACTACTGATTTCAGTGTTATTATGTTATTTTAGTATCCCTCTTGTGGTTTTCATTACACTGGAAGGTCCATTTGTTTACTCACATGAGTAAAATATTTTCTATGAATCTTTATTTCTTTATTAAAAATATAGACAAGAACATATAAAGAACCATAATGAATCAGACTAAATATGATGTAATTTTTCCAGTTTATGTAAGTGATAATAACAGCTCCATAGGAAAAAGTGTATGAACAGGAAATGAACAGCAGCATACTTTCTTACCACCACCAGAGATTTCCTGAGCTTTATCATTAATTGCCTTGAATAGATTCTTCCATGTATTTAGTGTATTTGTTTGAATTCATGTACACTATCAGCTTTCACAACAAACTATCTAATTATATTAATTTCATTTGTTGGCTTTGGGACTGAGTCTTTAAGTGCTAGCTGAACTGTATTAACTTTTCCTTATCTGCAGAAAGCATCCCAGATAACACTGGGAATTAGGTCTCAGGAGCATATATTAAACAGAAAGACATTCAGTGTTAATACTGCAATAATATACCCTGTCTTCCAAAGAACTTAATGATATCATAGACATCTGTGCTCCATCAAGTCAGATGTTTGAGCGGTGAACTGTTCAAATATGAAGATTCAAAGCCCCTGGAGTTATGACACCAATGCATGGAATTTCATGGATGTCTTGTTTATATATGTTTTCATTCTCTGAATGACAGTAAAACAAATAAAGAAGAAAGGTGCAGATTTCCAGAACAGATTTGCCTTGAAACAACTCTGTAACTTCTTTATTAAAAAGATGAGGCAGTCTTTGGGCTAATTTAAGACCCACAGTAAATCAAGTTGTATAAACAATTAAGACCTGCAATGCTGCACTTGACTTTTTTGCATATATGGGCATATAAATCATACAGGTGGATCTGTCATTTTGACAAAGCTATTTACCAGAAGCAAAATATGCCTATTTTGTGCACAGACTTTGATCTGACTTTATGGTTCCTCAGAATTCAAATTCAAGACCTGTTGTCTTTCTTATGATTGACTCTGAAGAATGAAAGATATGGACAACTTCAGTGTTTATTATTGGAAAAAAACAGGCAAAAATTTTTTAACTGGAGTATGTCCAAACACATATAGTGGTCAAATACCCAGGCAAAATAAAATAAGAAATAGATGAGACAATTTTGGCTGTAGGAAGTGTGGACTACAAAATGCATCATTTATTAATATTTTTTCTGCAGATTGGGTAATTACTCAAGTGACTTTCAATATTAAATACTGAAATATTCCACTCAAAGTATTCCACATTACTGCTGATTAGAGCCTCAAATTTTATGTTACTGAAAATGTAAAATATAAGCAAAAAATAATCACAATTATACAATTTTGTAAGAAATAAAATTAAAAAAAAAGAGGAAAATTGTTCTAGTGCCTTTATTTTTTACATCAGAATACTAGCAAGTAGCCAGATGTTTTATTTCTGAAGCATTGTCCAAGACTTGGGGCACTGTGTGGGGCAGCCCTTTGGGATCAAAGGCAACCTGAGGAGTTTCACAGAGCCAGGAACAGGCTGCCTAACAAAGCCAGGGTTTAAACCAGGTGACTTTGAACAAATCCCTGAAGAAATACAGGGCTGAAAACATTTTCTGTAGAATTTCTGATAATTTCTAGATTTTTTTTTTATTGCTGCCATATCTATGTAATATATAGATATTGGTTGCGTGGTGGGGGAAGGTTTGAAACTGGTGTCACTTAAAAATAACTGGACATGCACCTGTAGATACACTTGCAGAAGCAGATTTTCCGGAGTATTTAACAGCGAAACAGGAGCAAGTACTCACAGGGTTTTAGCAGCTTATTGAAACATTCTGATTTTGAACGAAGGTACCAAGCTCACTCAAATGCTTTTGAAAGCCCCACAAGGGACAGAACACAGTTTAGAGACCTGGGTGACTCTTTAATGTGTCATCTCTGTTCCCATGGAAGGACCAAAAAAGGAAAGTAACAAGCAAGAGTTAGATTGGCGTAAAGGAAAGTACCTTGGAGTGATCATGTCAGGGATAGATGAGGACAAACCATGAAATTCATGTTGACTACAGAGGGTCTTGAACATGTTCCCAGTTGACATGATCTTGAATCAGAGGAAGGGAAAGGCTCAAGGGCTACTGTACCCCTCTAGATCTCTCATAGCTATGCAAAATCTTTCCTCCACTAAGTGAAGGATCCACAGGCTTTTTACACATCTTTCCTCCTCAGTAAGATATTAGACAATTACTTGCTAAGCTACTGAAGATGATTTCTTTTACAGGTTTGCATAATGACAAATCAAAGTCTACTGACTCTTCCACTAAAAAAAAAAAATCATCAAATTAGTAAAATTGTTGTGGTATATGCAGGCTACAACAGATATCTATATGAGGGCTATCAGCAGGATCTGAGCATACAGCTGTGTAAGTTAAGTCATGGGTCAGTAAGGCCTATGGCAGCCTGAACAAGTTATGTGCATTCATCCAAGAGCGTGCAGTATGAGGATCTTAAAGAGGGATAAAACTGGACCCCATGGGCCAATCGTCTTACTGTGTTTCTTCTTTTTTTTTTTTTTGTTACAAATGATTCAGTGGTCTTCTTTCCTTCAACATCTATTTTTTCCATGTTGTGTAGTAATTTGGAGGTACAAGCAGACTGTTATAGAACACCCCATTACAGAACACCTCTCAAGTCTCAGATGTAGGAGCCAGGAATCCCATGCAATTCTACTGAGGGTTTCTCTTATAAATCATTATAAAAGTTTGTTTGGATTACAACTTGCAAGTCAAAGAAACCCTGAAATTTACATTTATTAACTATGGACTTTTTATCCCACCCTTCACAGTAAGACAGCAGTGAATGGAACTCTTTCCCTCTTCTGGATATCCCTGTATTGCCTCAACTTTATAGATTTGGGGATTCGTCTGTATTTAAGAAGCTCATCTGGTGATTAATACCAATACTTAGTCAATATTTGGTCTGCAAAAGTCTTTGCCTCCCTCTTCTTTTTAAAACAAAGAAATAAACCCCACATATTTTGCAGCAAACATTTTAAAGCACTTTTGTCTGTAATCACAACTCTCCAATGAAAAACAAATGGGAAAACTCATTGCATTGTTATGATATGACAGTTAACTACATGATAAAATTACTTTTCAAGCAGAGAATAAAAGGATGAAGATTACAAAATCAATAAGTTCTTGTTTGATAGAATTCATGGTCTTTCCAATCAGGCATGTTGCCAGTGATACCATTTCTAAGGCATATTTATAACGTGAGTTGAGAGATAAAGAAAACCCAGCAATATTCCAGCAATAAACTTTGAGAAAGTTAAGCAAAGTTCATAATAAAATAGCAAAGGTCAACACATGAATGACCCTGAACCCACATGACCATGCCTGAACATCCATGCCTGAATAAAAATGCAAAGTAACGATGGGTTTTGTTCCCGTGGATGGTGATACTGATGTAGGAGCTACAAATGTGTTTATGGCCCCAGGAAGACTGTGCAGCCTTCAAACCTACGGGTTTCTGGCAAGGTCTTGCAGTGCAGTTAGGTCACATGTTGCTGTCTTAATTTACATGTTCAGGTGTCTTAAAGCTCATCTTTATGTGACGGTAATGCTGCTGAAACTAATTACAAGTATAATTCCCTGTGAGGTTTCTCTGTGAGATGTTCTATATTATGCCAGATTGCAGTGCAGACAAAGACTGCACTGGCTTAAACCAGATGCATCAGATGCACACTATGAAACGTACCAGAATAAAGGATCTCACCCACTCATTTTTGTTATTAAGTGATCGCATTTTTTGCTATTTTAGTCCTTTCTTCTGAAATTAAATGTTGTGAAGTACAAAGATATTTCCCAGTGTATAAATTACTTAAATCCATTTTAATTCCAACTTTGAGAGGCAGAAGAAAGATTCCTTTCTTAAAATGGTGGAGGCCTGCATATCGTCATTAAGAGTTTTGCCATGCATCCCTTAAACTGCCTAATTTTTACTTTGAAAACTCCCACAGTCTGCAACTGACAGGAGCAATAAGTCTCAAAAGGCTTGCCAAAATTACCATGGCCCTTTGTGTATTTTTTTTTAAAGTAATATTTGGACTAAAGTATGCGGTGCTGCTAGGTGAGGCAGTTGTTTCTTTAAGCTTATGGGCTAGAAAGCTGTTAGGGAGTGTGTTACTCATGTCTGAGCTGATTCGGGTTACAGGAATCCAGTGTACTGGAAATTCGGGCATAACAGCATCTGGAGCTTGCAGAAGGGCTGCTGAGGTTTGGCCAGCTCTGCAGAGAAAAAAAAAAAATGAGATAGTTCTGCCTGAAAACCTGTGCAACCTGATGAAGAGCAGCAAATTATACTTGATACGGCCTCAAAAGACACTGATGTTCTCACAGAACAACGAGACCTGCCTACCTGTGCGGAAGGTGTCTTTGCTTTTAGAGGTCAAGATCCAGTCACCTTTACCTTATGAACAGTCACATTGAAATTACTGAATGATAACTGAGGAGTAAGACAGGATCTAACTTGAGTAAATGTATCAGAATATGGACCCAAGCTTTAAGTATGGAGTCACAGTCTGTGTTTTATGTATGGAAACTGGAGAAATATCCTTATAAAAATCTCTGAGACTGAAGAAGGATGTAGAGAGTGGGTAGCTCCTCTGTGTACCCTGCAGGTCAAATACATTTGCTCAAGCATTTTTCAAGTGTCATAGTTCTCTGAAAACACTTTGTTGTTGTTTTTTATGGTTTTTATTTGTAGCATATATTTTTAAAGTATTTTCTTCCATGATCCTGGTGGGTGATTTTTTCATTTTTGTTTGGTTGCTGTGTTTGTTTCAGGTTTGGTTTTGTTGTTTTTGTTTTTCATTTAATATCAGATTTACAGCCTTATTTGCTACAAAAATGGGCATATACAGACCAAATTCTTTAATGCTGCTATTGTCAATTAGTTTTTTACCCATAAAGGCGTTAAGAGAGTAAGTGCCACACATTGCTAAAGACAATAGTAAAATTTGTGTTATCTACTGCACACGTGTAGCATGAGTATTAACTAAAGTATAAATTACTGCTTTTCTGTTCTTCAATAATGACCTATACTGGGGAAAGTATTGCTCAGTTCCTTAGACCTTCCTCTCAGTCCCTGGCCAAAGTGTTGTGCTAATCTTGACAGAAGCCTGTCTCCATTGCCTCATATCGTGGGTGGTCATTCCCAGCAGACTGGGTTTTTTTCCAATTAGGTTAAAGCGTTGCAAACACATCTGAATTTTATTATCTGCTGTAGGTAAATCTACAAGGCACAGAACACTGAGCAGTCTGTTATTTATTCACAAGAAATATGATGAATTGTCATCTCTGTCACATAGCACTGAGGCATCAGAGGGCAGCAGTCTCAACCCTTTTGCCAGAGAAGAGCCAAACGGAATCATCATACCTGTAGCTAAAAGTCAGGTGAAAATTGGTTGTTGGTTTTGTTGTTTATTTTCTCCCTTTTCAGTGAATACTCTGTAGGAAAGATTCTCATTCTGGTCTGAAAGAGAGCCACTCAAATTTGGAGATCAGTATTCCTGTTAAGTTATGGAAACTCCAGTGATGTTGCAACTATAAACAAAATCAAATGCATGCCTATAAATCAGCAGATGTGTGGACTCCACATGTTATTTTATTACTGAACAGAGTTGTTTGGAAGTTGTGAAATGGATAAAGGGCTAGCAAAATCTTAGAATAAGATCCACTAATGATTACTGTTATTTACAAGCAGTTTTGCAATGTTTCACTTCAAGTACAAAAAAAGGTATTAAATAAAGAACTAATTGCTTGTATAACTTTATTAGAAGGGCTAGCATCTTTTTTCAGCAATATTTTAAAAGGTCATTTGTAGACACAATTATTTTATTATTAGGTCTCATTAATATGACTTCCAGCTGCTGATCATGGCACAGATCTCTTCCAGTTATTTTAAAGCAAAAAAAAGTTTGAATGAACTTTATGCCAATTTTTTTTGCCTGACATTCAGATAAAATGATATCATAAAAGGTTTATCATGTTCTGAGAAAAAAAATACAATCAATAAAGTTCATACAATACATCAGAGTGTATGTGAGTAGATTTTGAGGTTTTTGGAATACAAGACTGTTGTTATATGGGCACTACAAACACCATAAAACAGTAAGTTGACTGAAGGTGAAAGGAATATTGTAGTAGACACTCATTAACTTTCTTTCTATGGTGAAAAAATTCAGCAAATTAGTTTTGAGTCTGCAGGGTCCATTTAAAACTGAAAACATCTGCTCAAGGGCTGTTGAAGTGCCACTCAAGATGAATTAATTTTATCTGGAGAAAAATTACCTATGCAGTGGTTAGGAATGATTTTGAAAGGATAAGTTAATATAAATTTGAAAGAACTGAACGGCAAAATGAGACATATATTGAAAAAGACTGTTTCAGTTACGTTTTTTATTTCTTATGCTCACTTATTTGGCTGTCCTAACATGACAGAATGCCAGTATGTAGATTGCATCACCAACAATTCCCCCTGAAGTCCCTTCTTACCTGTAGGAATAATATTTTCCTATTTTTATGGGAATTTTGAAATAATGAAGACATTTGGATCTCTGTTTGGCATGGTTTGTAACATAGTAAGTGAATTGGAAAATTGAGCAACATGACTTAACTGTGTGCTGAACCTATACATGGTAGGACTCAGGTGTTTAAAAAAAAATCTTTTGGATACATGACAGAAAAAAGTCACTTAGAAGAAATGGAAATATTTAACATTTGTGATAGTGCTTTTGGCCAGACTATAGTATAGTAACTGAAATCTTTTCCAAAAATCATCTTTTCCACAATCAGATCTAAGATATTTCTACACTTCTGAAAGAGGGTTCATTTAGATTAGAAATAAGGAGGAAATTCTTAACTGGCAGGGTGGTGAGACACTGGAAGAAGTTGTAGGTGCCCCACCCCTGGCAGTGTTCAAGGTCAGGTTGGATGTGGCTCTAAGCAATCTGGTCCAGTGACAGCTGTCCATGCCCATGGCAGGGGGTTTAGAACTAGATGATCTTTAAGGTCCCTTCCAACCCAAACCATTTTGTAATTCTATGATTCTGTGATTCTATGATAACCTTTCTTCTGTGCAAAAGGTCTATATAGACAGTCCTCTTAGTCAAGTCTGCACTTGAGATTTGAACCTATCATTACCATTAACGTATTTTAGCAAATGTTGAACATTTGTAGACAAATATTCACGAATTAAAGGAGCCAGAAAAACTTAGCTTTAATCTGTTTGTTACAGGTAATAGCCAAGAGCATCAGCTGTGCTTCTAATACAAATCTCATAAAATGTTTAAACTGTCATTAATGAGGTTTTGTTGTTGTAAATTTTGAACTTATATTCCCCCATTCTTGAAGATATTGCATTTAACCAATGCCACTTGTTAAGAAAGGTTGTTTTTTCCAAGAAAAATTCCTTAATTTCCTGAGCAGATGTAATTCTGCACCTCATTGTACCTTGTGAGATATCCTAGGCTGCTCTTCTTGTAAAGGCCCATTGTGTTGATTTAGCTGAAGCTAAACTTAAATAACTTAAGCAATCTGCTTCAGTGGTATATTTCTGTCTAAGATATAGTTGATTTAGATTTTGTGCTGGCCGTCACAGCCTTGTCTTGGAATTTGATTTGTTTTAGTGATGCCAACTCAAAATCATACCTGTGAGCCGTAAAGCTTTGCAAAGCTCACCTATAGGGAAGTGACATCAATCAGTCAAGCAGTGAAGTGTGTCACTAGTGGCAAATTCCAGAATAATGTTCATATTTACCCAGTGTCTGATGTGCTCAGTGTAGCATTCTCATTGTCACTTCCTTTTCCTGAAATGAAAAGTACCACTCATTCAGAAGTGAGGAGAGCTAGATGAGTGAGATAGGATGATTCCTTCCTTTTGTTTTAGTCCTCTGATTCAGAAGGCAATGTAAGCACATGTAGAAGTATAGTTTTTTTCCTTGAAAAATCTCATTAATTTCCTACAAAAGTGACAGACCCAAAATGTTTTTAAAAATCAAATTTTTATTGTGTTTCAATACAACTCATCCAGGCAGTTGATATGTATTTGTAATTTCTCATGAGCTTTAGTCTTTCTGTGGGCCTGACAGCATTTCAGCTTGATGCATGGTGCCCTCATGGATCATTAGCTTTTGAGTCTGAAAGTACTTACTGAGTCCAGGAAAACACTCACTGAGTCCATTCAAATAAAAATGCTGTAAGCTGGCATTCACAAACAAAAAGGTATCAAGTGCCTCTTAAAACTCACTAGGGTGCTTGCCTTCAGTTCTCCAAATGAAAAATTATTCAAGAGCTCCACTTTCCCTCTCATTTCAAGCTTAATGGGCTTGTGATCCTTTTTGTGAAGCACTATTGTGCAGCATGGGATGATACAGTCAAGCTGTATCACAGGAGATAATGAAGCAGCCAAGGCACAGATACAGCATTGCTAAAGAAAATACATTTTTTTTTTTTAGTTCTCAGTCTAAAAGTAGAAAGCCTCTTAATTTTCTAAGCATTTATTTTTTTCTGTAAAAGACAACAAACTTCAGTAAGGAGATAAACTTAATTTCACTTTTTTATGATGTCATTCGCCTTTGGCTCTGTTCCTACCAAACTCCACTATGCCCCTCTCTTGTTCCATCCCAATATGTCTTTCCAACCTTAAATTCAGATATTTTCTACCCCATTCTCTACCATTTTCCCATGTCAAGTTCTTCAGTTTTAAAAACTGCAGCCCTTAAAAAAGAAAAGCTGTCCTTTGACTTGTCAGTTTCCTTGCTGACACTACACCTCCTTTCCTAATTCAGCACCTTCCTCTTTCACTTGGAAGTTTCAGAAAGCCCCCTCTCCCATGGAATATAAATCTGTTTTAACTTGGTTCCAGCTGCTCACCCCTAAATTCTTCACACATACACACACAAGTTGTAACCCCTGTCTTACAGCACTGCTCCCATTTCAGTCAGAAGTTTGTGTCTTTTCAGGGTTCTGCTCAAAGAGTCCTCATTGCTTGGCTGCAGCTAAGCCTGCATTTCTTCTGTCTGCAATCTGCACTCTAAAGAGCAGATGTAAAAAGCATACTAAGCATCTACAAATCATTTGAAGGACAGAAGTGCTGAGGTAACACAAGGAGTGTTGTGTGGGAGGGGATATTGGCTATATTGGTATCAATACAAGCATATAAAGATGAAGAGACAAGGAAAATCTGCTCAGAGGGTTAATCACTTACCTCCCTTGTAAAATTTAGCAAACCAAATGGAGCATCTAATCTTCCTAAGAATATCTTTTCCATTTTACTCAAAGTCTGTACTCCTCTGGCTCTGAGCATGGATTTTTGGCAAAGGGTGCCCCATTATACAGCCACGGTAGTACTCAGCCTTGGCCCCTTGAACACCTGTCTGTTAATAATGTGTGTGGAGCAAGTGAGATCAGGACACTTTACATATGCTGCTCCACACCTTGCAGGTGATCTGTATGTTTCTTGCAATTCTGGTCATGCCCAAATATTCTGAACTGACTGCACATTGAACTACCTGTGCCTCAATACAGTTTAACTGCATATGTTCAGCAAACATGTCCAAAAAGTGGCTGGGCCTTCTTCTCCAGGCATGTAGCAAACATATGGCCTCACAGCATTCTTCTGGAGATACAGGCTGGTCATGGCTTGGATGGATGCACTGTTGGCTGTGTAAAAACTGGATAGATGGCCAGGCCCAGAGAGTGGTGGTGAATGGAGTTACATTGAGCTGGTGGCCAGTCACAAGTGGTGTCCCCCAGGGATCAGTAGTCTGGACAGTTCTGTTTCCAGTGATGCTCTGGATCTGAGGGGATCAGTGGACCTGGGGGTGAAGTTAATAGATCGCTGAACACAAGCCAGCAGTGTGTCCAGTGGCCAAGAAGGCATTCTGGCTTGTATCAGAAATTGTGTGGCCAGCAGGACCAGGGCAGTGATTTTCTCCCTGTACTTGGCACTGGTGAGGCTGCACCTTGCGTTCTGTGCTCAGTTTTGGGCCCCTCACTACAAGAAAGAGATTGAGGTGCTGGAGTGAGTCTGGAGCAGGACAGCAGAGCTGGCAAAGGGTCTGGAGCAGAAGTCTAAAGAGGCTGAAGGAACTGCAGTTTAGGCAGGAGAAAAGGAGGTTCAGGAGGGACCTTTCTGCTCTCTACAGCTCCCTGAAAGGAGGTTGTAGTGAGGTGAAGGTTGATCTCTTCTCCCAGGCAACAAGCAACAGATTGAGAGGAAAGGGTCTCAAGTTGCACCAGGGGAGGTTTAGATTGGATATTAGGAAAGGTTTCTTCATGGAAAGGGCAGTCAAGCATTGGAAGTGGTTGAGCCACCATCTCTGGAGGTGATTAAAAGACATGAGATGTGGTGCCTGGGGACATGGTTTAGTGGTGGACTTGGCAGTGCTGACTTAACAGTTGGACTTGATGATCATAGAAGTCTTTTCCAACCATAAAGATCCTATGACTCTAAGCCTCTCACTCATTTCCCAGGAGGTACAGAGAGCAGGCTATGGTCAGGCTACTCAGGAGAGCTGTTAACACAGTCCATTTACCAGTTTGTTCAACTTGTTTATTTCCATACAATTCTAAATCTGACCTAACTTCTTTTCCCAACAAGTTCTTAAGAAAGTGACTATGAATCATCCAGTTAGATGAGGTCACTAGCGAGCATCAAAAAAGGAAGAGATGGGAATTCTTTGTGCATTACCTCAGCTATGCTGAGCTATGGCTCCCAGGGCCTGGTGGGCGAAACTACTTCTGCAAGGGGTCTGGGACTCACGTAAGGCACTGGAGGGTCTTCAGCATTCCTGTTCATAGCTCATCCCCATCAAGTAGCCCCTGAGATCCCCACTGTATGATGTGTAGATGTTCCTGCTATCTCTTGTTCCTCTGAGATAGGTCAAAAAGCACATGCTTGATTTGGGCACTTTCCAGTGGATTTCACAGCCTGGATCCTTCACTGAGCCTACTGACACTCAGGGCCTCTGAATGCCTCATACTGAAAAGCTCTCAGACTCTACAATGTGTTATGCATGCTACTGACCCATTTAGAAATAAGAACATACGAACAGGAGGTGCAACAGCTTGTGTTATAAAAAGAGCTCCTTATATTAAAAATATTTGATTTATGCAATTCACTAAAATGTCCTACTTTTCTGAGTTCACTCATTTCTGTTGTATCTGTGCAGCAGACTTGAGTCACAGGAGGACATTATTGTAAACACCTACAAATCTGTAAAACAAAGCAAACCTAAACCCCAAGGCAAAATGTGTCATATGCAGAGATTTCTGGCAGCTGTAGATAATTCAGTGAAACAGCTTGACTCAGTGAAAGAATAAAATACTGGACTCTGAATTTACATACATTTCAGATATATAGGCCCAAGATTATACTTAAAAATCAATTACTTGATTTTTCTCATTTTGTTGGGTTGTTTTGTTTTTTTGTTTGTTTGTTTGGTTTTTTGGTGGTTTGTTTTATTTCTGTTGTTGGTGAATTTTTTTTTGTTTTTGTTTTTCATTTTGCTTTAACTTTGGAGAATTATTCAACATCGTGCCTTTTTTGTGTTCCTAGAACTACCTTGCTCTTAAAACTTCTGGAAATTTTCCTTTGTGTATCATTGTGCCTATATGATTTATCTTCAGATATTTATAAATGCATGCTGTTTATGGAGATTTATTTATTTAATACTTAGGCTCACAGGACAGTAACGTCTATATTTTCCTCTGTAAATGTTTACATTTTCTATGCAGTTTGTTACATGTCCCTTATTACTGATTATTGCAATAGTTCAATTTTTTCCTCATTTATTAAAATGAGTGATGTATAGTACAAGTAGATAATTGTTCATTTGGACTACAGATTTCACTGTACTCTTTGCACGCAGGTTGCCTTTTTGTAGTTGACTTCTTTACTTCATCTTCTCTAGCCATCACAGTTGCTTTTCTTTTTTTAATTTTTTTTTTTATTATGGTTGTTCTGCCTCCTCTCATTTTTTTAACGTCATTTGATGAACATTAAATTTATAGAGGTATTTCCCCCCTTCATTTTCCTCCTTCAAGTTTCAGATGCTTCTTTTGTCTTGCTGTACATCTGTTACTTTTCTATCTCCATAGTTATGATTTTTCCAACAAGGTGATTTCTCTGCAAAACCAGAACAAATTTTTGTCTATTATTTTATATTATTTAAATCAAAATTGTGGAAAGAAAAATACAAACATGTCAGGAGAAGACTGAATAATTTAAGGGTCTGCATCATTTAAATATCACTCTGGATATATTTATAGATACAGATTTTTAATTGGGTTCATTAGATAGGATTTACAGGTTCAGCTGTGGTCCTTGACATTTCAGGTGTTGGTGTCATGTTAACATCAAAGTATTTACAGAAACTTGCACAGTTTCTCTCTTGCCATTTACATTCTTTTTTCAAAGAATGTTTCAAAAGGAACAAAGTTAGGACACCAGCAAATTTCGTAACTTCTATGTTAGGTCTGCACAGCAGTTTTTCCTTTTAGGATAATGTTTTGGTTGCAAAATGTCATTGCTTCCACATCAGGATGTCACGTAGAAGCCCATTGCTGTAGAGGAAATTGTTACAGTCCCATTGGCATGCAATGTTTTTTTGCCACCCTCTGGATTGCAGAGAGCCAGCCAAAAGTTAGTTAAAAACACAGCGGAATTCCTACGTTTCTGTTGCCTTTAACAAGTATTAATGTTTACTATTAAAAAGAATAGCATATAATCCTCTGTTGCTGAAAGTTGCAGCACACATGTTAGAAATGCAACGTGCTGCTGCAGGCATTATGTTTTAACCGCTGAAGATATTCAGTTTTGCACATACACTGGAAAAGTGTGGACACATTAAGCCATTTAAATGCTAGCTCATGAGACCAGTACTTGGGGGATTGTGCCAAATGCACAGGGACACAGCCCATGGAGCACATGGGTTGCTATGGCTATGGCTGCAGTGGTTTTTGGCAGGCAGATGGGAAGGTCACGAGGAAGAGGAAAGAGGTGGAGACACCACACCACAAACAGGGAGATGCAGGCACTAGGGCAAGGATTTGGGGTGAGAGGCAACTGCCTGAGTCTCACATTTATTGTGTGGGACTTGGTGGTCTCAAATTACAAAAAAATGTGTGTTTATCCAGGCATGCTCCCAATACAATGAATTTTCATGGATGTGACTTGGAATGAGAGTTCAGCTCTGCTAAAATGTACCTTGTGGTGCTGTGTGGACCTGGATTTTGTGTTTCACTGGCTCCATTACTTCTCAAAGTCAGACCCTTACTGAATGCACAGTATTTTCTTGACAGCTGTGGAATTCAGTTTTGGAAGACAAAAATAACAATGAATGTTAGAGCTGGACAAAATCTTTGCTATTATTCAATCTGTTGCATAAAGGAAGATGTAAGCCCTTAAAAAAGGGCTTTACTGCATTATCCATGAACTCTGCATAAACCTATGGTTCAGTTTTGAGATATGGATTTCTTTTCACACAGCTAACTAACCTTGTTTAAAAAATTTGGATAACAATTTCACTGTATTCTTTACTATATCTCAGCATGAGAACTTTTGAAATAAAATGTAACTCTTTTAATTTTACTTTTGCTCAGAAGAACCATAAAATTTGAAAAATTTAGGTATTTCTTAGAAAATAAAGAGCAGACATTATATCAACTCTGGGATGATGAGAAGCAGGACTAGGTCAAGGAAGTCAGATATGAAGTTACAGTTATTAAATATTTGGCTTCTGAGAGAGAGGATTTTCTTCTAAAGAAAGATTATGATCCAAGATATGACCCTTCTACTATAACACCAACCACATGACTTTATGCTACGTTAATCTCTATTATTGAGACAGTAAAAAATTTTATTTTAAAGGCAGTACTGCTAAAATAATCCCAATTTCTGTTATTTTAATTTTGCTCTGGCAGTGTTTGTCAGACAATAGTGCAATTTGTGGTGAAATCAGGTTGGCCAGTGCATAACTGAATGCTTGTTTAAGATTTAGGTTTCTGTGCATTTTGAATGCAGTCTCCAATGTAGCTATGGTCAGAGTTCAAGCATGGAAAATGAAGTCAGCCGCTATTTTACAACAAAATAAGTAATATATCTACATTTTTTTTCATAATAAAATCCAATTTCAACAAATTAAAACCTACGTTTCATGTCAGATCTCACCAAAACTTTGTTTTTCCATCCAGGTCTTAAACAGAGATTATACTAAAATGAAAGCCTATAAGACTTTAAGGCCAATTGTCCTCTGAATGTGAGTGAAGGTCTCTAAAACCACTGCTGAATATTAGACATAATTTTGATAGTTTTTGAATATTGTTTTTCAGATTTCAATATCAACACTCTATAACAATGGCTCAAATATCCCAAAGAACTCTACCTTAAACTTTGGATTCACATAAGAACTGTTTATCCTTTCTGGACACATACATTTACATGCTTAGAAACATATGCTCAAGAGTAATAAAGTAAAATATATTCATTCTTAATGGGTAGCTGGGAGGTTTTTTATGCCTTAAATATCTAACTACATAACTGTTGTTAAACAGCACAGTGTCAATTATCCTTTTGAGAGACTGGTGTTTTCTTCCAAGTCTGGGCTGGGATTAGAACAGGTTGCAGTTTGTCATATGGGGGTATTACTCAGTAACCATGGCTGATATTGTTATGCCCTATGTCTTTAATGTTAGTTTTTTCAGCTTGGTACCTCCAAACAGGTGAACTTTCTTGCAACAACTTTTGATGTATAAATAGTTCTCAGTAAATAATTTTTGCATGGATTTATTGACATCAATGACATTGTTGTAGTTATTAGGATACACAATAGAGACTGTAAAACTCATTAATATTAATATTTGGAAAAGAAAAGAAAAATAAAAACACCTACTTTCTTTGGCAGTGGAGATACCTTGTTTCCATGATGAAAGGAGAGGAACTGCTGGCAGGGGCTGCCATGAGGGATGTCCTGCACTGTGCTTGCACTTTAGCTCCTCAGTGCAATTACTCAGGAAATTAAAGATTTGTACTCCTCATGATTTATGCACTGCTGTGATTGTGACTATGTTACTACAGGCAGAGAGAAGAAACACTTCAAAAAATTAGGAGTTAAAGTGGGAGGTAGGCTGCTGGTGAGAGCCCACCATCCCACTGTGAAAGGTAGCCTCAAGGAAAGGCAAGGCACAAGTAGCACAAGTAGGCTTTTACACTAATCTGACATTAGCTATGGTTTTCCACTGACAGAATTATTTTATTGAACTAGCAGATTTTTCTCCCCTTTTTGTTTATTCTTTAAATCACATGCAGGAGTTATAGTCTTCATTTTGCCAAAGAGTATGTCTTTGGAAAAAATATTAAATTTGAAGAAATGTGATATTATTTAAACATTGTTTTCCAGAGAAGAAAAGTGCTACATAATAATTAGCAGTAGAGTGCCTTAAGAAATATACAATTGATTTGCATTTTGTTTGTTTGCTTTTCAGAGCTGGGAAAGCTCATGGAATAATGAAGTGGTGACACACATCATTCAAAGGCAATCAAAACTTGGCATGCCTGGAAACTCCTTTAAAATAGTGAGAAATTTCAGGCTGAGAAATGAACTGAATCACAATAATATTTGCCTAATGCCAGAAAAACCTTGTAAGAAATCAAAGTGGTTTGTGAAAGGGAAGAGATTAAAGTGTCACCGGATAAATAAATAAGTTTTTTCTGTATTTCTGTAAGCTGAAATTTCATTTTGTGTTAACACATGGATAGGTAAAATTATACAAAGACATATGACATTGTAAAAATCTAAAGTGGTTTTTTTAGACTTTTTTAGACAAAGAAAATACCAAAGAGATTGGACCTGTTTCCTATTAGCACAGATACATAAGGTGAGACTGAAGAAAAACACACTCAACTTTCTGGAAGAGGTAACCAAGGTATTTATTCCTTCTTATATTACAGCAATAAGGGACTTCTAGTGAATCTGAGAACAACTGGATTAAAAATAATTTAAAAATATGTAATTAACCCATGGTACTGTAGGCTGTAATGGTAGGAACATAAAACCTTCAAACATTAAAATGTAAGTGAATTCTTTGGTGGCTGGAGCCTGGGGAAGGTTCTCAATGGGATCATGTGTCTCCGTGCTTCTGTCAGACGCACCCACATAGCTGGCTGTTGTTAGACACAAGATGCAGTATCACTGGTCTGATGTGGGATGAGAAAATCTATACTCCACTGTTTTCTTAAGAGGAAGAAAGAGTCCATTAACACACAGGAATCTGCTATTGAATCAATCTTTGCTGGAATAAACTTTTAAGTCCTCCAGTAGCTGTTCCAAAGGCAGGAGCTCTCGACTTAATGTGAAACAGGTCTTGGAAAATACGGCCAGATAAAGCAAAGGAAGAACATAATCTCTGAGATGAGCTGAACGGATAGTGGGATCCAGTTGTCTTGCTACTTTCAATAGGGAATGCTGGAATAAGTTAAGTACACAATGGAAATTCAGATCTAAAAGTACATGTGTGATCCAAAGTGCTTTTGGGTGTCTAAAATTGCTATTTTAATGGGAATTATCAAAAAGGCAGAATTTCTAAATTATGAAACCACAATATCATGTGTTTAAGACTCCACAGTGCTAATTACCTTGGAAGGTATGAGATTTCTTCTTGTTCTTAGCATTGCTTCCCATGAATAATAATAAAATTAACAATAATAATAAAATTATTATTATTAGTTTTTTGAGATTGGTAATGGAGTTATTTATTAAACAAAACTATGAATAGAACTGTTTGTCCAGAGACTGCAACATGGAAAGAATAATTTCTGCCTTGCTCTTCTCTCTCCCTCTGTGTCTATCCCTCATGAATAAATTGTTTGGCTTGCAGTTCATCCTTTCCAATTTAAAATAAACTTTTCAGATTTCTCAAGTACTGATGTAGATTCTGAACCCAAAATCAACAGAAGCCAAAGCAAAGAATTGCATCGACCTCAGTAAGTTTTGGAACAGCCGTATAATATACTATCAGTCACTTTTTTCTTTTGCACAGGCTTGCAACCTTTTTTGCTACCATGTGGAGGATATTAATGTGAAAATACTTTGCAAGGAAAAATAGCATAAAATATAGAAGGTCTTGCATTCGTACCCAAATAAAAGAAGAAACAAAAAAGACAAAAATTACTGTGCATGTTATTATAGAAGTTGCTTTCCATATTGTTACATTTAGTGATTGAACATACAACAACTTTATATATACAGGAGTACAAGTTTGATGCAAAATTTCTTCTATATAATTACATTTAGAGCACTGGCAATATTGAACTTGTGAGAAGATATGATTATTATGTAAATATGTCACATGAACATTGAGTATTATAATTTTTTAACTTCATTGTAATTTCTTTGACTTTTTCAGGAGACAAAATCAAGACAAAAATGAAAACTGAGGAATACAAAAAAAGTTCCATATGTAGTACAAGCCCCTCTAATTCTGGCAAGTTTTCCAGCACAGCACCCAAGGGGTTGATCCCAGCCAGAAGAATGCTTTGGCAAACAGAAATCTTTAATAGCAGATGCATCTGCTGTAAAATTTTGGCTGTGGATAAGCCAGAGAGACCTGGTTAAGGACCAAGTAATTTTAGTCTCTACTGAAATACATATATTACTGAGCTGGCTTGGGATCTGGAGTATTTCACTGTCAAACTGATGATCTAACAGTGAGGGTGTACGAGACAGAGATTTCCAGCATTACTGTAAGTTAATGAACATTGTAGTACACTTATTAATAAAAAAAAAAGCTCCTTGATGACTTGTGAAGGAATGCGGTCTCAGTTACCAAAACACCCTGGGGTCACAGTATTATTCAATATTCATGTGGAAAAAAATCCAAAATATTACAATTGCTTATTTTGCAACAACTACATGTGCTACATAATTTCTTTGCAATACTTATTTTGCTCTGGAGAGAAAGTCTACATATTACTTTATGCTTCTCTAGTTTCCTGCACCTTAAAAATCAAGCACTTGCCAAATATTTATGAACTGCTTTTCCTAGCCTCAAAATCCATACTAGGAGACAATATTATTGCCTCTGATTTTCATGGCAGATAAAGTGAAATATTCATGATTATCCTTAAGAACATCTTTATCAGGATGAACTTAGCCTTTTTAGTGCATGAGTAATCTTTTTGTTAAATGTGCTGTACCTAAAATGATAGAGTTTTAAATTAACTCCTGCCTGGGGTTCTTACTGGAGTATAAATAATAATAGCTGCCGAAGACATCTGTAGCAGAAGCAGAAATGTAGGCCTTGGGATTTTCAGCATCCAGCATTTTCTTGAGCAAGATGACCCATCTTCAGTTTTCTGGATGGTTTCTTTTTTAAATATAAATATAAATAAATATAAAACTACAGTTCTTTCTTGGAAGGTATCTCGGGGTTGGCCAGTAGCAGTTGTTGTAGGACATGCAGATGCTTCCTTTTAAAAGTACTGTCAATGACTTTGCAGGAAACAGTTCAGTATGGTGTTGGTCTGTGAGTGGAAGGATGGACCTTTGGCAAATTCTGACCACGCTTCTGCCATTCTGTTTAATGAATTTAAAAATGCTGGGATGCCTAGGCCTTTTTGCTTAGATGTCCAGCGTCAGACAGACTTGTAAAAAGATACAGTTGACCTGAGTTTCATTAGAAGAATAAAAAAGAAGCTTACCCAGCTGCCCTGCTGGGAAGGGCAGAGCTAGTGCAGAAGGCCACCCTGCAGTTTCTGCCCATGATTTTTTGGCCAGTTTTTCCAGTAAACACTGGAAAACATTTTTGGAGTGATTTCATTGCTCAGTAGGTTCCTCTCACTAATGAGGAAGTCTTAATAGGCAGGAAATATAGAAAAATAAATAAGCCATGTCCTCCAGTATTCAGCCAAGGTGAAGGGATCTCTAACCACGAAAAAGAAGGATCTTCTTTTGCTTGGCTTTGCATCCTCGACCTTAGTTATTTCTAGGAGATTTTATTCCACTAGTGTTTGAAAGGGAATTGGTTTTTGCATCTTGGGAAAGTCTTCCTCTTGACCAAGTAAAGCTTTGTAAAGGTGCATTAAGTAAATAACTTACCAGGGTGCAATTACAGACTTTTGAAAATTAAGGCAAATTTCAAATAATGTTATCCTGTTGGTGGGGAACGAGAGGGCTGAAAAGAGGTGATCAAAGGGCCTGACTGCTTTGGGCAAATCCAGTTTATTCCTGTAGGATTACACACTTAAGTATTCTGGAGAAAACTTGTTTTATGAAAAAATAGCTAAGTTGTAACTATTTAACCAATTTGATATCAATGACATCTCTTTGTCTCTGTGACCACTATTCAATGCTTTTCCACATTCCCAGGTACTGCTGCTTTGTAATTTAGTCACAGATACATGGTAGCCAACCCACCTTAAAGTTGCAGAAAATGCTGGGAAATTCAGAAAATTGAATTTCTTTCATATCCATAATTAAAATAACTGTAATAGTCCCTTTGAGATTCTGTGCCTGCTATATGTCTCTAAGCTTGTAACACATGCAAACATGATCCTTGCTCTGCAGCACTTGCTAAAATCATCCTCTGGAAAAATAAAAACCTGCACTTGGCCTTTACCTTGGACTCCCTAAAGGGCTTCAACAGATAAAACTACAAGACTTCCCTCTCACACAGTCACAAGAACAATTACATGAAGAAAAAAGGTGCATGAGCGCTCCAACCCTTGTTACAGCATAAGCTGTACTAACACACCACGCAGCTTTCTGCCAAGTCAGAGAGGACAATTTTGATGTGCTGTTTCTGCAGCCATCAGGCATTTCACAGACACCTCTATCACCTCTATGTGCCCAGATCTTCTGAAACCTCTCTAAAATAGCAATCCCAAGCATCTGGTGTAAGAGGTTGTTTGTGCATTTGAGGGTCAGAATTTTACTACAATGTCTTGCAGGTTATTCATTAAAACACAAGTATCTTCTACTGATACATCATTAATGGAGCATAGAAGTTGAGTATATGCTCAAGTGACTCACAGCTATTTATTGACCCAGTTGTCTGTTCTGTTTTCCAAAAGAACATGGCTGGAATGCTGCTAGAGCTGTTCCAGTCTACGGGGTGAGGGGAGAGATTCAGAGAAACAACACCCTTCACCGCCAAGACTGGTAGATGCAGTATTTCAGTGTAATAAGAGCTATGCCTGAGCCATTCCTCTGGGCTGTTTCATCAACAAACTGTTCACCTGACTGAAACAGGGCATACTTAATGAGGATCTTCAGGAGGTGCTGGACCTGTGCCTGTCAGGAGGATTAAGTCAAAGAAAAGAATTTGGGCAAACTGCTGGCTTGTGCTTTGGCAGAGGCTTGTTACAAATTTGAAGCAGAAGAGAAAGGGCCCAGCAGCCCTTTCAAGAACTGTGGAAAAGAACCACAAGTAGAAAATAGTTGCATTTTATTTGGCCCTGAGCTGCTTGGAGGAGGCCATCTGATGGAATGAGCAGGAGAAGAATGAGTTCATTCCCTCTGAAATGGCAAAAATCACAACCCTTCATACAAGGAAAGGAGAAACTTTTATTTTAACTTGCTGAGAATAGCCAAGGAATCTAGTAATTATTCTAGCCAGGTTTATGCTAGAAGGATATTGTCAAATACTTTTTAAAACAGATTATAAAACTCTTCAGCACTTCAGCACTTTCTCTTAAACACATGAAAATAATTCTTCCATTACCAGTTTCAGCCTTCACCATTTGGCAGCAATCTGTCCCTCCTCCCCACTTTAATTTATATTTTAAAAATACCATTACACATACATTACACATGGTCTTTAGTGGCTTGTAAGTTCACCTCTCCCTATCTGTTCCACAGAGAAAAAAGTTTCAGGATGGAACTTTTGCATCTAGATGAGAGGAAAAAAGTGGTAAAGGTCAAGAAAATGAAAATGTTGGATTTGCATCTGTTTGAACATTCCTTTGGCCATGATCATCATTACAAAATCTGACATGATGTAGGAATGCTTAAATTATGTGCTTTACCCCTCAGAAGGACAGGTTGTTGGAATCACATATAAACAATAACTTCAGCTACAGAAGGGAGAGGGTTGATGACAGGACCACATGATGATCAGATAGCACGGTTGAATGGGGCACGCTCTCCCCCTCCCTGTCCCCCTCCACGTGGCTGGGTGGCAGGCCACAGGGTCCTCCCCAGGTCTCAGTAAGGAGGACACACACACTCCAGGAACAGGAAGCAGAAAGAGATCTTTATTCACCTGGTCAGGTAATTTATACACCTCATGGCCAGGGAAAGGGGAGGGATACAAGGGAAACCAATCAGAACACAGCCAGAAGGGGGCTTGAATACTAATTAGGAAGGTGAAAGGTGTCTTTGCCAGAGGCCTGGGGGAGAGGGAGATGGGTTTCTAAGGACCTGGGAGAAGGGAAAGGTGGCTTTCCAAAAGCCTGGGGAAAAAGGTAACACAGCATGTTCTAATACAGCAAAAACCTCAGGTTTAGTCTACTGCCACAATCAGAAAGCAACTGTAAATGGGGGAGAGTTTGTCTTTCCATGATGAGGAGCATGTCCTATGACAACCTTCCTGTGTCTATGTGTGTGTGTGTAAGAGGGGGTTGGAGAGGAAAGATATAGCTCCCCTAGCCTCTTCTAGTGAATCTGTCACCACTCAGTGAATTGAAAATGAACTGGTGAAAGGGCAGCTCCAGAGAGGTGTGAGTTCTCCACTCTGTTCTCCTTTACCTTCTTTTTATCCTCACATGTTACTTTATTATATAAAAGTTTCCCAATATAGGGATCAATTCGACGCTTCTGTTCACTGTTGTGAATTCAGTTGCCTGCCATGGGTCCACAGAGCCTGCAGCAGTTGCCCTCTTTGGTCTGCATGAATGTCATCCTTTGAGACACTGGCTCTCAAGCCTTTATCTCTCCCAGTGTAGAAAAGCCTGATTCTCTTTAATACTTGAGCCAGTCTTGGTTTTCTGAGTCTGCAGAGCAGTTCCTGGCTTCCCAAGCTGGTGGCAGCTTTCTTCAGGCAAGGTATTCTTTAGGAACTGCCATTTGCACAAACACAGGGTGGGAAAGAAGAGCTGGCTAAGGAGTAGCTTTCTAAAAAGAAAAAAAAAAGGAACTGAGCTTATTGTGGAGGACAAGCAGAATGTGAACCAATAGTGTTGTGCAAAAGGCACTTTAGGAGGCATATTGTCTGCACAACACATTAAGTGGTTCTTCAAGTCTTCTTGAAGCTCTTGAAGACTCAACTGGAGCGCTAAGTATTATTTAGGGTACTATAATTAAGAAATAAGTGAACTAGTTGGACAGAGACCAGAGAAGAACCCTGAGGATGAGCAGATCGTGGATAATAAAGGGCTTCAGGAGTGTGACTAAACATGGATGTCTTAGCCTAGGAAGAAGGAAAACTAAGGGGGACATGATAACTGTCTTCACTGGATCAATCGAATACAGAGAGAAATAAAAAAACCCAAAACCTTTTTATGTACTACCAGTAGGAAATAAGGTCTGTATTGCAGAAAGTGAGATTAAATCAGAAAAGAGGAGAAATATTCCTATTACTAACAATCATACATCTGTGGAATAATTTATTGAGTAAGTTTATAAAGTCATTCCAAATAAAAGTACGCACAAACATGTTAAACAGATGCTAATGAGAATGACATTATCTATAAGGTAAATTACAGACCAAATTTCCTTCTATTTCTATTTCCTATATATCTTTCCTTTTTTTTTTCCACCTCAGCTGTAAGAACAAAGCACACTAATATGCAGGGCTTTTCAAGAAGTCCATGTATGTGTATTTCACATTACTGTGGGCCTGCGGTCCTTTAGAAAGGAAGGTACACCCAAATTCTTCAGAATACTGTGATATGGATCATTGTATACCAATCTGAAAACCTTTCTCTTGGAAAGAGATTGTTTTTTCTCTGATCTGGGTCATTAGTTCTCCCATTTCTTACATTTTTAAATGAGTTTGGTAGACTGAGTGAAAAGTCAACTTGAGCTATAGCTCTCCTAGGATTTTTTGCATCCTGGAAGTTTTCCCTGCTGTCTTTTCCTCATTCGCTGATGGATTGTAAGGTCTTCTAGAAAGCTCACAAGAAAGGAAGACCATGCTTCTTTCTTGTGTTTTATATTTATATATAAGCTGGACAGGAATCTCCTACTCACCAAGGCAATATGTTTTGCACATAAATTAAAGAACATAACTCCATCTACAGCTACAGTGTTTTGAAATGTAGATTTTTAAATCATACTACACTATCTACTCCATCTTACATCTGACAGAAACTGAAGACTAACCTGTTAATTTCTACCTTATTTTCTACCTTATCTCCTCTCTCCTAATATACCTTCTTTAATTAAATAAAATCTGCCCTGAAAAAAAAGGAAGTTATGAGGCAATTTTTTCCTTCTCACAAAATAATTTCTCAGTTTTAAAAATGTGGCAATGTAAATGAATATGACATTTATTCAAATTACTTTAATCTATAGAAATTAAGTGGATTAGAGTGTTACTGTCAGGTCAGTTCAGGCTTAATGTTTAGCTTTTGGGGAAAAACTAAATGTGACAGGTGTAACCAACCTGTTGCAAGTCGAATCATTCTGATATCTCTATTTAGTTCTGATATCAATATGTCTCCTTTAAAACCATATTATGCAATTGGATTATATAGTATGCAAATCCCATAACTTCACAGAAATAGCACTTGTAATTTATCTTCACTTTAATATTTAATTTTTAGAGCAAAGGTGACCAAAGGAGTTATAGAAAATTGTATTTGAGAATATTTTGTTAGGTTCTACTTACCTACAAGAAATATACAGTTGAAAGTTTGCTTGGAATATCCACTGATTTCTGAATCCTTTTTTTGCAAATCAGTCCACTTAGAGGACAGATGTCAACCACTCCACACAGGAGCTCCCATGTAGTCAGTGGACAGAACAGGGTATGCCTTCTATGCTCCGTTGTGACAAACCTCTTTCCAAAGGTTCGCAGTCTTCCTTCATTTTATGCAGAAGGTAAGATTCCAGGCCTGAGTGAGTTATCTCTCAGATGTCCTGAGTCAGGTGTGAATAAATGTTTTGAATTGGTACCAAGCAGTCTGATTTTCAAAAGCTAATTATGAACAAAAAAAAAATAAAATTCAACATCAACATTCTTTTTGTAGAGTAGTCAGAGCCAGCTTTTCTCACTGGTGCCCAGTGACAGGACAAGAGGCAAGGGGCACATACACATGATATTCCAGATCAACACAAGGAAAAATATTTTACTGTGGGTCACATTTAATCAATCACACAACTTTTTATTATTTTATTTTTACTTCAGTTAGTGTGGGATGTATTTTAAAACCCCTGGGGGCTACATGCTATTAGGAATGAAGCTATCATATTTACCTACTCTGTGTAAAAGCTGAAGAGTCTAAAGGTGTAAAGTTAACTGTGCAGTACATCTCTTTTGAAAACAAATTAATAAAGCTCCTACCACGACTGACTCATACTGGAAACATAATAAATGTGTTTCTGGCAATTTCTTATATGAAAAAAAAGTTCGTAGGAAGCTTAACTGAATATTATGTATGTACAACTATTTTTATAGGAGAGACTCTAGAGAGAAAATATGGTTTCTTATGAAACTAGTAACCTACACCCTTCAAGCACAGATGAAATCTATGGAGGGATTCTGATTTGGTTAAAAGTGTGTGTCTTTGACAATTAGAGAAGATGAGTCTTACACACACAATTTCTGATCCTGCAGTGTTTATTTATATCATTAATCACAACCTCATTTAGTAGGACAACTCACATATGTAATATGTGTAGGATGATCACTGCAGGATGTGCATTGCCTAAGACAGCCTGACAAGACACTAGTTTCACCTTTGATTTCCTGCCCTCTTCCCTAAACTTAAAAGAGTTTTTGCAATTTTTGATTTATCACCTTCCAAGTTTGCAACATGTTTCAATCACAAAAATAATTTTGGAAAGCAGATAGTTATTTTAAAAGGCAGTATATAGGAAACATATATTATATTAGGAATCATATTTATCTGTAACATTAGGCCATGCAGGAGGAGTCTGCTTATATAAAGTGCCCTGTGTTTCAGTTGTAATTTCAAAAAAAACTTTGCAGTATTCTAACATAGTCTGTTCTCTGATTCTATCTGAGAAATAATAACTGTATGGCATTTAGTTTTCTAAATTGTTAAAATATTTACATGAGTTTCAAAATAAATATAGAATTAAAAATTACAAGAGAGGTGGCTTCTAGTCATTCTTAGCACATAGCTGTATCAGTTATGTTTATTTCACTCTTGTTGTAAGAGTATTCACTGGTACAGTTAATAAGCACTAGAAGTACATGTCTTCACAAAGAGAAAATCATTCCTGACTGTTCTAGTGGCCTTCTGCAATGGAGTGACTGTATCAGCAGGAAAGGGAAGAGCTTGAGGAGTCATCTAGCTAGACTTCTGTAAGGACTTTTATATGGCTCCCCACAACTTTCTAGCTACTAAACTGGAGAGATCTGAGTCTGTGGGATTGACTGTTAGATCATAGAATCATAGAATATCCTGAGTTAGAAGGAGCCCACAAGTACCATCAAAGTCTAACTACTAGCCCCACATGGGAACACCTCAAAAGTCAAACTATGTGCTTGAGAGTGTTGTCCAAACATGTCTTGAACTGTGGCACTTCCCTGTTCCAGTGTCCAGCCATCCTTCCAGTGAGGAACCTCTTCCTACTATCCAACCTAGATCTCTCCTGACACAACTTCAGGTCGTTCTCTTGGGTCCTGTCACTGGTTGTCAGAGAGAAGAGATCTGTGCCTGACCTTCTGCTTCCCCTCATGAGGAAGTTGTAGACTATGATGAGGCTTCCCTTCAGTCTCCTCCTCTCTAGGCTGAACAAACCAAGTGACCTCAGCTGCTCCTGTTATGGCTTCCCCCCTAGACCCCTCACCATCTTTGTGGCCCTGTTTCTATGGATGAAGAACTGGATGAATGGCCTCATCCAAAGGGTTATAGCAAGTGGCTCAATGTCCAAGTGCAAACCAGTAACGAGTGCTGTCCTTCAAGAGTCTGTGCTACTGGGACCAATGTTATTTAACATCTTCATCAATGCAATTGATAGTAGACCTAAGTCCACCCTCAGCAAATTTGCAGATGACACCAATCTGAGTGGGGCAGCTGATTTGCTGGAGGGAGGAAAGGAATGTCAACCAGAGGGAGCTTGACAAGTTTGAGGAGTTGCCCTGTGTAAATCACATGAGATTTAACAAGGTTGGTGGAAGTTCCTGCACATGGGTTGGAGCAATCACCAGTATCAGTAGTGAGAGTTGAACGGATTGAGAGTAGTCTTCTGGAGAAGGACTTGGGGATACTGGTGGACAAAAAAAAATTGTACAGGAATCAGCAATATGCATTTACAGTGCAGAAATCCAACTATCCTGGCCTGCATCAATAGCAATAGGCCAGCAGGTGATTATCCCCCTCTACTCCACTCTTGTAAGACCCCAGCTGGGGTGCTGCATCCAGCTCTGGAGTCCTCAGTACAGGAAAGTTGTGGACCTGTTGGAGGAAGTCCAGAGAAGGGCCACAAAGACGATCAGAGGATTGGAGCAGCTTTCCTATGAAGAGAGACTGAGAGCACTGGGGTTGTTCAGCCTGAAGTAGAGAAGGCTCTGGGGAGACCTTATAGCAGCTTTCCAGTACCTAAAGGGGCCTAAAAGAAGGCTGGGGAGAAGACTTTTCACCAAGGCCTGTAGTGACAGGAAAAGGACAGATGACAGATTTTGATTGAATGCAAGGAAGACATTTTTATAATATGTGTGGTGAGGCACTGAAATAGATTTGGAATAGAGAAGTTGTGGATACCCCACTCCTGGAAGCACTCAAGCTAGGTTGGATGAGGTCTGAGCAATCTAGCCTAGTGAAAGGTGTTCCTGCCCTTGACAGGAGTGCTGGGCTAGATGATCTTTAAATACTTTCTTTAAAAGATCTTCCAGCCCAAACCATTGTTACAAGGTTCTATAATTCTATGATCCAATGTACTTATAGCCTTAATTTTCAAACATGTTCATTAGCTTAAACTCTCCATTTGATGCTTGTGTCATCTTACAAAGCACTTCTCAAAGGCTGGAGAAGAATCTCAGATGCCTCTCTTGTTTATATTCAGGGGGCACATTTGCTAAATCATACTTAGATTGAAACAAGTTTCAGAAAAGTAGAAAATGTTCAAAAAGTTATGGATAAAAGACAGGAAAGGGGACAGAAATAAAATATGCTCATTCTTGGCACAGGAAGAGTTAAACACCACATCTTCTTTTGCATTATCTCCATAGGTTTTTTAATGATAGGACTTTATCCTTATAGATTTACTTCTTTGGATTATCTTAGAGGTTATCAGTAAAAAAATAAAGAAGAAATCATTGTTGCATAATTATCATATTCAGGGGAATACTGTGATGGTTTTATTGGTCATAATTAATATTATAAATTCAAGTCATATATTAAGCAAACAATGTGATTCAGTCACCACCATTTATACATGTAACTGAAGGAAAATGAGCATGGACTCCAGAGCACAATGGACTCCAGCTATAGTGATGCTCTTTCTGTTTTATTCACTGCTAAAATAAATTGAGTCATCTAGGAAAGGAATCCAAACATACAGTGTCTTCTCTGTTTTTTGCATACCAAGAGTAAAGGAGGAAGTAACTCCTGAACTGATTTTTTGAAGTGAGATTGTTAGCAGAGCACTGTTGGTTGATCAGGTCTCATTATTCAGATGCTGTCACACTGTTTGCTTGCTTATTCACTTTTGAAGCATATACAGAAAGTGAGCTCTGATGCACAGGGAAGGTTCTTGTCAACGGAAAGGTTATACCCAGGGCTGCTCCTCTTTTTGTAAATTATAGTGGCTTTGTTCTTACTAAGTCCGGTGGAAAAGACCATTTGAAAAGAACAAAGAAAAAAGCCTTGCTCTCTTTACAAAGTAGTCTCTGGTAAAACTGACACGAAAGGGAATGAAAATGGGAGCAGTAAGAGGAGCCTGACTACTCGCTCTGAATGTGGTGTATACTCAGTTCACGCTTCAGCAGGTTAAAATCCATGACCTTTACTGTAATTTTTCTAGGTACTAAGCTCTTGCATGACATGGAGGCCTGAGATATCTTTTATTCTAGATGAGACAGCATTCTTATTCCAAGTTTGGGGTTACAATCTAATCTGTGAAGCGTTTGTCTAAAAACGAACAACATGGCTTCTTTTGCCATTGAAAATAGGAAAACTACTGAACAAACCCCTGGTATTCAATTGTAAGCAGAAATGGTTTTCTGAATCCTTTGGATGCTTCACTGCATGTCATCCCTTTATGGCTAACAACACCTGTGCCAAAAATAATATCCCCTTCACTGTGCCAAACATACTGATGCCTTCAAAACCCAAGAATATTGTCAAATAAAATGTATTTCTGAGAATGAGCTGATGTAAAATCATAAACCACTTTGAAACTAATTTTGAACATTGAATTTATTAAAGTACTGAAAGCTGGTTGAAATATTGCAAAAACTGGGAGATGACAGGAGCAGCTCCTCCCAGCAAATTGCAGTGCACTCAGAGTGCAGCCTCTGGCTGATGTGTAGATGTTCTCCATTTTGGTAGGTGGTCTGTTTCTAATGCTTGCATTTTATTTAGTAATACAGAAACAGGAAATTTGTTAGCTGTTTCTTTCACTTCTTTCAATGGGTCAGATTACATTACTATTTCTATGTGTCAACATCTTTTCCCATTCACTGAAAGCAAAGGTATTAGGGCCCTAGGATCATGACTCCCTTCCATACTGGAAAACAGCGTAGAATGTGCCTAAGCTGTTTCAGGTAACTCAAAATGCCTTTATGTTCACATGGTGCTGTGTACCAGCAAATTCCTTTGAGTGCATGGCATATGGCATAGCTCTGCTCTTTCTGATTCTGCAGCAATATTTCTCCTCTTCTGGTCAGTACAACAGCTATGGTTTGGTACTACCTAAACCATCTGTGGGAAGTAGAAAAGCTTGAATTCATTTATTTAGCAGTCTTTCTATCCTAACTTGTGAAAAATTGCTTGGGTCTGTATGATGGAATTAATAAAAATGAAATTAAAGATGGGTTGAATATTAGGAGCTCTTAAGACCAGCCACTCATTTTTTCTTTAGATTTTAGTGCCAATTTCTTGGCAGAAAAATCATTAGATTTGCAGAGATGATGAGCAGACCTCTTTACTATAGGATTTTTTGTTAAGAGAGTTCTTCATCTGTACCATGAAAAAAATCCCTTGAAATTGATGAAAGAAAAGGAGGAAAACGGGAGAACAGGCAAAAGAGAGAGGGGAGACACACATTTATGTAAGAATGACCAAGTTTTTCTGTGGTCATAAAATCAGTGTCTTGTTCAGTTAAAAAAGTTGATGACTTAAACTAAAGAGATTGGGAAACTGAACCTTGGCTGCCATCACTGCAGGCAGGTGCTATCACAGCTGAGAAACTTGCTGGTTCAGGAGCTTCTTATCCTTGTTGTTGAGCAGTCATTCCACTCCAGGTGAATTTGACTCACAGAGTGTTGCACAAATTGATTCTGACATACCTCTGTTTTTGAAGAAAATTTCCTTTTATTTGCTTTTATGGCCAACAGTACACATATTTTTCTATACAGCAACTCCCGTGGAAACTATTAATACTGCTGCAACAGCCAGCCAGAGTAAAAGAGTCTGTCTGTGATGGAAGAAAGTTTTGAGATGTCAACAGGGATTCAATAAAAATGACTAAAATGATGAAATCGTGGCTGAAATCCAATCTATGGAAAACTAATTACATGTGAAACCATTACATAAGGCATATGTTTCTGTTCATTTCCTTTGTGTACCAGGTCAGCTCGACTTGATTGTAACATTATGAGAAGGTTTTTATCATCTACAGCACAACTCACTGTAGGGCTCAGATTAGAAAGTGGTTTGATAACAGTTCAGTGAGAACAATCTGTGTTATTGCTCACCAGAGAATGCTGCCATTTTAAGAAAAATGCAAAGTTGAGACATCACAGTTCTATGCGGGTGGAATAAAAATCCACTGTGCCCTGATCCTTATTATCGTTAACTTAGGAAGAGTTGTGGAGAAGTCTAAAGTAGTCTACCTACTGAGAGCAAGGGAACTGCCCATCTAAAACACTTATGGACCACTCCACTTCTGGACAAACATTCACATCTGTGCTCTCTGTTTGGGAGAAACAGATGTGCGTAGTAATTAATACAAGCCCAAAACAGTAGGAAACACCCGTTGATCTTGATTGGAAACACCAAGTGCAGCAACATAAGAATATGCAAAAGTGGTTTCTAGAGAAAAAAAAGGAACCAACTTTCTGCTGCTTTCTCCAGCAATCATTTCTTGTCCCTGAAATTCTTTCAAGAAAGAAGTTTTTGCTAGTAAACCAGTAAAAGTCTCTTGACAAGATGTCTAATCCTGTAAGGCAGGAGAAAGAAAAAAACCCCTGAGTTTAGAAAAATTAATTAATGGAATTAATGCTAGTAATCATCAAGACACTCCTTGTACTACAAAACCACAGTATAGACAAGTAATTAAGCACAAATAAGATAACTATATGATGGATACATAATCAAATATCTATCAAATTAGATAATTTATTCCACAGATCATAGTCAGTTTCAGCTCTAAATAATATATTCTAAGGTGACTAATATAAGCTTGATTTTATGTAGTCAAAAAACCTAGAAGACTCACAAAGGGAGGAAAGGCAGGTACGCCTATGTGTACATATTAGTAGTTTTGTGTCTGCTTACTTAATTGTTACGTGTGAGTCAGGTGCACAGGCAGAGTATTTGTCTAGTTGTGGGGTGCTTGGTCTCACAATATGAAACCTTAAAAGCCCAAGCATATGGTAAATTCTTATATATATAAAAGAGATTCTTATATCACAATGTTTTAAGCTTGATAGTTTATATGGGATACATTTTTAATGCTTCATGATTTTTTAAAAAGTAATTTGTAGCCTCCTTTTGTACCTTTCTTGACAAATTTGCTAGGCAACAGATGTCTTTACTTTTACAAGGCTTCCTCACATTGCAGCTGCAACTTAATCTACAGAAGTACTTCCCCAAATCTTAAAACAAAAGAAAAAGCACTCAAGCACTCACTGCTGCTACTTAATTCACATATGGAATTCTCCAGATGTGAACACCACCTCTTTCTTTCATCCCTATAGCATCTGGGTTTAAATGCATTTGGGAAAAAAAAAAGACCTTACCTAAAGCAACTGTCTTTTAATTATAGAGACAATAGACCAGTTCCCTAACTGAGGAAAGTTTTCAGCAGGTATGCATTCCTGGGATGGCTATTATGATTATCACCCTCGTAATTTTTCTTTCAGTACCGTTCTTTATCTGGAACAATACTGGACATTAAATGTCAGACTCACTGACTGGCTAGTCCACAACAGCAGAAAATCAATAACTTGGCCCCAGATCAACAGTTACCCCTTAGAGATAAATAAAGGAGAGATTCAATACCCTTTCTGAGATATGTGTGTTGGTTTAGATAGTATGGGAGATGGAAGAGTTTTTGTACAGCCTCTGCAACTTACTGAAGTCATGCAAAAATAGGTGCTTTCTGTGCAATGAGGTATAAATAAAATAAAAATTTCATGGCAATGTTTCCATGGAAAAACAACTTACCATTCTATAAGAAAGCACAAAAGTGGGATATCTGCTGCCAATGGTAAATTTACTAGTGTGCTACTTTTTAATGCACTAATTATTCTTGTCAAGCATAACTAAGAGCTCAGCAATTATTAGCAAACAAAATATACATCTCATGTGAAGAACGTGGAACAAATATTTAAGAACAGATACATCTGAGAGGTTTGGTTTTGTTATGCCATTTAAGCCAGTTACTCATTTCCTTTTTATCTCATTGATATTTGTTTATTCCATGTTTAAACGGGTTGTTTGGAATACTGTGCTCACTGAATCACATGTGGCAATTGCACTTGGACTACATTGCTTCCAAATTAGAAATATTCCTGTTCATTTAAGACAGTGTGCTGTGGTTCTCAAAGTTTCCAAGAAATAAAAAGATTTCAACAGGAATATTTATGGCAGATGCAGCTATCTCAAACCTGAAGGTTCTGATAGACAACAAGCTGTCCATGAGCCAGAAGAGTGCCGTTGTGGCCAAGAAGGCCAAGGGTATCCTGGGATGAATTAGGAAGAGAATTGCCAGCAGGTCAAGGGAGGTGATCCTGCCCCTCTACTCAGCTCTGGTGAAGCCACATCTGGAGTGCTGTGTCCAGTTCTGGGCTCTTCAGGACAAGAGAGACATGGAGCTCCTAGAGCAGGAGTGGAAGAGGGCAAAAAATGGTAATTAAGTGACTGGAGCATCTCCCTTACAAGTAAAGGCTGAGGCCTGTTTAGTCTTGAGAAGAGACAACTGAGAGGGGACCTCATCAATATAGAAGCACCAGTATAGAAGTATCTGAAGGGAGGGTATCAAGAGGGTGGAGCCAGGCTCTTATCAGTAGCACAAGAGTGCACAGGAGCATGAGGGAGAACTTCTTCCCTGTGTGTGATCATGCTCTAGAACAGGTTGCCCAGAGAGGCTGAAGATATTTAAGAACCATCTGGATGCAATCCTGTGCAGTGTGCTCTAGGATGACTGTTTGAAGAGGGAGGTTGAACCAAATGTCCCCTCAGTGGTTCTGTAACTGTAAACAGAGACAGATAAGGAACTAGCATGTACACTCCCAATGCCATGATATAGAATTTATGGTATATGTACAGTTCCATAAGCATTAACATTACAGTCTTTTAAAATTAAATCTTATTATCTGTAGTTGTTCAAATGAAATTCAGTGGAGCACACTGTGAAATTAATTTACTAGCTTTACTATTTAATTCATTCTGGACTAAAAGTTTAAGTAGAAAAAGGGAATAAATGCAAATAAAACAAATAATTGTTGCAAAACATTCCATTCAGCTGAGAAAAGATTATCCCACAATTTTAGCTGGAAATGAATAATTTGTTCCAGTACTGAGGAAAGCCTAGTGTTTCATTAACCACTGATTTGTGGTGATCTAATTTGGGAATTTTATTTTCTAACCCAGATGTTTCCCATATTACACATCTATACTTTGCTACAGACAGGGAAGAGCAGGTGGGAAGGTGTTGTCCCATCTCCAGCATGTGTTCAGAATTTAGTCTCTCTTGTTTGTCCTTTGGTTACAATTTTGAACTCATCAGATCCATTGTATATTCTACTAGGTCTCCCCTTCTCCTCTTGTGTTCCTTGTCCTCCCACCAAAGGCAAAGCCAACTAAGCAAAGCTCTTCATTCAAATCACAAGACTACCTGTTCACTAAAGGTAACAACAAACTCGCATACACAAATATTCAGTAAAAGTCTGTTCCACTATAAAATTACAAAACCAGAAAAGTGAAAAAAAGGCTAAATTAGGATCTTAAAAAAAGATGTAGATTAAAATAGTCTAGTAGGTAAAGTTAATTCTAGGAGGGTTTTTTAAGTATCTAATGATGACAGACATGCTAGATTAGCATGCCTCCAGCATATTACTTGCTGAGGTCTGAGTTGAACTCATCCATATGTAGGTACCTATCTGAACCACAGATGTTAGGAGCCAAATCACTCCGTCTCTCTTTCTCACAAGGAGAGGATTAATGAGGGTAATAAGGCCCAGCTAACACCAGGTAGAAAGGCTGGTGTACTCCTGTATTGACTAAAAAGAATGAGTGATACTTTAGAGTCTAACCTTTTGAGAGAACCTCATCAGTAAACCCTTTTGAGAAAACTGTGGAAAGCTAAAGGCTGCGAACAGTACCTTTCAGTCCCCTTCTATTCTCACTACATTGTGAAAATTTGGCTTATGTACATCATGGAAGATAATAGCATGTGGAGTTTTACATATGATCTTTTGCACTGAGCAGTATTTACAAATGCAGACATACCCTAAAAAGAATGATAAAAACTAGAATTTCTTGCTCTTGCTTTAAAGAATAAAAATCTGGCCTCTTGAATGAAGAAAATGCATCAGTTCTTCTCCTATCCTTGCAGGGCAGAGCAGACTGAAATAAAAACAAAAGTCAAAGAATCCATAGCAGCCTTAAAAATACTAGAAAATTAATTTTAAAAACTGTTTCTTGATAGAATTTTCAAAATATTGATAAGGTTTCATTCAGTATTAGGACAATGTTTTTTAAGAAAATTCTCCCCATACCTGGCTGTACATAGCTCCCTTCAAGTCTTCTTTTGCAACAGAGAAAAAGAGAAAAACTGAGAAGAACTGGGACAGCTGAAGTCTTGCTACTCTGGGGACTAACTGTTCTGTCCTGGTCTGCAAGTGCAGTTCATGGCTCTAGGATAAGTGTCAAGGACCAGGTTTTAGGGGAAGAGAGCCAGAGCTTCTGGGGCAATTTGTCAATACCCATACTTCAGAGCAGAGAAGAAAGCATTTTGGGTTGTAAAAAAAATCACCTTCTGGCTGGAATTTGTATCTCCAGATTTTGTCCAAGTGTCTGTACACCTGCCCAGTTGTTCCTCACAGATTCACATGAATGCAAGTGGTGACCACAGTACTGCTTTTGCATTCCACATCTTGGAAGTAAGAATGTGGTGGGAACCAGACGTGCACATCCTCCTCTGTCTGGAGGCATCTTGGCACCAAAAAGCAATGCAGAAATAAAGGTGATTGCCCTCCCCACCTCCTCCTGAATCACTTCTTGTTAGCATGGATTACATAGATGCTCAGTGTGTTCAGAGGAAGGAAAGGAGTGAACGGATGAGATTTTTATGAGGGCTATAATCCAACAAGGACAGAGCAACCTTGTCATCCATTCTCCTTTAAAGCTGTGGCTAACTCAGTCATATTTTCGTTCACCATAGTGTCTAATCATGATTATTGGATCTGATCACATATTTCCAATCTGTCAGCCATTATTTTAGGCATAGGCACTAATGACTGATTTGTATTGTATAGTTCTATAGATTACATTAATGGAATTTTACTTCTGCCTCTGCTACACAGAACTTGGTTGCGTTTTTAGCATACTCGTAATTATAGCTCTCCTTTGGCTTAAAGTTAAAAGAAATGTTTTGAAACTATCTTTAAGGGGACAAATTCACCCAGCATAGCTGAAAATCCAGATTCACATCACTTATCTTTTGTATATAGTGAATTTGATAGGTCTTCTCTATGATCCCTTTGATTCATGTCATGATCAAGTTAACTGGTTGGTGATGTCTTCACCTTATACACAATTACAGTAGATCATTAAGGGGTCAGTAGACCACTGGTGTTAAGACCAGGTCCAGGAAATTTGTGAAGAAGCTTTAATCATAAACACTATCTTTTTAAAAGAACACAAAGAGGTGTGTGAATAGGATCCATATACATATTAGTGCTTTATGTGTGCAATTTTGTATTCTGTAATTAAATTTTCCCATCTTGAAATACATGTCTGTTATTCCTCTTTAAATTAGTTTGAAAAGTGACTAAAATTTCTGGCCTGACATGTAACATATTGCCACACAGTGACATGTGCAATTCTTCACTAAATTAAAGAGCCTACATTGTTATTTTTTATCAGAGGGATCTGGTTAACATTTGTGAATTAATACAATAGAACATTTGCTTTGAAGACTTCTTCCTGACAGAAAAAGGTAAAGATTATACCTCTCATCTAACAGTTAGCATATAAAGTCAAAACTATACCAAAGGTCCTGATTAGGGGTTTGCTGTGGAGTTGTCTTACCAATGGCTTTGCTAGTCTTTAGAACAAATCCATGTGAGTACACATACTTAAGGAATTAGTTTGGCTCAAGACACGTAAACTATTTAGAAATAAACAGCTGCTTTAAAATTTTTGTGTTATTAGTGCTAGTGTTGCTTAGTGGATTTCTACTTGTTTCAAAAAGCATCATATACACTTCTTGGACTCTACACTCATTTAACTCTCATGTCTGATCTCTCACGTAAGACAGTAACTTTCCTCTTTACCTTTTATTATAAAATAATAACAAAATCATAAAGATGTGTCATAGACCAAAAAAAAGGATGAAGATTATTAATAATGATTCATTTTTCCCTTCTAAGATAACATTTATGTGAATGTTAAATGAAGTTATCAAGTCTGCATTTGCATGTCATGTTCTTTCTTTTCATGTTGAGCTGTCTGTCTTTTCCTTTTTTGTAGAGCAATTCCTGGATAAGTTTTAATGCAGAAACAGAAACACAGGATGACCATTTCTGGTAGTACTTCCAGACCAATTGGAGAAATGCATAGACACCATCCACCGCAAGTCTGTTGGCTGGGAAACTTTCAGGGTAGTTCTGCAGATGTTAATGCTTTGGTAAAGTAATTAGGGAGGTGTCCACTTTTCTCCAGTGTCAATGTTTTAGTTTTGTGGGATGGTGCTCAACTTAGACAGAAAGACTTTCCCTTAAGCAGGTAGAACCTTCTTAATGTTGAAATTATTAACAAAATCAAGTTATCTATAATGAGACTGAGGGTGTGAAGAAACTTGTTTCTAAAAATTTAAAAGAAATTCAAGACATTTTAGATCTCTGACATGAGTATCTTGTGCACACCTCCTCTCCTCAGGCTTAGTCACATGTTATTTGTCTTTAACACATTGGCAGGTATGCCTCATTAAATACAAGCATCATTGAAATACAGCTTCCCTTATTCCACACCCTGCCATCTCAGACACAGCAATTCTGTGACTCACTCCCTTTCAGTTTCAGGAGAACAAATCAGGAGGCAACTAAATTTCACAAGTCAAATCCAGGTCATGGAGACTATCATTTGAAAGCCTAATATCTATGTGATCCCTGATTTCCATTCCTTCCTTTTAGACATTTAAGTTTTGAGAGAAAAAGCCATGGCATCTGGTTTGAAATAAAACATTATAACCCACTTATTACCCTGAGAGAGCAGCTGGCAATAACCTTAGATGATCCTCTGTGAATGAACACTGTCTTGACCATTACCCTGGACATCACATCTGAGGTTCCATGCAGCTCTATGGCTGCAGGGAAGTGATACTTGTCAAATATATTTGCATCCTNNNNTTTTGGCATATAAATACCCACCTAGACAAGAACTGTGTTATGGCAGATGCTGTACACAATACATGATTTTGCTTTCAATATACCCCTAAGAATATTCAGGACCTTGTCTACCCCCAGATGCTTAGCCAGCCAGAACCAAATATGGAGTCAATCTTCTTACTAATAGCCTTTTCCCAAGTATTGGAACTTGCATATATGCTTTTTCATTGAGCAAAGATACATGAGAAATGGGGTGTAAAACAAACTAATTGAAGCATGATGTTGAACATGGGAAAAAAATTTCAAATCTTCCTAACTTCTCCTGAGGGACAGAAATTGAAAAAAAAAAAACCACAAGAAACTAGTGAAGTAAAATATCTTTTTCAAACATGGTTCTCAACTTCTTAAAAATAACAGCAAGCATCTATGCTTATCATTGGGGTTTATATTTTATGCCAGTGGGAATATTCTGGATGCACTCAGCTCTGAGTACATCTTATATAAAGTAGATATTCTGGAAATACAATGCACTCCAAGAAGAATCAAGGAGTTGAAAGATAGCTTGAGGAGAAAAAGCATGTTTCATTGTTATATATATTTACAATATTCTTCAAAAAAATTTTTCAAAAAAAATTCAAAAGAATTTTTTTTGCTCATTTTGACTGTGTTTCTCATCAAGGGAAAGAACATTGAAAAATAAACTGAAACATGGAACATGGAATGTATTTTATAGAGAACTTTAAAATCTACTGTCTGAATAACAAATCAAGAAAATTTGAACCTATTTCTTCTATTTATTGATGATATTAAACAAATTGTTAAAGGGAAAAAATTCCTCTCATCTTGATGCCATCCAGATGCTGGTTAAATAAACTATTTTGTTCCTACTTTGAATTTATTTAAATTTATTTTGAATGAAATGATTCTTGGTGATATTGGAGGTATAATCTGTGAAATGCAGTAGTGAGCTGGGACCAAACTGAATTATCATAGAAACCTAGGTCTGAAACTCACACCTTTTCTCCTCCTTATATTTACTGTGCCTTTTTTTATTATTATTTTTTAATATATCTAAACTGGGCAGAACCAAATAGTGAAACCCAAAGTGGTTCAAAGGAAGAAACTATTTTAAGATGAATAATTTTAATAAAACAAATGAATTAAGGAAGTACATCAAAAAGAGAGAAAAAACACAATGTATTGGCTTAGAATTTGTGAAATAATACAAAGAATTTTTTAAGAAACACTTCTAATTAATTAGATTCTGAGTGTGGCTTCAGTCTGTGCAGAGAGTTTTATTGTATGCTAACATTTGTGAATAATATGAGGAAACTTTTGTTTCTATGAATGTTTTAAGACTGCAGATTCCAAATCTGTAAGTCATGGGTTTGTCTCAAAATGTGTTCCAATAAACAGGGAATCAAAATTCACTGTGGGTGGAGCAGCTGTAGAGCTTGGCTCTTCTATTCAGGGAGCAAAATCACAATCCTGTGGCATTGGAGAGCAAATATCTAGGGCCTTACTCAAAGGATGTCTATGTGTATATAATGAAGTCATAAGTTTAAACAGACAAGTAAACAAAAAAATTTGCTCATTTTGATTACCTGACTTTTTTACAATAATGATAATTTCTGGTTATTAACAAATTAATGTTAAATGCAGACAACAGTTCTATTATTTTTCTTTTATCTTAATGCCCAGTCATTAAAACCCTGCCAAAAGCATAATGCAATCATTGACTAGACTAGCTATGTCTGTACTTGGAAACATATCTAATCTATTTCCCTTCAAAGGCTTTTGAGAATATAATGGCAATACCGATATAATGACAATACCAATAAATACTTAAATAAAGCTGAACTGGAAAGCAATACCAATGTATGCATATAGATATAAATAGGTAAAACCGTCTGAATTTCATCAGGTTAAATCTAAATTTAAGTATTGAAATATAGGACCTATAATGCTGTTAACGCCTTTTCTAGCCTTGAAAACTAATGAGTGTCAAATAGGGGTCTTAAATGCAAATACCACTTGGGAGAACTAGTATCGTGTTAGGAGAATAACTTTCATTTTAAAAGCAAAGAACATGACAAAGTAATAATAATAAAAAAGTAAAAAAGAAATCTACTATATCTGGCTCTTCAACTTCCAGGTAATTTTATGAACAGGGATTTTTATTCTCTTCTTCAGCCCTGAATGTGAAATTCCCTTGCATTATATAGCAGAACTGGTGGGGGGTGTACTCTCTGTCACATTACTGGTTCTTATAGGTTGGGATTCAGGGTCAAAATTGTAAGCATCTGCTGAACTTGAACTGCGCATCTCTGTTTTGTAAATTTCTCAGAAATATTATGAGAGGTCAGAAATATTCATTCCTTTGACAAGATTTCTTTTGAACATCAGAGGTACCTTCCTGGGTTATTTGGGAATATAAGATCTGAGTTTGAAGATATACGTAAGAGATGATAAATTAAAAAAAAATAGCTATAATATCTAAAATCTGAGTTTTATAAAACATTTACTGGGTTGTGAAATGCAGGGTTTTTTCCTTAGACAGCAATTCAAGGGTTAAGGGGCAACAGACACGTGGCCAAGATACCCATGGGAATGTTGTAATATAGACAGTTTAATCATAACTAGGGCAAAAAAAGGAATTTTAGAGATGAAATAAAAATGTATTTATAAACTCAAATCTACATGCAATATTAGGTGTTTTGATGTCATATCACTGCTGCAAATGTCTAACCCTAACAGAATTGGACTTCAGAATAGGAGAAAACTCTTTATTCAGATGCTAAGGTACATAATGTCTTATAATAAATAAAAGGAGGTTACAACACTAAATGAGAAGAGTTCATATTTTTTACATTTTTACCACTGGTCACTGGTTTTGTAAAAGTAAAACTCATATTTTACAATTCTGACTTGCTCCTTTAGGAAAGTAGAAGCAAGAAATTCTTCATACAAATAACGGTAGATAAACACAGTGATAATTTAAAGTTCATGTTGCAGTGTTTACTTCCGTTGAGACTTTATTTGCTGAAACTCAGCCTGTGGCGACATTTTTCAAGACAGTTATTAAGCCTTGAAAACAAGGGTGGAAATGCAGAACAGCTGGAAACAGAGGGATTGTAAGTTTAGTAATGGAGGGATATATACCAATGGAATACTTTCCAAGTATGTAAGACCCACTGCTGCACAGATAAGGCAGCAATTGCACTGTGGCAAGTGTCCAGCACGCAGCTGCTGTAGGTGGGGGGATGCATCCTCTGCAGCTTATCTAAGGTGGAAGGGCTGTTTTTTCATTGGAAAATAGGAGAAAGACTCTGTCCTTGGAGTCTCGAGAGAAGGAAACTTCCAAGGACTATAAAGTTTGTTTTGGATGTTAATCTGTAATATCCAGGCGTCTTTTCCTTCTTTCCTGCTGAACCTTACCACCAGTAAAGTTTCTTTGAAAGACATCTGGGCTTTCTAACTGCTGCTAGAACAAACTCTCCTCTAATATTTAGTTCCATGCCTCTTCTTTTTGTGGTTTACTCCATCTGTCACAAAACCACCCTGCCTCAGACATCTTTGTGTTGACTCCAGCTGTGGTTGATGTTACCTCCTACAGATGTCAATACTTACTATGGCCCCATATATTTTTAGAATAAGAGAAAGGTTTTCTTAGCCATTATGTACAGAATTTCAAGAGTTCTCTTTTCGACTTACACAAAAAGATTAGATAGTTTGCCCTAAACACATTACAAAACTGTTCATTTACATAATACACCTTCAAGGAAAACCTATGTTCATATGCTTGATACACATCTCTGCAGAAGACAAAGACACTTGATAGAGAACACGAAAATTTTTCTTACAAGATTAATGGATCTCATTTGATTAATAAAGTAGGTCTCTTTGCAAAGAGAAAGCTTTGAATATATAGCTATGAAAGTTTCATGATTAGGCTAAATTAACTGAGACTTTGAGTTTCTTGTCTGATGGGAATAGGTAGGCACAGCTGGAGCCTTGTCTTGGGTTGAATCCAACCTAGCTCTCACAGGGAGCCCAGAGGTGAGTTTTTGATCTACTGCCTCAGTCCACAGCTTCCTTTTGGAATTCACTATAGCACACGAAAAGCCAAGGTGAGTTGAGCTCACTTGATTGCTGTGCCACACACTCAAGCTTTGCACCATGTCAGTTCAATTAACTATCCAGTCCTTTATGAAACAAAAACCCAAACCAAAACTTCTCATATGTATTTTAGAGCCATGTTGTTTAATTTTTCCTTTCCATTCAGCTTTTAGAATTAATAGATTGTAAAACGTTAGTACCTGACTTACAGAAAGAAAATGAGGTCATGTTTCTGTGTATCAGGACTGCATGTTGCACAACTGATATGAGAATTTGACTTTCACCATAAAAAATTTTGTTGGGATTTCCCCTGGAAGGTCTTTCTGTCTCTCTTTAGTCAAAATCCAGACTGACAAAGTGTTTTTCTATACTCTTGGGTGGGATTGAGAAAGAAGGAAGATGCCTATTTTATATCTGGGTAAAATGTCCTCCTAGTTCAGGTGGGTAACCCAGGCCTAAGCTGTTGCTAGCTGAAGTCCTCCAAACAATGGCCTATAAAAGTGGTGCTCAGCAGGCTGGCTCATTATGTGACAGCCAGTTCACTGGTGAAGGCAAGAATATGGAGTAACTTCACTACCTCTTGTAAGGGAAGCAGGGAATTACCTGATTTGCTGTACATACCAAGCTTGTTACTCATCTCAAATTAAATTATATAATCACTGTATGATTTTTAAGGTAACCTATCAAATTCAAATATGTGAGGTGCTAATTAAATTTACCTAATAGAAAATATACACATGCAGTAAGAAACTGGTCCAATATATGACGGACATTGAGTTCAGTAAAATATTTTGTCCAAAAGGTTTAAATTACAAAAAAAAAAAAATCCAGTTTCCCAGAGCAAAAGTAGTCTTCTATGGCAGGAAAACCTGCAAAGAAATGCTGATGGAAAAATGGTTTATTTTATGATAATCCATTTATGTTTTCTGATGATAACTGAGTAGTCAGGCAAGTCAAATAGTTTAGATATGAGCAAAAAAGTGGTCAAGTTCATTTTTGTTTGAATTACTATTTTAGGCAAGCAGACCTCCATGCATAAATGGACTTATCCTGAACAGCAGAACTGAAGCCCTGTACAAGGTAACTGGAGACTATATAAATTTAAAGAACTACCAAAGCCAGTAATACAATTTCCCTAAAGTAACAATCAGATCCTGATGAAGACAGCTGGTATTTCCGAGTCTCACTTTTAATATGAAATTTGATGGTTTCCCTGTATCATTCCTTACCCTAGGATATATCTTGACCTATCATTTGCACTGAGAGGCATTCTGTCGCTCCTTACAAAGCACATGGAGGAAGGAATACTTGGCCCAGTTCTCCCCCAGCACATCTCTACCCACATATGCCTTATTCTGAGAAAAAGCACCTAACTCTGAAATAGAGCAGGATCATCAACCAAGGCACTGGGATGGAAGATAGAGTGATTTTGAATGACATTCAGTGGAACCAGCAGCTGGTAGATCACTCAGAGACGTTGTAAGAACCAGCTGTTTCCAGCTGCTGACTGCTGTTGTCTTGTTTTTTGGGGGACAGCATTTTCTGGTTCCCGCAAGCACTGAGAGAGAAAAATGTGATGTGCCAAACCACTGTAAGCACATGCCAACAGTTATGTCCTGTCAAATTAGCTGCTGCACGTGATAAGGAGCTGAGTCTGGTCATGTGCCATTGTCCCAGTTTGGCTCTGGATGTGCATGACCAGGTGGTCCCTGACACAGCTTAAAGCCTCTGAGTGCAACATTAGTCTGAACAAATCCAAAACTCTTGGACACCCTTACCTGGAATCAGCGCTGTGTGCCCTGTGACCATGATGTGTGACAAAAACTTATTCATCTAATCAAAGACTGGTCACATAATCACCAGGTCCAAGAGGAAGTATGCTCATAATGATGCTAGCAATAGAAGTTAAGACTATTGACTTCAGGGGATAGGGAAGGAAAGGAAAGATGGAACTATTGTTATGCAGCTAAAGTATCAACCTTTAATATTTTTTCGTAAGATATATTCACAGATATTTCTCTCCTGCACATAGATAAAACAGTAAAAGTTGGTGTAACATCTACTTTTGAAGGGGGAAGGTGACAGTGTTTGTGGTTATCTTGGTAATAAAAAGACTTGTCCATCCAAAGATGTTTTGTATAGTGAAGTTTACAAGGGATGCAGTTTGTGAGCAGTTTATTACTCTGTTTCCTGCTTGCAGGCTTTCTGTTATCTAGAGGACAGAGATCCTGAAGCTCAGCACGTGAATGAAACCTTCTGGCATCACTACTGCTTTGTCATTAATTCCAAATCTATTCATACAGCAGGACTACCTGAAGGTAAAGGCTCAAATAACGAAAATGCCAGCATCCTGGGTGCAGGAAACACAGTCTTGTATGTCAGGTTCCTGCTGCCTCAAAGATGATGGCCATGAACAGCAGTGAGAGATTTTGAAGAATAAAGAGACAGCAAACTAGATGCTGATGCCAAGCACATGTGAAAACCTTATGAGCAACATTTGCATGTTTTGCCTCACTGACAGACCATATGGAATAAAGAGATCTGAAAAATGAAAGGATTGAAAGAAGTATGATGAACAAGATGGCCAGAAGGATTTGCAGACATCTCATGAGTGAGATGAGCAGGAGGTTATGTTATCTAAACAAGCACACTGACATATTTATGCATGGGACAGTCAGGGCACAAAAGTCACTGTGGGGAATTGAGTGGCAGAAAGAATCTGATAATACTGAAGGATACAGAAAGGAAATGAAAGATGCAGAAATAAAGCAGAAAAAGAGGGCATCTACTGCCATAAGAGTGAATGCAGAGCTGTAGCATAAAGGTACTAGAGACCGGACCCCAAGAGTGGAGAGGCTGATATTTGGGATATCTTGACCAAGAACAAGAGAAAGCATAATCCATAACTAGAAGGAAGAAGTGTAAAATAGAAAGGATCCAAAATTTATGCCAAGGTCAGGAAGTTTCTCACTTTATGGGAGTTATCTCCTTTTAAAGAAAAATTGTCAAAGTCGCTTTTGATGAAGGGATATTTATAAAGAAACCAAATAACAGATAATGTCCTAGATGCTTCAGAACATAAAACTAAACCTACCAAAATTAACAGTGTAGGTTCAGACTTTATGGAATATAAGTCACAAGAAATTTTTACGAAAAAAAGAGAAAAAATGTAAAAAAAATACCATCACAACTGTCTCGGCTGGGGATATTAACAGATAACATGGAAAACTAAAATAATTGGCTCAATGTTGTGTAAAAACAAAGCTTGATATGGGAATTTGATTTACCTTCCCTGGGGTGAAAGTCAGTGTGTTTGTCAACTATTATTAGAGAAATAAATTGAGAATTTTGCGATTACAGAAAACACTAATTTCTCAGAAGCAAATGATACTAGCAATGTTTGAGAAGGAAATACTAGATACTAGATATGTTAATAATTTGTACATTTGGGAAGAAATGAAGCTATTTGAGATTTGTTGGAAAGGAGTGAAGACACTGTGCAGAAACAGTATGTACAAAGTAATTTTGGATGGGGCCCTAGAAAGCCAACTGAGTTTAAATAGAACAAAAAACCAGAAGTAATTGAACAAAAAACAAACTAAAAAATATCCCTCAACAAAATTAGACCTTGAAAATAAGACATAAGGCATAAGAGAGAATCTTATTAAATAAGGCAAAAACGTGTGAACTGCTCATGAAAGAAAGCAAAAACGGAAAGAGAAAGCAGAGATGGATGCAAAAATACCATGCTTACCCTTCCCTCTGTTTTTCTCATGCTTTGTGTAGACATCAATGAGTATTTTTGCCCATCTCTCTTTTTTCCTTTGGCTTTGTGTGGAAATCAGTATTTGTCCTCAGAGCAAGCACATTAGGCTTTGATTTGGTACTGAGACAGACTGTAATTGCACAACATTTCTCATGTGGAGTTCTCTTGGGACAGAACTTCAGCAAGGGAAAACTGGTTTCTCAAACATAGATCACATATGGATTTTAGTATCAAATTTTTCATTCTCCCAGCGGCTGGCTAGTCATAAAATAATGCAAAAATGAGTCAGGACTATATGCTAAATCCTTCAATATGTCTAGTCTTCAGTTTGAGAAAGTTTGCTGTTACAGGTAAAGCTATATCTGTCCATTAATAATTAATCTGCCTCTGATTTTGCCTGTATTTAGAATTTTTTTTCTCTTCTAAACAAAAAATGCCTTATTTCTTTTACCAAATCTGCTTTTTATTTTGGAGGGATAGGAAACAAAGTTCAAAGAAGGATTACAGGCTTGTTAAAACTATTGGACTGGTTGATTGATGAAATGATAACAAAGCCTGACACAAACCTTGCAGGAAATTCTGGGGAGTGCATTAGTTTTCCTGTGAGAGATTCACAGAGGTACGAACTGAAAAGCTTGACTCTGACAAAAAAACTGGAAAGGAAGGGATTTTTTTCCTGGGTGGGAAAGGATAGCTCAGGCTAGGAAAGCTATCACATCTCAGTGTACTAAATACGGTCCTGGCAGATGACTGAAAAAAATAACTAAGGCCCCAGTCCATCAAAGCACTTAAATGTGTGGATACTCTCTTTGAAAATGGATGACTAAACAGCTACTTAAAGTTATGAGTTAATAACTCAATTGTTTTTTCCAAGGACAATAACCTGAAAATTTTTCCCACAACCAGAGGGAAGGCAAAAGCCCAGAAAACTGAAGAAAGGATCCTTCTCTGTTGCTGTGGCTGAACAACATGCATTCTAGTCACCTTAATTTGTGGCAGCATTTTAAATCCCATTAGTTTTTTATATAATCCGTTCTTGCTTGTATCAATGACTATACTCAATAGTAAAACCAGTTCTTATTTTGTTAAAGGAGACAAGAGTTTTGTAAAAAAACCCCACATCAATCACCTTGACATATAAAGTCTGAGACATTTTTAGAGCTGTAAACAAAATCACTGGCTACCAAACATGACACCACTTTCATCAGATACAGCAGCAGAAATCAAAACAATTTTAAACAAAAACTCCAAGGATTCTTTCAACTGAAAATAAATGGAGGACAAGCACAGAGGAATCCACAGTGTATAAAATAACAAATACTTCAAAACTGCTGACAGCAGGGTTGGAGTGTGAAGGTGACGAATGCTCAGGAAGCTATACAACATAAACAAATGCATGTTTTGAGTATCCAAGTGGGACCATACTTTGAGAACAACGTCATGTCATTTCAACCTCTTGCTGTCTGTGTCCAGTGTCATCTCGGTGGTGGTAAACTGGTTGATTATGTTCAAGTCCCAGAATCTGAAACCTCAAAGAAAAATGCAAGTGGCCTGCATTAAAACCCTGGTCAGCACTATTTCTTGAGTGTTCTTAAATCAATTATTGAGAATGCAAGCCCAAATTCAGTAATTACTGGCCCCATTCAGAAGATTATTGCTGTGTGGTAAAGATATCAAACTGAGGGTCTGCATCAGAAATATGTCATCAGGAATCCCAGAAGAAGTTTGACTGACTGGGGTGACATGCAATACATCTCGTATTTCAAAGAATCTTTTTACAATATGACCCTATCTTAGGCCAGGAAACAAAAAAAAATAAATTAAAAAATAATAAAAAAAAGACCCCCAAAATTTTCTAAAGCAGCAATATTTTCTATTACTCTCTTTAACAACTAACACATTTATTTATATTACTGAACCTAAGAAGCATTCCAAATTCCAAGTATTCTCTATTCATACTGAAGCAAGATATTGACATGTCAGCCACTTTTCTGCTCCGTATTCAAGTCTTCTTTATAGAAAGGAGGCCTGGATATGTGAGCTTGCAGGGATCCCTGGCAGATGTGTGAACTGCAAGACCAGGACCCGAAAACATGGTTTTCACTGCAGTGAATCCCAGCAGGTAAGTCTAGACAGTGCCTTTTTTTTATTTCTTTTTTTTTTCAATTGCACATTGTTTTATCAAGCAGGAGATGTTTGATCACTCTCACAGTTCTTCTTCATTTCTGTGCACTCAGTCTTACTGGAAATCAAACTAGGACAGAGGGAGAAGATCTTAGTTGCTGTATATTTGGTTGCATTTTCCTGAAAGGAGAACTAAAATCATCAAAAAAGAGATATTCTGCCAAAATACTTATTTCTCAAATGTTTCAAAAAAATTGAATAAGCTGCCTAGACACATCTTACTTACCCAGAGTTTTATAGCATGGGAATACATTGATTAGCATACTATTTGGGGACCTGAGGCCCCAATTTCACCTTCTTCTTGTCCCAACTTGAGGTTCCCAGAACAGCTGTAAGTAAAATTATTGAATCTCATGTATCTTCAGTCCAGTGTAGATGTGGGACACTTTTTCAAAGGCTATGATCTTCTCATACTTGCCTATCTCTATGTTTTACTTAGAATTTTGATTTTTTTTAATGTGATGACCTCTTAACCAGCAATGACTAGAAGCTGATTTCAATATAACTGCATTCCAAGTCAAGCAATTTAAAAGCTACTTTCCGTTGCTATTCTGAATTCATCTTCATTTCCCATGTGCACGTTTGCTTGGTTTTTATGTTTGTTTTTGTTTTGTTTTTTTTCTGTTGTCTTTTCCCCTTTTCTAATAATCTAGTTCTGCATTATCAATGTTTGCCATAGTCAGTAAGCAGATAGAACACTTGTTCAATTTAACCTGAGGTTTATTTGAGCCCAGTGAAGAGGCCCAGCCTATTCTGAAAGTTGCTTAACATCTGTACACGTAACAACCTAATTTTAGGTTCTTGTTCCCCAAGATTTCCAGATTGGAAACTGTAATCCTTACAGGATTTGGGAGCACCACTGAGACTTTAGTTTACAGCATTTTCTTGCTGGGAGTCATATTAAACCAGCATTAAACCTTATATGCATCACTTGAGGTAAGAAGGAGCCATCTGATACTGAGGTGTAACACAGAATACACACACACACCCCCTCCCACACCCCC